>JAQQZX010000037.1:21339619-21349813 GCA_030068355.1 Notoglanidium maculatum
TTTCTCCCCTGGTTGCACACTTTATGTGCTGATGGAATTTGGGGAGAACTGCTTTCAAATCTACATGATTGAAGTCCACAGAAATGATGTGAACAGCCTCAGGATACTTGCTTTGTTTACAGCTGATGGTATCGTGCAGAAGCCCCAGAACCGAGCTAGCATTAGCATCTGGTGCTATGTACACAGCAGTTAGCAGTACGGTGTTGAACTCATGGGGGAGGTATATGGGTCTGCATAAAATTGTCATAAACTCTACGTCTGGAGACCAATGACTGGTGACTGGTGAAATTCATGCACCAGCTGTTGTTTACATAAATGCACAGCCCCCCTCCTCTTTTCTTACCTGAGCTCTCTGTCCTGTCCTGCCGGTATGCTGCGTAGCCTGCTAGCTTGATAGCCGTGTCCAGTATGAGCGGATTCAACCATGTCTCCGTGATTAGCAGGATGCATCAGTCTCTGATGATCTTTTCAGTTGCAATCCGCAGCTTCGACTCATCTAGTTTGTTCGCCAGAGACCTCACATTTGAGGAGAAAATGTTTGGCAGCGGTCCCTGCTTCTGATTCCTGCATATACTCCCCTCAGGAAACAAAATAAACAAAATAATGAAGGTATGTTGCAGGTTTTATATTTTAATATAATTTTGTGCGGGACCTTTGACCATCTAGCTGAAGTGATGTAGGCAGTAATGGAATTTGAACCAAAGTGGTCAGCTGGACACCTTGGAGACGGTGAACTTGAACGGTGATGTCTTGGCAGTCCATTTGTGACCTGAATGCTCAAGACGCATTTTAAAACCAAGTGTAAACAGGGCCTTAGTTTTATGCTAATAATGCTAATGTGTCCTGATGCTTCCCCGACATGGATGTAGCAAGAAAATATGTCATTAATGCTGGTTGAGGTGCATTTTAAAACCAAGCATAAACAGAGCCTTAGTTCTTCCTAGTCTGACTTGCCAAGCACGTTATCTCTGATTGTTAATCTATTGTCTACTGTATCTGTTTCCTGTTTTCTGATTTCTGACACAAACTATATTTGCCCTAATATATATATATATATATATATATATATATATATATAAAATCATTGATTAAATAAAGCCAACAGAAGAAATAAATAGAAATGACTTCAACAAAGAGTTTAAACAATACGAAAAAATCACTAAAACATTTTATGATTATATCCCCAATTTTCATCTCAGAAATATAATGTAAATACAGTAGTGCAGAAATATGATCCCTAGGTACATGAGAAAACCAGTGTCTCATGAATAAAACCAGTGTAAAATATATACTGCGTTATGTTTAACATTCAAAAAGTGTTAGAATTTATATTGTTAAAAATTTGACGTATTACAGTGATCTGTGCTACACACACGGAGTAAAGTTAACTGCTTCACATTACCTACATTTTGTAGGTATTATTACAAGTTACATATACATATATATATATATACACACACACGCACACACACACACATATATATATATTACTATTTAGCAACATATTACTAATGATTAAAATTATTCACAATTCTTCTTGCCGTTGTCTGTTTTGATAGCGCGAGTAAATGCCCCCCACGCATCAAGCTCCCCTTTGTACGAGTCCGCGCCTGCGCAGTGATTTCGCCGAATTTGACGGTCATGGTCGTTGGAAATAAACAGGATACAGGACCTTGGTTTTTGACAGATTAAAAAGGGGACTGGCCCTCAATCTCTGGAGGTTTTTGGGGATCTTTGTTGGGGTGACAGTCATGGAGGGGATGGGAGTGAAGGGAAAAAGGACAGGGTTCCCCAGTTTATGTTGGAAGACCTACTACTTTCACGTCGTGCTTTGGGTCGTGTCTGTGTGTGGAGAGGAGAAGAGCTTTGTGGTGGAGGTAGGTGACCTAAACACACTGCGTTGTCCATGTCGCTGCGTAAAGACTCTCTCCTCCTCTTGGAGCATCCCGGACATAATTTAATAGAAAGAAAAAGGCGGTTCAATCAATCAATCAATCAATAAATAAATATTCTACATTTTTACACAAATAGCTTGAAATGTGGACGAATATGTATGAAATGATCAATACCCTGAAGCCTGGTATGCATTACTTTAATGTGTTGGCAGCGTTTTGAAAAGAACAGAGCTAAATACTTTTTTTAAACACATGGAAAATGGTTTAAATATCCCTTCACACACAAACAGACCCACAGGCTACGCAAGTGGACGTGTGTATTACGTGGCCGAACCAATTAATTATATCGTTTGCAATAAACACCAGCAGGATACGCCATCGCCAACGACTGCATTTACGGTATACAGGAGTGACAGGCTACTTCGTGTACAATTTCACTGAATCCCCTCAACTGTCAACGATCCTTGTAACAATAACCTGTTTATATTTTTGCTAGTACTCTGCTACTAAACCATTATGTATCACTCGACAAAATGATTTCATTTTAACCATGTCGTACTGAATTACCATACAGGGAATAAAGCGCTTACGTTCAGGCCATCAGCATACAACCTGCTCATAATTTTTATTATTTATATTATTTGGTAAATTCTGTTATTTTTAGTGATAAACTGGCACTCGCGTGTGGTCTTCCTTTATGTGAAAAAAAGCTATATTCTTTTGTCTTAATGGTTCCAAATATAGCATCCTCCATAATTCATGGCGATGCTGTGGCTGCCGTGGAGCTCGACTACATTCCAGTACAACTGTAACTACTAAATAAGGTATCAAAATAACGCTTCACCTGCATCGTATGTCTCTTTTTTGCCATATAATTTGGTGGTTTTACGAAGCAATTTTGTATTTGGACGTAACAATCCAGTGTTTCGGTTTTTCTGGCAAGCGAGTTTGATGTGGCATTTCAGAAATTGAGTGAGCAATAGCTTGTTACTTATGCTATTCATTACAGAATATGCGATATTATATCGTTGTTTTAATAACTTCTGTTTGTTTTATTTGTCTTGGATCTTCACCTATTTATAAGTGCTGTTAGGGAAAATAATTACAATTATTTATTTATTAGGCTAAATAAAATAAAATTTAATTTTTATTAAAACTAAATTATATAAAAAGTATTGTAAAAGATGCAGATTATGCTAATTAAAATAATGCAAATGAATTATAATGTAAATAATGCAAATTATGCAACTGCAATAATGCATTATCAAAATCTGGCATGCTTAATTACCTTCATAACAATCAAATGTGGATTGATCTCTGAAAGTTAACAAAAATTACTTTGACGTAGGTTGTGTTGTCTTATTATTTATCAGGTCACACAATAGAATCTCAAAAACAACATTTGTCATATTATTATTATTATTATTATTATTATTATGATTATTTGGTATAATCTGGCCAATTAGCTAGATACTCTGAAAAAAGTAAGACTAGATGTCAGACAAAATACAACTGTATTTTGTACAATTAACTGTACTACATGAAAAGTCATGACAACATCCATTTTATTGTTTGTTTATGGTGATGAATTGTTTACGGCAAAAGTTTTCTTTGTACATACCAAGTCATGCATCATGCATGTGACATGATGGAAAAGATGGCACTGCGGATGGCTGCCTCAGTGTGTTGGTGCATATTGTTTTGCCTTATTTTATTTGAAAACCCAGTTCACTGCTGTGATACTCTAAGCTCTTTCACCTGAGGAGAGTTTATGAACATCAGGGGAACAACTCCAGTGGACTTATTACCAACTTTTCTGGTGTATCCGTGGAATTATTGGTTAAAGGAACTCAGTCAGTGAAACTTCGGAGGAGAGGTTGTGCTGCTGTGCTCGTGCACCTCTGACGGTGTGGACTTCTTACTTTTCTGTTTTCTGAGTTTTCTGGTGAGTGGAAAAATTGTTTAGGAATAAAAACAGCTATGCAACAATAGATATAAGTATTTGGGAAGCACATTCATTTTTTTATACAGTTTATCCGGCCCGCAAGAAATAGAGGCAAGACTGACCAGCAGTGTAGGTCTTGAGTCAGACGAGCCAGCAAAGGGGGGAAATTGCATTTAAATAAATCTGAAAGGTTTCTGGTGACACAGATACCCAAGTACCTAAACTTTTCCAAATAAATTTTAAATGGCAAATTTGAAAGCGCTGTAGCAGCAGCATTGATAGGCATGAGCTTATAATGTAGGTGGGAGAATGCCAGATTCCAGCAATTCGTTAAACATGTTTAACAGAATGGGGTGAGTTGATATTGGAAGCCATATTGGTCTTGACATTTAAGGACCTAAAAAATCTCATATACTGAGGCTCATCAGATGGGCCTCTGAACTGATCATTGATGGTCTGAGGATTAATAGTTATTCCGTTATGAGTGTTAAATTGGGTTATGTGCAATAATGAAGACTGTCGAATTTGATGAGTCTACTTGGCTTATCTCTGAACTCGTAGCAATTTTGACAAGTTTTTAGAAGTAATTCTGCTGCCTTGTTGGAGGTCAGGAGGTCGAATTCAGTCTTTTTTGAGAGTAGCTCCTTGAGATGATCTGCATCACATTTAGTCTGCAGTTCTAATATAGCCCTTGATGTACAGTTACTCTTTTCTGTTAAAATAATTTTCTGGCAGGATGAATAAGATAGTATTTCTCCTCAAAGGTAGGCTTTACAAGACTCCCTGATTGTTGCAGCAGATATGGATGGGTTAACATTAGTGGAAATGAAAAGGACAATGCGACTATTTGTGACAAATTTTAAAAAATTCAGAGTCAGTAAGAAGTAGTGAGTTAAAATGCCAAGGGGACCAAGACAAGGACCTACCAGGGAGAGAGATTATTATAGTAATATAATATAGTATAAAGTGTATATATAGAGTAATATAGAGATATTACTATAGGGCTGTATAAGCATGAACTGATAGAGGAGAATAAATTGTTGTCAGTAAGGAAGAAATCAATTCAGGAAAAAGTACTATGGATGGGAGAAAAGAAAGAGAACTGCTTGGCACTAGGATTGAAAAAGCACCATCTGAGACTACATATTGCTTCATAAACATTTGGATGGCTTTCGATGTCTTTCTTAGGCTTTGGATGGAGCAGAGGGCCTGCTGGGAGAGCGATCAAGTGTTGAGCTCCAAGGTTGAGCTGGCTTAAACTCATCCACAAGGATGAGTTTAAGTCAGGACGGCAAAAAAAAAAAGGTTTTTAAAGAAATCCTCATTGTCCCCAGTCCCCAATTTGGACCATAACCATTCACTAAAATCAGACTATATCCACAGATTTTCCCAGTAATGATGATAAATCACCCATTAGGGTCTGATATGACCCTGGACACAGAGAACGGGACTGATTTATGAAAGAGAATTGCTGCCCCTCAGGCCTTACTTGGGAATGAAGAGTCCTATAGCTGGCCTACCCACCCACTGCGAAGTTTAAGGTGATCTGATGGCTTAAGGTGGGTTTCCTGTAAAAAGGCAATTTTAGTTTTTAGATGATTAATTATTTTTTTATGTTTTATAGGCGTGTTCAGCCCCTTAATATTCCAACTAGTAAATCTCAAAACACCACTTGGTGCTGTATATCAGTAGCCCTCGCAAGGGTCACCCCCAGATGTTGCTGCCCCCACTGGCACCACCCCCCTGCAGTTTAGTAGCAAAGAGAAGAGGCTGAACTGACTAGGCTGAGTTACAGGAGAAGCACACAGTTGAGTGTGAAGAAATACTGCAGACATAAAGACCCATTTAATGAAAAGAACATTGAACATACAATACCACAGAAGCGACCCCCCACCCCAAATCTTGATTGCTGTGGTAAAAGACAGTAACAGATAACCCTCTGATACACTGACCAGAATACCTTGATATGTCCTTAAGCCTATTGTTCAAGTCCCACAACCTTATACTTATAAATGTCAAAATACAAAAAGTAAACCTTTCTATATCCTTCAGGTGAGGCAAGGTAGAACATTTGCTACAGGCATATATATGCAGGGACTGTCCCAGCCCTGAAGCCTTTTCCTTTCTTTTTTTAACAGAGTATATAATATATGAGCTATAAAATATATCTAACAAGTGAACTTATCCACAAAACCACTGTGAAGGAACATACACTCTGGCCTATAGGCTACATGTAGTGGACTCCCCTTCCTCTATCAGTCAAGCAGATAATAGAAGAATATAATTGCTGAAGGAAGGGGAAAACAGAAGGACCATTATTATTACAAATACAGTGAGAAAAGAAGTTCAGCAAAAATATGATGAAGACAAACAAGTTAATAAAACTTTATGGGCAAAGATATTTTTAAATGCAGACAGCCAGTGAATGGCAAGAGTTAAAGAGAAAACTAAGTGACGCACTGTGGCATGAAAGATCAAATTATATTGTATAATTCTAGTTCACTTGCTTATGGGTCTTTGTTCAATTCTTGGACAAACATTGCGGCCTCCAGCATGGACTGAAGCCATGCCCTGTCACCGTTTGGAAGGGTAATGCGCAACTTGGCTGGCTTATATCCACGTTTATCTATGTTCAGTCATAGAGCTTTTAAACCCAGCATGCAGTTTCAACATGTCAGGGTTGAAATCGTCGTGGAAGAGGATCTTGTGACAATTGTAGTTCAGTTCACCTCATTCACGAGCCACGCGGATGACCAGGTCCTTAACTTGGTAGCAATGGAAGCGTAGAATGACCAGTCATGGCCTCCCTCTCAAAGCACGCTTGGGTGCAAGGCTCCGATGAGCACAATCTAATTCATGAGGCGACGTCAAGATCTCAGCCGACAACATCCATGAGAATTTGAGCCTTTGAGCGATTCATGTAGGCCGATTATCCAAATGTTTTTGGCATCGGTTATGGCTCTCCAGGTCAGCTAATTAGCATTAGCATTAGCTTCCAAAGGCCCTATGCGCTGCCCTGCAGGCAGCATAGATTCTCTGTCACTGCTCTTACCCTTAAGTTTTGACATTGCTATGTAGTCCGTATAGTAGACACCAACTTTAACACCTGTTGCAAACGCTTTTCTGAAAAGGAGCAAGGTTTTAAAAGTTTAGTAAAAGTATGGTAGCGGGAGCAAGATGAGTACACATCTACTATGCAAGTCTCATTCAGGAAGTATGAAATTCTCAAAAGCTCAAATTCTCTTGCTCAAAAGCTCAAAGGGAAATCACTATGAAATAGTAAAAAAAGAGCATTTAGTTTGAAAATTCCTCAACATTCATTTAACATTCTTTAGCTAAATCTTAGTGATTAACCTCTTAGCTATAGATACACTAGTTGCATACATTCAACTGTGCAGAGGTTAAAAGAATAAAATGTAATATAGTTGCCCCCCTGCAGAAACTTTAAGGACTGAGCCTATATTATGCATACTGCACAGAAAAGTCCAAAACATTTTGTGAAATTAAAGTTAATTTATTGTAAATGTTTACTAAATCATGTGAAATCACATAAATGCCAAGGATTAATGAAAGATGACTTGAGGTAGTCATGAGCTGACTTTTATACTTCACTATTATTGAATAATTCTGTTCTATATGTTGTTACATAATTTTATGTTTCAATAAAATTGTATATCTGCTTTTCCAAGGTGCAGATTGCAAGACAGCAGTTTCCATCCATTTCCAAACAATTCATGGTTTCAGGAGGGATGTTGCACAAGCAAATAGTGAAAGGATTATATCGAAAATGTACTGTTGTGATTCTTACTGTTCACTTTGTTTACTACCATCCAGTGTTTAGCTGTATTATTAGACTTTCTGCTTGTGGGGCTGTGATGACACCATGGATCTTATCACCGCAATAATTGTATGTAAAATATTATAAGAATTTGCAGCTTTGCAATCATTGGGAACAGTCAAGGAAGCTGTCATGGCTTTAGGAGGATTTAGTAGACTACAAACTATAATGGAGAAAATGTATTTTCCCTTAATTTGGGAAATGGATTGGTCTACTAGCTTCACCTGCTGATTTGCTATCTAAAGGGTTGTCTGGTTTATTCATCCAGGTTTGAAAAGATGTCAAAAAAGAAATTGCTCCGAGTTGACTACAGAATACAATAAAAATGGCACTTAACCCAGAACGCTCTGGTTTTATGTCATCTGTCAAAGACTGATTGTCCCCAGCCCAGGATTCAAGTACTTAACCATCTACTCTATATTATTTAATATCTAGTTAATGGATTTTTATTTTTGTAATAGCTATTTTTATTTATAAATGAACTTATTTGTCGAACACTGCAAGACAATTTTACTCAAGAAACAGAATAACTCAGAACCAATATTTTATGTTTGTATTATTCATAAATGAGAGAGAACAAATGAAAAACTGCTACCAGGGCCCATTTTTCAACATTTCTCAATTTGTGTGTGCATATGTGAACATATATCAAGACATTTAACAAAGTTATGTGTTGACCATTTAAGGCTTTAAAATGCCATTGGTAATGGCCAAAAATCCATTTAATCCTCTTGCCCTCATACATGTTTACTGTTTGGAGCTGTCTGCATAACAGCCTGTAATGGTCGAACCTACAGTTGAACCTGTCCACCAAAGCTGGTGTTAATCTAGTCCATGGGTGGGCAGCCCAAGTCAAGGGTTGGTGTGGGTACAGTTCTTTGGGATGACCTCTTAATCAGCCAATAAAAGAAACTGTTTAGATCTATTGGAGGAGTATTTTTTTAGTTGCTGATGGAACGGTCTTCCTAAAGAAACTGCACCCACACTGGCCCTCCATAGCTTGGGTTGCCCACCCCTGGTCTAGTATTGACTTCACTTGGCAAAAAGTACTGGACTTCTCTGTGTGTGCTTACCTCACATTATATCCAGGGCAGTGTCCCTTGGCATGCCAAGCCATTGGAGGTACCACAGCCTGGGAGGAGTGAGCCTTAGAGTGGCGTGGCCTCATAATTCTAATGATCTTCACTAAATGTCATATACAAGCAGGAGTGGCCATAATAGTCCTTATAAAATGGCACTGGCCAGTTTGGGTTTGGACATGGGAAGATAACACTCAATACTAGATGAGTTATTTTGTCAATTCAGGCTAAAAATCTTTTGCTATGCCAGAATGCAAAGATTTAATTAAGACCATTAATGGTACATGATATAGGATTGAGTTGATCGCAACCAACTGAATTCCCCTCCCTTACCCCTTTCTTTACAAGGGCATATTAGAATGTATGGTGACCAACTAGGCTGTAGGCCTGCCTCCTTAAATGGACACATGGACTACATGATGGAGTGAGCCTTAGAGTGGCGTGGCCTCATAATTCTAATGATTTTCAATAAATGTCATATACAAGCAGGAGTGGCCATAATAGTTCACATGGACTGCATGCTACATGGACAGGTAAATTTTCATCTCTGTCCCAGCATTGTGCTCACTCCTGGACAATGACACAATTGAAAAAGTAAATCTCACTGTTAGGCTTTTAGGCAGGCTGAAGTCCAAATCGAGCCAAAGGCCATCTGTCCGGTTGAAATGTTTTCCTTTTAGCAGAAACACAGTTGGAATAATAGATTCAGAACAAGGGATTCTACATGTTTCTACAAGGGCACTAGTTCTCTGAACTGCAGTAGACATTGGTCTGAAGGTTTTTAAGCCCATCATTTAGACTGGCCCACACAAAGTAGTCTGTCTGATCCTCATTTTATGCTTGCTGGGAGCTTTGAGCTCAGGAACAAAGTTCCTTTCTGGGTTGCCTTTTCTGTCCTACCATCAACCTTCACTAGCACAGAGGGTGTAGACTAGAGGTGTCAAATGTTATATGGAAAGGTGCACCCTGTGGGTGTAGGTTTTCATTCCAACACCTGGTGTAGACATACAGCTCTGTTGCCTCTGATGGTCATAACCCTGACTTGAGTAACCCATATGATGCATCACAGGGAGGGTAGATTTGGGAGAATGCTAGCCACCCTGTCAGGGTATATTGCATCAAAATGGGCAGCTCCAGCTGTCATGCTTGTTACCTGCCTCTAGTGGATAAATTGAAGTTTAGGTATGGTTAATATTAAAGGGCGCTCTAAACACGGTACAGCAAGTCCGTGTTATAAATAGACACACTATAGAGCCAAAAGTAAGTGGACACCTGACCATCACACTCCTATGTGAGCCATCCCCAAACTGTTGCTGCAAAGTTGGAAGCACACAATTATCTAGGATTGTCACGGGGGCCGGGTTGTTTGGGACACATACGCAGGTGAGAGGGCGGTTTGGCAAAACTCATTATTCTTTTAATATTCCAGTACACACA
>JAQQZX010000037.1:21349913-21366144 GCA_030068355.1 Notoglanidium maculatum
AAGCAAGTTGGGTGACGACGGCTGCATATGTTGCATGTGTGTCGCCTTTTACAATCTTTAGTAAAATGACCCTTTCTAAGACATCCAAAGGAGAGCCGATTTTCAAGGATTAATGCTCTTTTATCTTCAAGACTTTTTGAAGCAAAGGTGGGACACTTTGTAATGTTGTGAGCTTCATTTTTACAGAAGGAGCAGTGTGACTGATTTATTGCTGTTTGATTCTTGTTTCTCCTGAATGAAACTCTTTGTTTGTGCATTTGTGTTGAGAGCTGTAGCTCTTTTTGGTGACCTCTCATCTGTGGACTTAAAATTCATCGAGAGTGGAGAAGCAATAGGGTTGCAACTATCCACGCCTCTTTGCTTAAGAACTCTGCAAAGCGTGCAAGATCTGGATAGCTTCCAAATGTAGCTAGTTCATCCACAACAATTCGACTCCACTTATGCACCATCCATTCTGGCAGTTTTTTGAGCAACTTGTGGTTTTCTTCACAATCATTAAGGATAGCTAATCCTTTCACGTACGGGATCACCTCAGTGCAGCCTTGGAGGAAATCAGCAAACTCTCATAATGCTAGTGGGTCATTTGTACTGATCCTTGGCCATCTCATCGCTTATCGCGGAAAGCCTTTTGTATGATGAATGGGTTCCCATATCTGTCCTTTAGGACCTTCCATGCTCCTTTGTATGCGTTCTCTGAGTCTCGATAGAAGAAACCTTCTACGGCCTTGCGTGCATCTCCGACAAGATAATTTTTGAGATAAAACATCTTTTCGCTTGCTGGGAGCGGTTTTCTGTCAATAAGAGTCATGAAAGACGTCTACCAATCTGTAAATCTTAAAGGATCACCACTGAATATAGAAGGTTCAGGGACAGGCAAGTGGCTCATGCATAATGAGCTGGCGATTGCTTAAGCTAGACTGACAGACTCTTGAGTCATTTCTGTTTCATGAGCTGCTTGACAAGGTTGGAATGATGCCGCATCGGGATTCAGTTGAGCTTTACCTTTGTTTCTATGGCAAGCAGGGTTAATTTCGTAATTGATTTCTTCATCATAGCTTTCAAGATCTTCGGAATTCTCATATGCTCTCACGCGAGCTGCTGCTACTGCGACCTCCTTCGCTGCTTGTAACTGCTGCAGTTTTGTTCTCTCCTGCTCCAACTGAATTTGCATTTCCACCTCCCTTTGTTTCATTTCTGACAACAATTTTGCTTCCCTAAGTTTCCACTCACTTTCTAACCTGTGAAGATGCGCTTGCTGGGCTTGAATTTGTTGCATGGCCTTTGATTGTTCCAGTTTAGCAGCAAGCTCTGCCTCTGCATCTACTCTGCCGCTATGGGCACTGATTGAACTGGAGCACTCACTGATTGAACTCAATCTTTCTGATGACTCCGATGGGCTGACAGTTTTCGTTGTGGTGTGACCAAAGACGGACCCGTATTCATCTTTGTTTAATATCACTCTCACCCTTTCCTTCTCAAGTTGGTCATTGTGATCGTCTTTAATGGTCTTTAGACGGTCACTTATGAGGTTACAAATTTCCTTTGTTAGTGTAACACAGGCATCCATTTTTTTGACAATATCTGGTGTGGTGTAACTGTCACGTAGAATAGGTCCATACTGCAGGCTTACAGCTTCGTGTCTTGCTTGAATATCTTGCTGTAATATATCAAGGATCTCTAATGAGCAGAGGGTTTTCAATTTTGTCCTAGTCTCGCTTGCTACCAGCTTCCACGAGTCATGGGCCTTGTTGAAGTTCTTCTTACGTTTTTTGGCGTTCTGATCATGCATCTCTTGACCTTTCTCTGTTAGCTTTCTCTCACGTGAGCTGGACCTGAGTGGTGTGTCTGTAGGATTGTCTGTCTTCTCTGAGGGGAGTGACATCTTATTTGCCTTTGAAGCTGCCTTAAGTCGACTGTAGCCTTGGTTTGTCTTATGCGCAAGTTCACACTTATAAGCTGTAGTTTTCCTTTACCACAGAGTAATACTTATCAGGCATTTACTAATAGACAATAGAACACTGTAAATAAGGCTACATACATTAATGACTAAGACACTTGCCCTTTAAACCTTTTCATAAACAGACAATTGTTCCGCAAACACGTGCTATTTAACAATTGGCCCACAAATTACACTTGATCTCTGAATCTTAATTGTGCTTCTCATGAGGGATGGTAGGGCTGGTGAAGCGTTGAGTTTTCACTGCAGCGGACCCTCAGATTGAATAAGCAAGACGCAGGGAGTTTCAAACGGGTGTAGTTTAATTTTCTTTAGATGAGCGTCATGAACATCATGAACACCACAAACACCTCAAACACCGTGAAAACTACAGCATAAACAGAAGGAATACAAAATACTTTTGTAGTTTCACAAATAATTCACACATGAATCATTACATATTAATCATGTTCAAAACAAATATGAATCACTGTACCAAACTAATACCAGAACATTAAGTGCAATATGCCTTTAAGCTATTATGACACAAGTAAGAAACATAGCAATTGTATCACGTAAATCACACAATCTAATAAATAATACATATACAATCAATAGTCAGTATTACCATACCTCATTCTGCTTTCCAAGGGCACTATTTTATGTATTTCAGACATGAGCCCTCCTTGCTAACACACTTTGTAGCTCGATATAAGCATCGCAGTTTGAAGTCTTGCCGAAGCGTGAGCAAAAGGAAGTGAAAAAAGGAAGTGGAAAGAAACAAACAGGAAGCGGAACATGCTAAAGGGAAACCGAGCCCTTCAAAATAAACACCGGACAGGCCAAAGGAGGGCGCTGTCAGACCACACATCCGGCATGAACACTGCAGGTTAATATTAATGCCATTTATGAGCCATTTACAATCATAACAGTTCATTTTTGCAGGAAACTCTTTTTCTTATTGCATCCCATACTTGTGTTTTGTATGGGCCAAATCCCCAATGGTCATACACCTCTGGGTTCTCAGAGGCACACATTCTGACTTCCTCAAATAAGCTACACATCTTGGCTCGTTTACTCACCCTTGAGATTATGTCTTTTACATTAGCCTAGTCTATTACAAGTCTATAGGATAATTTATTGTCTTCGAATGCAGTGATCAATTTCTGTCCTCCCTGGTGAATGTCTGGAGGTTTGCTTACCAGCCCTTGCACATCTGTATATAACTAGGGCTCATATCTTGTGTCCTTGGCTTTGATTTTCAGAGGTGTCATAAAATATGCATCTCCTCTCTTACCCTTACTCTAGCCTTACCCTGGGCAGTGATGAAGCCAGGGCATCAGGCCTTGCTACTCTATAGGTAATGGGGCTAGATAAGGCAGATATTCATTCTCCTCTTCTTCATTACCGTCAGAGAAACCGCAATCATCTCCTCTCTGGCGGTGTCTTCATTTGTCCAGCTCCATTGACGGCTCCCTCGAGAACTGTGCTTGAAGAGACACTGTGATCTCTGATTGTGTGTCAGTCACTGATGAGAAATGCCCCCATGTACACAGGCACAGTCTGAAAGATTTTCCACCAAGGTGCTGAAGGCTGGAAAAGTCGCACTCATGATTTACCAGGCAAAAGCAAAGAAAAATGTATGCGTTCTGAGCACAATGCATCAGACAGTTTCAATTGATAATGGCACAAAGAAACTTCCCGAGACAATTTCTCAGTACAACAGCACTAAAGTTGGTGTTGATGTTATGGATCAAATGGCACGGCTGTATTTGGTAAAGGGAGGCACCCGGCACTGGCCTGTAGCTGTGTTTTACAACCTCCTAGACCTGGCTGCAATCAATGCACATATTCTGTACAGTGTATGAACATTACCATAAGCAGAAGGAAATTTATTCTCGAGCTGGTGAAGGAGCTATGTGCGCATCAGATAGTGGCAAAGGCAGCAGGGGCAATAGCATGTAAGCGACCTTTTCCTGAAACTCCTTCCCCTCCTGTGAAAAGGAGACATTGTCAAATAGGCAGATGTTCAGGGAATAAAACTTGTTACATCTGCCAGACATGTAAGAGACTTGTCTGTTGCAAATGCTCCAAGAATGCACCAAAGCTGTGCTTGGAATTCTGTTAAAGCAATTTTTGCTACTTTGAAGGGAACTTGACTGAAGTTGGTCAGCAAATCAAACTACTGGAGAGTATTTCTCCACTGTATCAATTCGGCAGATATTCAGGGAACAAAACTTATGACATCTGCCAGAAATGTAAGCCAAATAAAATGTTAGCCTTTGAAAGGCGATAAAGCTACTTGCAAAACGTCAGCCTACATTGAAGAGAACTTCTGAGATGATCAATTGACCAAATGATTCATGGCACAGTCATTAGGAGGGGGTTGGGCTCACACCTAGGCTGTTGTTCTAGGTTGTCAGTCAAGTATCTCTCCAGAAGAAATGGAAACACAAAGCCGCGAGGCGGAGGTGCAACATTCCCTGCTTGAGCAGGCTGTGTAAAGGGGTTACAGAATCTCGACACGCAGGATACTAAATAGCTCATAAAGTACTTTGCTATGTAATTATTTTCATTTTTCATTTTATATTCTTCCTTAGGTGTCTATCTTGTCTAATGTGTAATTCATTTTTTTCTAACGAATTTACTGTAAAATACACATTCTATTTTCTATACAGCTGTTGATTCACCCAAAAAAAGTTTTGTTTTTTTTGTGCTGTGATTCACTTTCAATAAATGGTAAAAATGCAGAACCTACACTATTTATAGTAAAAGCACTTCCACATCCACTACACATACAAAAGCACTACACATCCACACAGCTTCTACAAAAATCCATTGCGACATACACTGTTTTTACAAATGCATATTTATTCATTATCAAGCTGTGCCTACATTTTCTATTACATGCGTGTACTTTATGTATTTGTTCACATTTATTAGTCATTTTATAGACTTCCTCAGGTGTCAATCTTGTATAATTCATTTTTTTCTGATGAATTTACTGTAAACTACACACTCCATACATAGTTTCAGCTGAGACTCATAATAGATAGCGGTAGGCTATTTATGATATGAATTAGTTTCGGCTAAATTATTCAAACTAACAATAGTCTCACTCTGTTGAGAGGGGGTTGAGAGGTGTTACATGTTGGCTATTTGGCAGACTAGGTGTTGAGCCTTGATTGTACTTTCAGCATCCGTGAGTGCCCCAACTGTGAATGTACTGGATAACAAAAATATTACCTTATGTACGGTTTTAAAAATGCACAAATGTTAAGAAAATATAAACTCAAAACGAATTACTGTTTTACATATTCTCTGAGGTCTTCAATAGAAAACAATCAGACATTGTTAATCACAAACAACTGTTTATTAACAAATTCACTAAGCAAATGTCACAAGCAACGCAGTTTCAGATTTTTTGGTCCGTTCTCCTTGAGCGGCCGCACACACCACACACCACTTTCTTGCTTTCCGCACCAAAACTGCGCTTGGAATGCTGATAAAGGAGCTGTGTAAAGGGGTTACAGCATCTCCACACGCAAGATACTAAATAGCTCATGAAGTACTTTATGTATTTGTTTACATTTTGTTTCATTTTATAGACTTCCTCAGGTGTCTATCTTGTATAATTCATTTTTTTCTGATGAATTTACTGTACATTCTCCATACATAGTTTCAGCTGAGACTCATAATAGATAGTGGTAGGCTATTTGTGATATGAATTAGTTTCAGCTAAATCATTCAAACTAACAAAAGACTGTGTTACTCTGTTGAGAGGGTGTTGGGAGGTGCTACATGTTGGCTATTTCACAGGCTAGGTGTTGAGCTTTGATTATACTTTGCCTTGATTATACTTTCCATGATTATAACGCTATGCTGCAAAGGCACCAACTGCGCACGCGCTGACTGTTATCTTCTGTACTGTTTTACAAATTTGAGAACCTTAAGAAAGTATAAACAAACAAAAAAAGAAGTACTGTGTTTAACAACTTCTGTTTGTTTTCCATTGAAGACATCAGAGAATAGGTCTATGTGACACACAAACAACTGTTTATTATCAAATTAACTTTACTTAATTAGCAAATTAGCTGTAAGTTAGCAAACAGCAACGCAGTTACTGAAATCTTTAATCCTGTTCTCATCGATCGGCAGCACACAACAGCTTCCTGCTTTCGGCGCTTTTTTTTCTTTTTATATTTTTAATGTATTTTTTATGTAATTGCACACAAAGAGCGAAACATCCGGTAGGTTTATAAAGAGTCACGGCCAGGTGCACCACGTTTCCGCTGATCACGCGTACGGGCCGTTGCATAGCAACATTGAAACGGAGCATAATCTTGGTGTTTGTTCCGGTTATGACATAGCCTAATGTTCACTGTTTAGCTATGAAGCTTAAAAAATGTCTCGTTGTAGTTGTAAGAAAGGCAAGTTGTGACAAACCTTATTCATTATACAAGACTGAAGATAAAGATTAAAGACAAATATTATAAAATTAGTCTTGTTCAGATGATTTTCTCAGTCGAGTTTGATTCTTCCACTTGTCACGCTGCCATCTCCATTAAGGCTTAAGTCAGAGCTCCTTCTCAAGACCAACAGAATAACATTATAAAATGGATTATATGCAACATGATGAACAGTATGACAATTAAGAAATACTTTTTCTGAATATCTTCCATAATCCCCCCTTTAATCATTATATTGATCACAATAATTAAACAGTATTTATCAGAACACTAATAAGAGATGATTCATAGGGACATGATCAATATTCATACAATTAGATGAAACAATTTAACATTCTATGTCCACTCATTCCCTAAGACAGATTTAAAAAAACCCTACAACACTTGAATGAGTATAACATTGGTTAATCATTTGAAAATCATAGACTGTCATGTGATTAAAGATCATTATGCTTCATTAAAGCTCAATTACTTGTTTCATAAATAAACAAAAAAAGTTTTATAATCTTCAGAGGAAGACATTAATGTTGCATTATATTTTGGTTTTAGGGGACCCAATTGTGGGTTTCAACTACTCAAGTGACGAGTAAGAATTTAGGACGTCTGTCTATTACGACCCTGCACACCCCTCACACACACACTCTTTACCCTCCTGCCATCTGGCAAGAGGTAACTAAGCATTCGGGCCCTCACTGCCAGGCTGTGTAACAGTTTCTTTCCACAAGCCATCAGACTCCTGAACATTCAAAGAATGGACTGACACACACAACAACCTCTGCAATTTTGCACATACAACTTGGATTAGCGTAGCAGTGTCTTCTTTTATGATGTCTGTACTGTCTGCAGTATTTGCACATGTTGCACACATTCACTTTATGTAGTCTATGTTGTCTTGCAATGTTTGCACACATGCACATTATGTTGTCTTCTGATACACATTTGTAATTCTGTGTTGTCTCATATGTAGCACCTTGGTCCTGGAGGAATGTGGTCTTGTTTCACTATAGTGCATCTATGTACATGCATCATCTGTATATGGTTGAAATGACAATAAAAGCCACTTGAACTTGAACTATTACTATACTGTCACCCTTAGTTTGGTTCCATCTTCCCTTATTTCTAATGCTCCCTTTGATTTCCCATATTAACCTTCAAATTTTGTCCTTACTACATATTCTCTTGGATAATTTGGCATCTTACTCAACTGGGATTAGATACAGTTCCACATACAGGGTAATATTATTTTATATTGCTATTAACTATTATTGCAACATGGTACCATCCCCCCAAGTGAGGCCTCAAGTCATCCTAATGGGTTCCAAGGGCACAACATAGTCATGTACCATTCAGCAATTTAGTCATCTTTATATAGTTTCTTTGTTTGAGTTCTCAGAAACCCTATGCTTCAAATGTCCCCAGAATATTTGATTATTCTTAACTAGCCAGACTCTCTATACACACTACTATAGTAGTGTCAGGCTCACCAGCAGTAGAAGACATGCATGAATGCCTTTGTAGATTTTGAACTGTGTTTTGGGTCATTGTCTTGTTGGAATATCCAACTCCTGCATAACTTCAACTTTGTAATGATGCTTGAACATTATCCTGAAGAATTTGTTGATATTGGGTTGAATTCATCTGACCCTCAACTTTCACAAGGGCCCCAGTCCCTTAACTAGCCACATATCCCCACAGCATGATGGAACCTCCACCAAATTTAACAGTAGGTAGCAGGTATTTTTCTTTCTAACAAAAATTGCTTTTTGTTATGACCAAATAACTCAATTTTTGTCTCATCAGTCCAAAGCACTTTGTTCCAAAATGAATCTGGTTTGTCTAAATGAGCTTTTACAAACAACAAGCGACTCTGTTTGTGCCGTGAGTGCAGAAAGGGCTTCTTTCTCATCACCCTGCCATACAGATATTCTTTGTGAAAATTGCACTGAATTGTAGAACGATGTACAGATACACCATCTGCAGCAAGATGTTCTTGCAGGTCTTTGGAGGTGATCTGTGGGTTGTTTATAACCATTCTTACAATCCCCCGCATATGCAATATGCTGCATTTTTCCTGTATCCTGTATTTTTCTTGGCCTGCCAGAGCTGGGTTTAATAGCAACTCTGCCTGTGGCCTTCCATTTCCTGATTACATTCCTTACAGTTGAAACTGACAGTTTAAACTTCTGAGATAGCTTTTTGTAGCCTTCCCCCTAAACCATGATACTGAACAATCTTTGTTTTCAGATCTTTTGAGAGTTGCTTTGAGAATCCCATGCTGTCACTCTTCAGAGGAGAGTTAAAGAGAAGCACAGCTTGCAATTGGCCACCTTAAATACCTTTATTCATGATCAGACACACCTGTCTATTTGGTTCAAGGTTTAACAAGCTAATCCAACCAATTTGGTGTTGCAAGTAATCAGTATTGAGCAGTTACATGCATTCAAGTCAGCAAAATTACAAGGGTACCCGAATTTTTGCACAAACAATTTTTCATATTTGATTTAATTTCAAACAATTAAACACTGCTTCACTAAAAATCTTTTTTTGGAAAACAACCCAGTACTCAGATGTTCCTAGGAAATGAAAGACACACCACTGTTATGTTTTTTGTTGAAAGTGGAGTAAATTATTATGCAATCTGAGAGGGGTTCCCAAACTTTTTCATATGACTGTATATACTCAACAGAAACACATGCATAATTTTTCCCTCTCTATGAGAGCTCCTGGCTGCCTAGACCTGGGGACAAGACATACTCAAGAATGCTTATCACTTGACGATACTCTGTTGCAAGCCAAATCCCCTATGTCGCTGAACAAGGCAACCTAAACTCCTATGAACACTTAATACCCAAATACCTATGAACTTTTCACTTTCCACTCCTAACTATACATGTTATACAGTTCACCAAGGAATTTTCACTTCATACCTAGAGCCTAGGAATTTTCTCTTCTCTCTTACTTTTTCAACATGATAATTTCACTTCATCCAACAACAGGTAGTGAGGCTGTTTTCCTTTTCTCCTCTCTCCTCACCTTTACCTAGGCAGTGAGTGTGTTTTTCTCTACTCTTTTCTGCTCAGCTCTGCCTCCCTAACTTGACTGAGAAAAACACAGTCTGGGCCTGTTCTCTAATTGATTGAACTATTTGGTCCTCAGATGACTTTCTCTAATGCCTTAAGCGCATCTGCTTAAAAATGCCTACTTTGACTTCCCAGTTTTTTGTCTCTTCTTGCACCGTTCTTTATTTTCATTAAGAAAAAAAAACCCTCTTTTTTCCCCCCTAAACACACACAATACTTTTTTTCACAGATGTGAAAACATCATGCAATAAGCTTTAAGGAGCAAACAAGCATTCATACTACTATTCTCATCACCAAGAAGTCTCCTTATAAATTTTTTTTTTATTTTTATTAGGGGTCCGGAGATTGTTGGGTTCCAATGGTCCAATCGTCACCCCACTGACCCCACCTTCTCACGTTAAATGCAGGATTTGATTAAACAGGTTTCTGTTTAAATTTTACCTGATGAGGTGCCATGATCTGGCTGGACTAATTACTAAATTACTATTTACTAAAACAATACTTTATAAACACTTAAAGGACTTCTTTGTAGTAAGAACAGCAGCTTTATTGCAGACAAAATCAAAGAATTCATCCCAGGTTGAAGTCTATGAGTCAACTTTTTTCAGAGACTCACCCAAAAATAAGACCAAAAATTTGTGGCTGACCACGTTCTTTTATAATTTTTAGGGGGGCCTGCTTGCTCTTTGTGGTTTTCATAATCTTCTCCTGCTCTCACTTTCTATATTTTATCTTTCATCCCAGCTGTGCACTTCTTTCATTTATGATGAACTTCAGCTAAAACTAATCTAAAACTGGTTACTATAACCATTTTATTTTATGCCTGTTTTTTATCCACTACACATTCAATATTTGTCTTTTTAGCTTTAGCATCCCTGAACTGGCATTTTGTTGCTATAATCATGGAGAATGAACAGCATCCAGTCTCCAGCAATCTGCTTGTCTCTCTCCTGTCACTCCCATGTAAATGTAGGGGAAATATGATACTTTTTTCTATAGTTTCTGCATTTGACAGCTGTTTGTTTTTAACAAGTCGCCTTTTCGAGGCATTTCACAATTTCACTTATGGTTATTCATCGACCAGACAAATGCAAATTTGGCTGCAGTGGAAACGTACCGTTAGCTCTCCACTCCAGTCACTCTCTTTCTTGTTCACACAGGCATGCACATGCACACATTAACTCTAAATTCTCACTCTCCATTCTCCATATGATTATTTTTTTTTAAATGGGGGGCATATTTGCAAGTCACACTGGTGCGCCTAGTTATAAAATTTAGTTGCACTGTCTCCATAACTGGTCGCTGTCTGGAGCCCTGAATTAATGCTGGGAAATCCCAACAGTGTCACAACCATCTTTGGATGGGGGGCAGGGGAGCAAAATTAGCTGTGCTCTCTGTGTCGGAGGGATGACGCAGTCTCTCTCTCCTATAAATCACAGAAACACTAGCTAGCTACAGGCATCTGCGAGCTCATGTATGCAAATGAGGCTAGATGGCACTTTCCACAAAGTGTTATACTATCCTGTTATGCAGCAGGAGGAGCGGTTCGAAATGATGCATATTAGAATGCTGCCTGGGACATAATATGTACTCATCTGTCATTTTAAAAGAACACCTGTACATCTGCTCATTTATGCAATCCATTTAGCCCCTTATGTGCAAGCAGCAGGACAATGCATAAAATCATGCAGGTCAAGAGCTTCTGTTCACCTCAAACTTCAGAATGGGGGGAAAATGTGATCTCTGTGACTTTAACAGAGGTCGTTAGTGCCAGATGGGCTGGTTTAAATTTTTCAGATACTGTAAATCTCCTGTGATTTCCAATCACATCAGTCTTTAGAGTTTACACAGAATCTGCATAGGAACACTTTGCATAGGAATTCTCATACACACCCATTACACACACATATGTGTGTACACAATATTGATAAATGAGGGCCCTTTTCTTGGCTGACAGGAGTGAAACTCAATGTGGTCTTCTGCTGTTCTAGCCCATTCACCTTAAGGCTCAATGTTTTGTGCATGCTGAGATGCTTTTCTGCTCACCAAAGTTGTAAAGAGTAATTGTTTGAATTACTATATCCTTCCTGGCAGCTCAAACCAATCTGCCCAGTTTTTTCTGACCTCTCTTATCAGCAAGGCATTTCCTTCAACAAAACTGTCACTCAGTCAATGTTTTTTTTGCATAATTCCATGAAAATTTTAGAGACCTTTGTGTATGAAATTCCCAGGAGATGAGCAGTTTATGAAATACTCAAAACCAGCACCTCTGCTGCCAACATCCATGCCCCAATCAAAGTCAGAGATCGCACTTTTTCTTCATTCTAATGTTTAGTGTAATCAATCATTAATTGAATCTCTTGACCTGTATCTGCAGGATTTTTTTGCATTGCACTGCTGCTACATGATTAACTGATTAAATAACATGTGCAGGTCTTCCTACTGGTGTTCCTAATAAAATGGGACAATGTATAAGAATATTAAAACCACTCACTACAAAGTCTTAGCATCTGAAGCCATCTCAGGGTTATCAAATCTCTCGCAAATTTTAGTACCACTAAAGATGAATAAAGAATAAAGATGGTGACAGTATTCTACATCAGACATTCCACCCTGCAAAAACTCATTTCAGGATGGTACCCCCATTCCCCCACCCCCAGAAAAAAAAATGTAAGAACACAATATACATTGCAATGGTTTGTTTAGCCCCGCGACCCAGATGGATAAAGAGGTATAGATAATGGATGGATGGATGGATAGGTTGTTTAGTAATTCTTTCTAATCTGTAAATCAAATTGGGGTTAGGTAGTCCTATAAGCAGAAAATCTGACATTTAACTATGTGCTTATGTTATTTAACACGTAGTCATTTTATTCTATTACAGCTTTATGCTGACCATACACTGTAAGACTTTGAAAAGACTCTTTAAAAACTCAAAAAAGAGGTTTTTGTCACAGACTATTTAGCAAAAACTGAGGACCCTGCAGCGTCACTAAATGCAAGACTGCAACTAGATACCTTTTGAGATTATTTCCCATCATGCTCCTGAGAGAGCTCTCCTAATAGTTGTCAGACATCCCATGAATGAATGACACCAGTTAAACTCAGCTCAACATGTCTTTTACAGTCATTTAACCCACCATGGCTAATAGAAAAACTACTTTTGCTACTAACAGTGCCGAGAGCAACATTTAATTGTAGTAATAATTTGAAATTTTGCCCTAAACTGCCTTTCATAGCAATCAGGATGCTTTCCGTCACTTGCTACATCTTTCACTCGCACGCATGCATGCATGTGCATGCTTGCACACACATATGCACACACATATGAGAGAGTGCTCTCTCTCATTTACGCACTCGCTCACTCTCAAAACATATTTCTGGGATATTGTATATAATATGTGGAAGTCAGTAAGCTGCTATCAATATGTGGGAGACTCCCGGAACTTCTGGGAGAGGTGGGATGTCTGCTACATGAAAAATGATTCTGTTTTTATTCACTGTTGACTAAGCATGAATGTATGGAAACATGCCAGACTATGTAGGTTATACTTGTCAAAGCCTAGGATTCCTAGTTTTATAGTTTTTATTTCAGCCAGGCTTAGATTTTGCATTGTTGTCAAGTGCTTTCACAGTACAGTTGTGTTCAAAGGA
This sequence comes from Notoglanidium maculatum, assembly GCA_030068355.1. Lineage (NCBI taxonomy): Eukaryota > Metazoa > Chordata > Actinopteri > Siluriformes > Auchenoglanididae > Notoglanidium > Notoglanidium maculatum. The sequence goes on from JAQQZX010000037.1 coordinate 21,363,053, forward strand.
GCAACATCTCCTGCCTTTAGATTCAGAGTGAAGGTAGTATGGTAGTGCAACACACCATAGTATCACATGGACAGGAATGCTGAGTAGATGCTAGCTTTGCTACAGCGTAGCTTTCAATTCACTATCAAATTGGTACACAGGTATCAGAATCCTGCCACCTGAAATATTCATGTGAATTGTATCCTCAGCTATGTGCATAATCATAAATCCATGCAAAAAGTGGGGGCTTTGCCTTTAACTCTGCACATGTCCATGGAGAGAGATATTGGAGACTAGAAGGCAGGAGACTTCTACATTGATTTATGCTTCTATATTGACCGAAGACTTACCTTCTTATGATAACAAATATATATATATATAGGTTTGAGCACAATGTGGACTAGAATGATTTTTGTGTGAAACATTAATAAAACTTAACATAAGGTACATTCTACAATGAGATATATTAACTCCAGGATTTTTAGCACCCTATGACAATAATGTGTGAAGGTGAATATATAAAATTATTAATATCCTGATAGATGGTATATAATTTAGGCATGTTTTTTTTTCACCATATTCTAAGAGAAATTACTATGAAGTTGTAATCATTTTGTGTAATGTTAATTTTATACAATCATATTTACCCATTCTCTTGAAGTCACTCCTATTAAGTATGACATCAAGGGCCACTGTTCATTTCTTCATGTTTTTCAAGATATATTTGCAGAATTGCTTAGGTGTAGCAAATTTTATCATATATCCTATCTCTCTGTGTATGTCTGCTCAGACATGGTTGAAGAACTATGGCTACTTACTCCCACATGACATCCGGACATCAGACTTGCGTTCGGAGAAAGCCATGCAATCAGCAGTTGCTGCTATGCAGCAGTTCTATAGCATCCCAGTGACTGGACTACTTGACCAAACAACCATAGAGTGAGTACTTACACAAATAAACACGCACAAGTTTTTTATTTTTAATATATTTGCAAAAATCTCAAGTAAACTTTTTTCACGTTGTCATTAAGGGGCATTGTGTGCAGAATTCTGAGGAAAAAAATTAATGTAATATATATATATGACACCCTTTTTCCTCTCATGTTTCTCACACCTTTTCTTCTTGGGTAGTTTTGCCACAGCTCGTCCCTAACTAAAATAGAACAAACTGAGAGTGATAAATTTTTAATTAATTCACTTTTTGAGAAAACTTTGTGAGACTGGTAGTGATGCCCATCATCAAGGTAGTGGCCGTTCAAAAAGTGTAAGAACTGAAGGCAACATTCACTCCATGAAAGAACTGATCTTGAATCAGGAATTTTGACCTAGCACCAGCTGCAGTGAATGCCAAGTAGCCAAGAGAACTGGTATCTCCCAGTCATCTGTCCAGCAAATCATCAAAAATGACCTGTTTACAAGTTTACAAACATGTGATAGTTCTGGAATTGTCTGTAGACAGGAAAGAAACACCTTCAAAGGTGTAAGAAACTCCTTCAATGCCTTCCGGTCAGAAAAGTCAGTGAAAAAAATTTGGTTTATTGATTAAAAGAGATTCAGTGTTGAAGCACCCCAAAACACGCATGTATGTATCCTGCCACAACACAGGGTAATGCACCCTGTCACATGCAAAAGTTGTTTGAGGAACATGAACAGTTCAAGGTGTTGACTTGGCCTCCAAATTCCCCAGAAGTCAATCTGTGGGATGTGCTGGACAAATAAGTCAAATCCATAGAGGCCCCATCTCACAATTTACAAGACTTAAAGGATCTGTTGCTAAGGATTCCATGCCTTGATGTGTCAGAGCTTTTTTGGTGGTGCAAGTGGGACCTACACAATATTAGGCAGGTGCTTTCAATGTTGTGACTGATCGGTACACCCCCCCACACTAATCACCCATAACATTAAAATCACTAAAAATCACTGATGAAGTGAATAACATAATGGCACCTGTAAAGGGGTGGGATATATTAGGCAGCAAGTTAACAATCAGTTGGAGTTGATATGTTGGAAGCAGGGAGAATGGACAAGCATATATACATCAAGCATATGAGATCAACAGATCTCAGTCCACTCGAAAATCTGTGAGATGTGCTGGACAAACAAATCCAATTCATGGAGGCCCCACCTAACAACTTACAGGATTTAAAGGATTTGTTGCTAACACCTTGGTGCCAGATGCCAGGGCATACCTTCATAACTCTTGTAGGAGTCCATGCTTTGACATGTCAGAGCTGTTTTGGCAGCACAAGGGGACCTACACAATATTAGGAGGCGGTTTTAATGCTATGGCTGATCGGTGTATGTATACATAAATGTTGTCTTCAGAGTTGATAAGTTAATATTGATAAAGTGCACATCAAAGAAGAAAAATGTATTTCTTTGTTCTGCATTTTGTATCCCCCAATTATTTTGGGTTTAAAGGAATATGATTTTGTTTAAAAGAAATGGTCTAGATGCTATTGAAAAATCATTGCCATCAATGCTTTTGCACAAGAAGAATCTGTCAACCTTGGAAGCATGCAGGTGATTGCATAATCTGAACATGGTGAGGTCATGGTGAGATCATCATCCTGCCACTCCAATATCAACAAATGAAATGAGAGAGGGGGAGAGACAGCAAAACAATATCCCAGTATACAATAACATTGTATGTCCATGAACCCTCAGATCTAAAACCCAGATTTCCCACACACTGTGAAACATAAATAAGAACATAATCCAATGATATAGATTTTTGATCTATATTCAATTGAATACAATACAAAGACAAGATATTTAATGTTCAAACTGAAAAACTTTATTGTTTTCTGTAAACATATACTCATTCTGAATTTGGTGACGCATTCCAAAAATGTTGGGATAGGGGCATGTTTACCACTGTGACACATCACCTTTCTTTTAACAACACTCAATAGGCATTTGGGAGCAGAGGGTACTAATTGTTGAAGTTTTGAAAGTAAAATTCTTTCTGATTCTTTTCTTTATACCTTGGTGTTCATCTGAACAATAAACTGCACTGGACTCATAACACAAACACACTCTACAAAAAAGGACAGAGCAGGCTGTATCTGCTGCGGAGGCTCAGGTCTTTTGGAGTGAAGGGCCCACTCTTG
>JAQQZX010000037.1:21409644-21419942 GCA_030068355.1 Notoglanidium maculatum
TATATATAAAAACAGCGCACAGAGTTTGAGGAGGATATAAGGACATGAGGTTTTTGTGTATATAGTTAATGGAATGGAAAATAGAATTAGCATAATGCCAATTCCACACATAACAGGATATGACTTAAGAAAAAACTATGCAAGGGGAAAACAGATACAGGATTCTATTTTTCCTGTTACAATATTAGATTTTGATCCTGGCAAAAAAAAGTAATTGTGATTCTTGTGTCTTATCTGCTGGTATTTCAAAAACTAATTTAATTAATGAAATTAATTAATTAATTAGTGAAATAAATGAATGAAACCCTAAAATTTCATTTCATCTTGCCTTTCTGTTTTGGGAGAGACACTCTGTCTTCAAGTCTCCATATGACCATACTGAATGACATTTCATAGAGACATATTGGGTGTGTATTATTCAAATTGCTCAATGCAATTATACAACAAATAAGTGATTTAGAATTAAGTGAAATCATTCATATTCACACAGGGGTATGGTACAGTAATTTCATGCTTATGGAAAAGTTGTAGAGCCTTACGGGATCCTTGAATAAGCCCTAACTCATAACTGTATATTTGAACTGAATTCAACACTCACTCCTAAATTGACTGGATTCAATGAATCTGGCAGAATGAATAAACTTAAAAAAAAAAAAAATAACAGACCTGCAGGCATGAATGATCACAGTAAGTTTCCTCTGATAGGACAGAGAAATTCTGATCTGTCCAGTGGTGGGCATCTTCTTATTGCTTAATACAGGACCAGCACCAAGTGCTACAAGTGCTGCAAGCTTAGAATTCAGGATCTGCATTGAAACACACAACATGAATAATGATTAATGAATTATTACTAACGCTGTTTTTGGATTTTTTTTTTATATGCAAGACTCCTTTGAGTAACTGAAAATTTTCTATGCCGAATAATTTATATCACTATTAAATAGTGTTTACTTAGTAAGATTAGTATGTAAGTAAATAGTAAGATTTAATAGTAAGACACCTTATTTAATAGTAAGCACAACAATAATTAATAACATTTTTGTTGTCAAGTAATGCAAACAAACAGCTTTTTAATTGGAAAATAAAATGTTTTATTGTTGCTAGTAAAATATAAAAGAAACAGCAACAATGCAAGGATGCTGGAAAATGACAGGTTTAATTCTTTGTTGCAGCACAAATTCTCACATTCTAACTATATTTATGACTTTATCTATTTAAATTTTTCCCATTTCAAATCACTGGCAGCATGTCAGTATCAGTCTGGATGAATGAAAGCTTCATATTTTTTCAGAGGTGTGTGATATTTCATACCTTGAGTTCTGCCCTCAGTAGGATCTGACTTTCAGCTAAAGCTCCATCTAAGCTCAGCCACTGGTCCAGCATCAGCTCTGGCTGAGAGAGAAGCTCTTTCACTGGTAGAACCAGGGAACCCAGTGGTTGATCCCACCCACTCGAGAGCTATAAAAAAAAGGTTAACAGGTTACAAACTGGAAAAATCATTACCAGATGAATTATTTACCTATAAATAATTATAAATGCTTACTTTAATAACAAGCATGTCTTTGTATGGGTCTTGAATCAGGAAATAAAATGCTTCATGCCACTGAGGAGATGTTGAGCGGTCACATACCTGTAAAAAAAGAGGTATATGTAGTGCACATATGGCATAAAATAATGGCCCCATATGGATAACCTCCAGTTTGCTGTGAGACTGCTGTGTACAGTCTCACTTATGCTCTTATGCACAAGTCTTATTCATTACTCAGTGGAGTAATGTAATTCTATACTATTTATGCAAAAATGGCCATAATTCCTAAATCTTTAAGGCAGTATTTTTGTTAAGCTACTTGAATTAAAGCTGAAAGTCTACACTTCAATCACATATGCCAAATGTGCCACTGTCCAAATACTTACAGGCCCGACTGTACATACACACATATACACACATAGTATTTTATACATATGTGAAATAATAGAGAATATGTAATAATATGTAATAATTATTTTATCAAATTCCTTGCCTTTGTTTTGTAAGAGGTTCCCTCAAGCACAAGTTCAGCTCCAACTTTAGGTTCCTTTCCACTCTTCTTCAACTACACAAAAAATGCAAAATTTACATATTGAAAAGGTGTGTGTGTGTGTGTGTGTGTGTGTGTGTGTGGTGTGTCTGTCTCTCTGTCTAACTCACAGGAACTGCATGCGCTCTCTCAATAAGGACAAACAGCAGGGCGGCTGAAGGGACAGCTTTATTCTGGCTTGACTGGGAACTCTGCATATGCAGTACCTGATCAAAACAAATTCAATAACATACTTTACAGCAAGTAACATACACACGCTTTAAATCAGACTGGGCAAATTAATTAAGCTACACATTCATTAGTACATGCCTGCTGTAGTACGTCTGGTTGCGTTACTGTGGGCAGCCACTCGAAAACCAGATGAAGACGACCATGTTTCACATCATTTAGAGAAAACCACTGCAACATTGAAAGAAAATTAACTGCAATGCAGCTATGGTTTTCATTTGCAAATCATTACATAATAACCATGTACAGAGGTACAAAAAGGAAATTACTGATGCAACGAGAAGAAACAGAATTTTATCACAAAAGCTCTAGTGCATAATGATAATTTGGCTATTTGTTCCTCAGATGTGTTGTAACGATTTCCTCATTCCTCAGTTTGTCAGGTTGCCAGCAGGCTCGGGGAGTAATGGAAAACATGGAACAGTGTTGTAATGTAATGTAATGTAATCAGGATACAAAAAAGTAACTGTATTCCATTATGGTTACAGGAAAAAAAAGCTGTTACCAGATTACCAATACATTTAGTAAAAATGGGGATTATTTACAGGATTACAATTAAAAAAATTAGTTGAACTGCATTATGAAACATTGCACATGTGCTATATCACTTCATAAAAAACATATATGAGTGAAATGGTGGAGCAGAAACGTCAGTAGAGTTTTCTCTACGGTATGAAACTCTTTATATTACAGTACCCTGCTAGTCTCATAATGTAACTTGTTTTAATGTGAGTAATATTATCATTTGTTTGTGGTAATGTGAGAAAAAGCATGATGCTCCTTCTTCAATTGTCTAGAACAGCTTTGTTATGTCTTGTTAAGCAGCAAGTAGCAAAGCTATTTGAATCAATTAGCTTAAAAAAGTAAAACGTTAAACTAGCCTATTTTTCCGACCCTGCTTTTGGTTCACAATCAATCCCAAAAAGAGTCGATTCATTAATCTCAGGCATTGAAAACTACGAGTCAAATCCAAATCTTTGGAATTGATTCCACATGCTGAAAATGATTCACCCCACACACGCTGATATTTATTTGATCTTCATTTTGAATTTGTCTGTTCGAAATTTGAATATGGCTTGAAATACAGATACACAGCTGAAAAAAGTGTGGAAAGTGATCAAAAAAGTGATAACAGTAAACAATGTATGCTACATCCCGTCACCTTGAGTTAGTATGAGTGTACACTCGTGGGCAAAAAAAAGTCTGTATTAATGCTCATTAAAATGCTGTGAAAATTATTTTAAATAAATATCTTTTGTATGAAATATATTTTTAAAAATAATAAAACCAATTGAATAATCAAAGAAAGCTTATTTGATTAACAAGCTAAAAATAATCAAATAAAAAAAAATAATACTCAAAATAATCAGTAGTTGCAGCCCTAAATAGAGAATGATATGCTTCCATGTACATGTGCACACTTCACGAGTCTCACAACACCGGTCTGTTCTTGGGTGAAATCATAGCTAATCATAACAGTGGCCAATTAGCCAATTGGTGGAAAAATGCGTTCACTGGGTAGAAATTTATATTATTCAATGTTAATGTTCATATTAAAAGGGGTGCATTGCTTTTGCCTGACAGGGCACAGAATTGTTACAGTGTACCAAGCAACTGTAAGAAAACAATTCATCTACTTCACATACTTATTAACAAGTAGCCCCTCCATTTTTTTACTGACCAAAGTGCCCACTATCTATTTTTCTATGGAATCTCAACAAAGAGGCCTGTGAATTTACAGTTTAAAGTTCACCTAGATAACGTCAGTGCAAAAAGAAATAATCCCTACAAGAAGTCAATGTGCTTCTTTCACACCGTGTATCCATTCACCTTCTGTGAATTAGGGATTCTGGTGAGTGAATTTTGTTTGCATTTTTGTTAAAAAAGCAGAAAGTGTAATCTTCAGGTATCTGCTACATTGCCAAAGCAAAGTGTCAAAAATCATAAATACCAGGGCTAAATGGTGAATGTTGGCAGCTTTGTGTCCAATATAATAATTAAGTTATGCCTTTTTTATATTTAAACTAATGAGTCAATTACATAAACCCTGTTGTTTATATTAACATATCACAACTTCTTTTCTTAGGAAGGTTTTAAAGTGATTTTTAAAGTGACTTCTGCTGCATTTATTTGGAATTATTACTGCTTGCCTTCGGAATGCATATTTATAACATTTTCATATTGGCATGGTCATATCGACACCAACTTCTGGAGCACAGGCTTTAGATCAAGGCTGAGAAGTTCCAGTTTCCATCACCTAACGGCCTCCTTCCAATGTTAACTAAAGGGGTACTCATTGATGAGCAGAAGCATTGCTGCCACCAGGCTACCAGAGAAGGTGCACAGCAAACCAAAAATTTTTGTTAACCATTTTATTACAGTTATTTTATCTCTGAATCTGATTTGTATTAACACATTAGAAATTGTTATATTTACACTGCAAAGATTGGGACAAATACCAACAAAGTGTTAAGATGAACTCTCGCATAGTTGATTTAACACTATAGAATCATTAGTTGTTCTTCCTGAAGACCCTTTCTCTGATTGAGAAACCCAGTTTCTGTCACAGGTCTGAGGAGTGTCTCAGGCCTTTGTGGAGCTTCTGGACATCAATATGAGCCAGGAAACTGATTCCAACACAGTTGGAACACATTGTGGGGACTACCAAGGTGAATGGTATAGATTTATCCCCTGGGTTGAGCCCAGAATTTGCTCAGGAATGTGATCTTTTTCAAACTCTTAGTTATGTGTCCATACTTGATGGTTGTTTCTAGTCTGCTTGAAGCTCTTGATTTAATATGTGGGTGAATCTACATCAGTTCCAAAGTTTAGTTTCTGCTAATTATTGCCTATTCTCAACTAGGCTTTCCTGGTGGTCTAGTGGCTAGGATTCGGGGCTCCCACTGCAGGCAGGGAAGCCAACCCAGCCACAAGGGAGTGCACAGTCTAGTGTATTTCTGAGTGCTGGTCCCAGATAAATGGGAGGGATGCGTCAGGAAGGGCATCCGGTGTAAAAACTTAGCCAAATCATGCCAGGACACAAAATGGCTCCGCTGTGGCAACCCCTTACGGGAGTAGCCGAAGGATTATGGATTGTTTGTTCTCAAATGTGTCTGGGTTCATGTTTGTATTATCTGCTGATTCATTTCTGTCTTGTAACTACTCCCTCTCTAGTGCCTAACCCTAGTCTATATCTTGTTAAACATTAGAATTTTATACCCACTGTTTAACCTGGGAATATCTGCTTTTAACAAACTACTACTACGTTTTTGCCATGACACTGTTGTCAAACTAACAGCATCAAAAATGAATTACAATGAATATAAGGCTGAGGACAGGGTTTAGTAAAATGGGGAAATACTCACCTCATCAGTGTACTGGGATTTAATAATATCTCCAAGCTTAATTTTAAATCTGTTGTAGATAAAAAAAAGTCAAATACAAGGATATTTGCTTCTTTTATGTCAAACAAATAAACTTTCATTTAAATAACTGTATGTAAGTATTCAGGGCTAAAAATGTGACCTGACCTCTTCGTAACGAACCACATAGTCTCAGGAAAGTATAGTGATAGATATTCACTGTAAACTGTTTAGGCTGAACAGACTTGCAGTTATTAATTATACTGGCAGTTTCCACCATCTTATGTTAAATGATGTGCACTAAATGACAATAATATTTCAAATGTTTTGTTAATGACTGAGTCCAGCCATCTTTCTCCAACTGTATTGTTCCTTTTTTCTGTTAGTGTTTCTGAACACTTTTTCAATATTCAATAGCAGACCTTTTTATTCTGCCAATGGCAAATATCGTTTTGTATTGTGCACATTGAATTGTCAGAAAATATATGTGTAAACAAAATGAGCCACTTTTTATTGCACATTTTAAAAGTCCGTTACATGACATATTTGTTAATTATCTGACAATTGTAAAATGCAATAGTACAGCAAAATACACACAATTAAATTACTACTGTTTTTTTTTTAATAAATTTTTTTTTCTTAAATTATCATGGTTGGTTTACAGTGGCAGTTAGTAAAACAAAGTACATATAAGTATCGTGTTTGAGGTATGAGTGCATTTGAGGTATGAGTGTACATTTTGAGATATGCCCATGCAATACTGAGAGTGACTCCACTAACCTTCCAAGGAAGTCATCAGAGTCAATGTCTTTGTCGTAAAGTTCAAACTTCACTTCTAGATTGGGGTCAGGAGTCAGAATCATCTAATACAAAAATCATAATTTTAAGTGACCATAATCCAATCTTATTTTCTCATTTATACTCTTGTGCAAAAAATTACTTGCATGATCTAAAAAAGGCAAAAAATCAAGGACAGTGCATTCTGGGACTAAGGGTCTCATTTATCAAAACATGTATAGAACAAGTTTTAAATTAAATTAAATTTAAATTAATTTAAAATAAAGGAATCTGGCATCTAAAAAAATTATGCATCACAAGACAGCATAAGATGCCAAGTCTCCAGGCAAAATTTATACTCATCAATACACATTCTAACATACAGTTAAGCCCCTAGAATTCCTACCTCATACATCTCATTCCAGATGGGGTTCAGGTTCTCTTTGATCACATGACTTTTATAGGTTGTAGTCCCAACAGTGATCTTCACATAGGGGTCACTCTTTCCCTTCACCATACCACCCATCAAACTGTCCATAGCAATCAAATTCTGAGCTTCCAACAGGTGAAGACGGAGCACCCCCTACAAAGAAAAATCAGTAGAAATTAGGAAAGTCTTTCAAGAAGCCTGAGCAGGTATGTCAACCTCTGCTTTCTTTCATTTCTTTTTTCTTTCTTTCTTTATTAAAATAACTTATAAACAACAATTACTACTTCATTCTTATTACCAATAACACTACTACTGTCTGCGCTACTGTTACTGCTACTAAACTTATTGTGAAGGGGTGTGTGGCTCCTTCTGACCAGTGATGCCACTCTTCTAAGGCACACTTGACTGCCAGCAAGTCATATCATAATTTTGCTTGGCAGGTGAAAGCTTCAGTAAGAATAACGCTATGGAATGCAGTTTTAGGTCTACCCAAAACATGGTGATAATACAGCTCCCAAACCTGATTCAGATACATCTATCTCCACTACAAATGGTTTGGAGGATTCAGGGTGCTTGAGTATGTGAGCTGTGGTGAAACCTGTCTTGAGCTAGGTGAAGGCTTTGTCATCTGCAGGGTTCCAAGCCAGTCATTTGGGGCCCTTCTTGAGAAGGATGGTGAGGGGGTAGTGATGGATTTGAAGTCTCAAATAAACCTCCTGTGTAAACTGGTAAATCCTAGTCAACTAGTTATTGGACTGTGCTAATTACAGTATCACGAACACCATGTTCGAGCATAGGGGTGTCTATAAGTGCACTTAGCACCAGGACACCCTAAAGCATAGGGCAATGATTGATTTTGTAGTCATGTCCTCAGATCTGATTTTTTTTTGTATCCTAATTACTTAAGGCCATTCCAGGTATTCCGTTACTCCCCAAGCCTGATAATAATTACATAGCTTGTGCGACTTCTCACATCACTGGCCAAGTTAGCTAAACTGAACTAGCAACAGCTTACTGCCTAAAGTGAGGGAGTTTATCAATTTTTAAATATAAATTTTGCAAATGCTGCTACTCCTGCTCTTATTAGATTCAGATGTCTGATTGTTGTAGTGTAAGGAATGAGTTTGTAGATGAATAACTGAGTTCAGCATATTAGCAAAGCTGCAGAGGGGTGGTAAGGTCTTAGCTTAATTTTTCAAATTTTTCTAATTAGCCTGTTCTCTTTGCCAATTTTCTTTATATGGCCTTTACAGACAATAACAGACAACTTTCAAAGTCCTAGTACTTCACATTACTATATCTTGTTTCAGAAACATGAAAAAAAGGAGACCTGCTGTGAAAAATGTTAAGTAAATTAGGCTCTACCTTGTTAGAACTGATTTACATGTGGCCATAGCTGATTGTGTACCCTGTCAAATGCTTACTGATGTCTGACTGGCCAATGGAGACAATGTTTTTAAATAACCACATCATCAAAGATCCACTTGCAGATTAGCTTAGAGATGCAGTATAACATGTTTCAGTTTGATTGGATGTACAGTTCTTGAAAAAATTATCTGAATTTAGCTCCACCCGTTATGCATGATAATGTCTTTTTTTCCTGGATAACCCAAAGAAGTAACAAAAAGAATTTTCACTGTATTACTTACAGTAATATAGGAGTTAAAACATAAACACTTTGCTATAGCATAGCAATAGGCCAATCTGGCTCATCTCTCTTGCCTGAGAAGTGGGAGGGAGTACTACATACTGACCAAGTTTCATGTTTGTTGGTCCTATGTTTATGATTAGAAGAAGAAGAAAAATTCTAACAAAAACAATAGGGTTCCAAGTACCAAGTGGTTGGCCCAAGAAGAAGAAGAAGAAGAAGTTGTTGTCATTTACATATTTACCCACCTGAGTGCCAAATCCAGGGTAAGAATGTGTGTGCTGGGGCAGCACATGTGTAGTTTCTGTATGTTTTTCAGCAGCAGGAAGAGTCAGATGAATATTTTCATGAGAACTGAAAAACACAAAACACATACACAGATACATTCACCATTTCTTTACCCAAATAAGAATCAATGTGAGGCATCTGCTGTTAAATACTATTCTAATTGTTCCAATGTTACAAATGTTCAAAAGTATGAAAAAGTAATGAATACAGAAATAACTAGTGTTGCATATTCAGTAACACTGAAATATTTAATCTTCCTTTTCTCCTTTTCTAAAACATCTGTATTAATCATTCCACAAATTCATAACTTCACACAGTATTGGTCAGCAATGTAAGTAGTGTAGTTGTTTATCAGGGTAATATGTAATAATATGAACTGGCTGCTACAGTAACATAGTTCCTCATATAATGTTAAGACAATGCAGGGATTATTTGAAATTACCTTTAGTTTAACCTTTTCATTCTTTCTCTGACCCTTAGGTTAAGGGCAAAAATGAAATTTAAATTTGATCAGTAATGAATTATTATATTCAAATGGTAAATATCCAATTACTGTATATCCTATATTATAAACTGTAAAGCTCCGATCTATTTCAAAACCATTTCTAATGGACCCATGCTACATATGCTAGTGACTGTAATTATATGCAATTTTTAGAACAGCCAAAGGACAAATAGTAGAAAATAAAAGCTTAAAATTTAATTTCTATATTCAAATTTATATTTACTAGCCAATTGTCCTTCCTTCATGGCAGTTCCATCACGTTATGCTACCTAGCTAGGTAAAAAGTATGTTAGCATCTGAATTCTCAGTACATACTTAACAGGAAATATGCAACCTATGCAATGTCAATTCAAATTTGCCTGTGCTGTACCCTCCTCCCCTTGTATTAGGTGTTGACTGTCGAATAATACAGACACAAAGTGTGTATAATGCTCTCCTCAAAGTCCAAATTGGTTGAACTTTGACCTCATTTACCGCTGACCTTTCAGAGTGTAACCATTGATTTTACAGTGTGATATCCTGGAACACTGGTGGAATGACACAGGTATGAAATATATTTAAAGATTTAAATATCATGAATATGAATGTAAAGATCCAATGAAAGTCAAAATGGAGGACAAATTGGAGAAGCTTCTACTACACTTGTCATGTGGAGGACTGAGCGGCAGGTCAAGCTAATGCTGAGCATTGTGCTGATGTCCCAGCGCTGGTCATGTACAGGCAGCCTAAATTAATATTAGGCATGTAATAAATTATAAGTCAAGATTTTTGATGTGTTTGTGATGATGCAAATTTACCATTGCAACACACTCACAGTTTCTGAAGGAACTGCACTATCTATTCACTTTAGACACAGATACATTTAATACAATATATATTTTATATATTATATTTTATATACAGTAGTGTGAAAAACTATTTGCCCCCCTCCTGATTTCTTATTCTTTTGCATGTTTGTCACACAAAATGTTTCTGATCATCA
>JAQQZX010000037.1:21428211-21443492 GCA_030068355.1 Notoglanidium maculatum
AAGGCATATGAGGCTAGGCATTCAAGTGATATTCTAGGACTCCTGGATTCAACTATATGGTCACCCGAGTGTTGTCTGGCCACCAAAGCATGCAAAGAAAGAGAAACTCCACAGCAGACAGTTCTCTATTCTGCTGAAATAACCTCTAGAATATTGAAGTTTTCAGAGACACTCATGATAGTTTGGTATCATGAGGCACCTCATCCCTCCCAGAAAGTTTGTAATATAGTTGTGAACCAAGAAATATGCCATCCACAGTGCTGTGATGTTCTGAGATGCCAGTAAAATGCATAGTGTAGAAGGTGTTAGACGAGGATCTGTGGAGAGATCTGCTCGTGCTCATGTCACCCTGATGGTTGATGTAACTGACAATGTTTTCTGAGGGAACCAGCACATGGCAGTGTCTCAGAACCAATAAAAATAACTTTACAGCCAAAGGAACTACCCTCAATTACAGCTGATTTAGGTGTTCTGACCTTTCACAAGCTTTTTGGAGATTTACAGTTGCAGTCAGAAGTTTACATACATAGACATGAACATCATCATGGACATGAATGTCATGGCAATATTGACTTTCAATAACTTCTTTGAACTGTTCTTTTTCTGTGGCAGAATAATTGTACAACATAGCACATCTTTAATAGAAAAAACAAGAATTTGATGCACAAGTTTTAATTTATTTTGGGTTTTCTGAAATCAACGCGGTCAAAATTATACACACAGGATCAAAAATATACATATAGCACACCTAATATTTGGTTAAATGTTCCTTAGTGAGTGCACAAATTTGGGTTTTCTAAAAGTAAGCACAGGGTCAAAATTATACATACAGGGTTAAAAATATACATACGCCCACTTAGTTTATTTATTCACTGGTGCTAAAAGTTCTAAAATGTCTTTTAATTCCCTGAGGCCAAGGCCTCTTAACTTCATTTTAGTGATGATGACTGACTGATTACAGCTGATAATTTCTTGCTGATAACATAAAAAGGGATTATTTGACAGCACTCACTGGATGAACCAATACACAGTACAATGGGAAAGTAAAAGGAGCTCAGTGCTCATCCTCTGAGAAAGAGGATCATATATTTGCACAATTATAATATATAAAAAATATATAATATATATAAAATATCTGTTGGAGCAATTTATAAACAACTGCAGATTCCAAGATCCTAAGTTCAAATAATTGTACGTAAGTACACATTAATGAGAAGTGTAGCCACACTGGAAGAAGACCCTCAGCTGAGGAAAAATTGGTTTGGATGGTCAGGAAAAACACAGGAACTATCAAGTCACAGGCCTGCCATGAACTGGAAGCTGCTGGTATACTGGCTACAGTCAAGCTAGTTTTACATGGCCATGGATAGTGAGCCTGCAATCCAAGAGAGTCCCTGGTCCAAAACTGACACCTTCAAACCTGACTAAAATTTGCAGCTGACCACATGGACAAAGAAAAAGTCTTCTGGAAAAATGTTTGGTCACAATGACCAAAGGTATGTTTGGAGGAATAAAGGTGAGGCATTGAACCCCAACAATGTACCAACTGTTAAGCATGGTGTGGTAGCATCATGCTCTGGTTTTGTTTTGCTGCCAGTAGAACTGGTGCATTTCACAAAGTGGATTAATTAATGAAAGAGGACTACCTCAGAATTTTTCAGCATAACCTCAAACCATTACCTAGGGTGTTCCAACAGGACAATGACCCCAAACACACATCAAAGCTGGTTGTGGAATGCCTAAAGCAGGCTAAAATTAAGCTTTTGGAATAGCCTGGCCTCATCCCTATTGAAAATGTGTGGACTTTGCTTAAAAGTCAAGTTTGTTCCAGGAAACTAACAAATTTAAAAAGTCCAATGTTGCTATGACCTTTGTGTCCATGATGAGTATATGTAAACTACTGACTTCAACTGTACACTGTAAACTTGCAAGCAAAGTTTATTTTACCCTTTGACACATGACCCTTCTTTTGTGTTCTTTCCACCAGTGTGAAACGCTGCAAAATTACCAGTTTTCCTGCCATTTTTCCTCACCTCAGTGCCAAAGTTGTGATCTGCATTGGTATGTGAAGGTCGAACATCAATTGAGGCAATGTCCGCAGGATGTTTCTCACTGTCCTTTTCTTTTTCCTTTCTATTCTCATCAGGAGCAGTTACAGAAGAAGTTATAGTTATTGGAACCAATAGATCACTTGACCTTAGGATTAAACACACACACACACACACACACACACACACACACACACACACAATTTGAACATTTATCCTTAATAATGAATGTTACCATTCTTACGAGAATGACACAAATATAATAGTAGGGTTTAATGAGGGATGCTGGGTATCTGTTGGGAAGTGAATGTGGGGTGTTTGTGTGTTCATTCTCACTTTTGAACTAGCTCTTTCTCTGGTTTGCTGTTATTGGCAGACATCTTCGGTACAGCAGTCTCTATGTTCTCTGTGTAACCCTCTGTCAGTTTGGGGCACAGGATCTAAAATGTTAAACATTAAAATACATATATAATATTTCTACATGTGTTAAACTATTCATCCGCATTTCTATATCACGTAGCCGTTAAGGGCTGGGGGAAGCTGGAGCCAATCCCAGCTGACTTTGGGCGAGGGGCAGGGTAAACCCTGACCAGGTTGCCAATCTATTGAAGGGCAAACACAGACGAACAAGGTGGTAAAATGGTCTTAATTTCTTATCTAGTTATTGTATGTCATGATCTGCTCCTCGCGGCACATACGGCATGAATTGTGGACTCGGCCGCGCAAGCTGTGCTTCTGATTATCTCCGTCGCGCTTATTGTGGAAGCGCACACTTCCGCATTGTTGCGCAAACAACTAGGACTTCAGTTCCCACGAGCACACGCTCCCAACCATCGTCACATGACCAGTGATTGGCTGCAGGCGCATCCAATCTTCAGGCAATCATGTACTGTTTAAAAGACTCATAGTTTCACTCACAGTTGGCGAAGCTTTAGTTTAGCCCCTGTGTGCACTACTGCCAAGCCTTGAATTTCCCGTATTTGTGTTCATGGTTTCTTGGACTCTTGCTTTCTTTTCTTTTTTTGTTCATTGTTTTTGGATAGTTTGTGATACTCTGTTTGCCAATCGACTGACCTGTTTCTGATTATTGGATTACTCTTTTGCTTGCCGTTTCTGTACCTCCACCTCTGTGTGTTTCAATAAACAAAATGAGTTTTACTATGCCATCTCCTAACCTGTGCATGTGTCCAGCCAAAGCACGACGACGTGACAGAAAGCAAAGAACGTGTTAAAGCAAAGAACGTGCTTTTTCTCTTTTTCATTTTTCTCCCTGTCTAAACGCTGCAAGCAGAGGCCATTCACATCGGATTTGCCGGAAATATTATCAACAAATCTTCAACTAAGGTGTGAAGATTTATCATCACAAACACTTATCATTTGTGATTTATAGTTTTTATAATACTAAATTTTAAATACTCACACTATATGTAAACTGCTGCTACTCTTACAGTTTTTATACTATGCAGATATGTTGTTACATGAAAATGTTCAGCTTCTTCCACTGTCAATCACATTTAAACATCTAAGCAGACATAATTTACAATTTTTAAACTTTCATAGATTCATACTCTCTTTGTGGTGATTAATAAACTTCATAGAGTTAAATTATGTTTATTCCTTCCATAGTTTCATTTAACACTGAATCCAGCTTCGCCTTTTAAGTATATATAGGATCACATAGTAAGGCCCCAAGGAACACACAGTGATGCTGGCAATACCCTAGGAACCACTTACTGGTTGCCTATAACAACCTATATTGTTATACAAGTGTTGTATTGTTCAGGACCTAAGCGTTGGGTGATAACCTCTATGTAGCAGCTAGAGCACTTCACATTTCCTTCAGGAAATGTACATTTCACAAATAAATATTCTGAATATCATTTTTCCTCATATGCTGTGGTCCGTCTTATCAAGATCACAGAATTTATACTTTACTCACCTTTTCTTTTAACCACTACACTCCTGATCCTCACCTATACACAGAGCCCTGTCAGTCACACAAACCGTGTATGAGCTAGGATATTAATAGTGTATAAATACATGTGCATATATACAATAGACAGTGTCCCTTCTCTTTGGCTAAAGCCAGTAAACAAAGGCTCAGCAAGGATTAGTACTCACTTGTATGGTGACCATATTTTGGTTTTCAAAAAAGAGGACATTGAGAGTGGGATGATGGCATGGGGCAGATGGACAGCTGCAAAATGCATGGTGACTGTAGAAAAGCTTCAAGAGCTGAAGCATGGAAATTCTTGGTGATTTAGAAATTCTGCCACAGACACATTTTTAGGTCACAAAAAGAGGACATGTCCTTGAAAAAGAGGACATATGATCACCCTGCTTACCAGTCCTATGAATTGGCCTAGGATGCATACCTTAAGCTGTGCCCTCAGTAGGATCTGACTGTGAGGTGAAGCTCCATCCAAATTTAGACATTGGTCCAGCAGCAGATGTGGCTGGGAGAGAAGTTCTCTTATAGGAATCACCACAGAACCAAGTGAGAAGTCCCAGCAGTGTGACAACTATAGAGGGAAAATCAACATACAACAATGACTGGTACATAGGGCCACATTATATTGGTTCCACACTACATGATATTGGTTTCACAATGCACCATTATAAAAGTCATAAAAAAACATTTATATTGAGTAGTAATTATACATTTTAAAGATCCAAATCTTAATCTAAGACATCTGCTACCAGTCCAAAGTTTGGATAAACCTTCTAATTTAATGGCTTTCCTATATTTTTATTACTTAAGACACTTCATGTTTTAAAGTAATGAAGGACCTTTGTTTCTCTTTACTTAGTTGAGTGGTTCGTGACAAAACATGAATAACAGCTATAACTACAGTTGACAACTACAGCTGTCAAATAGAGTTATTTACAGTACACCAACACTACTGCAACACAACACAACTTATAGTCTTAGATGCATTAAGAAGCCAAAAAAAAATCAAGTAATTAACTTTTGACAAGGCACACCTGTTAATTGAAAAGCATTTCAGGTGACAACCTCGTGAGACTGGTTGAGATAATGCCAGTAGTGTGCAAAGCTGTCGTCAAGGTAAAGGCTACATTGAAGAATCTAAAATATGTAAGATTTTTTTTAATGCTTTTAAACATTTTATAACACAATTCCCTGTATTATTTCATAGTTTTGATGTCTTTAGTATTGTTCTACAATGTAGAAAAGACATGAAATAAAGAAAAACCTATGAATTAGTAGGCATGTCCAAACTTTTGACTGGTACTGTATACGGCCAAACTTATGGCCAAATATATGTCGACACCTGACCATCACACTTATATGAGCTTGTTGAACATCCTATTCCAAAGCCATGGGCATTAATATGGAGGTGTCCCCCATTGGCAGCTGTAACAGCTTCCACTCTTCTAGAAAGGCTTTTCACAATATTTTTGTGTGAATTTGTTCCCATACAATTAAAAGGTCATTTGTGAGGTCATGTATTAACTTTGGACTGACTCACAATCAATTTTCCAGTTCATCTCAGACATGATCAGTGGGGTTGATGTTAGGGCTCTATGAAGACCACTAGAGTTCCTCCGCACCAAGCTCATAAAACCATGTCTTTAGGGGACCTTGCTGTGTACTCAAGGAAACAGTTATTCTAGAACAGAAAAGGGCCTTTCCCAAACTATTGCCCAAAGTTCGAAGAATTTTCTAAAGTGTCTTCATATGCTGTAGCATTAACATCACCCTTCACTGTGACTATTGGCCATTTTTCACTGCATGTTACCAGCTCGACTTGACCTGCTTTTGGTATCAGTAGTTTTCCACTACCCCCTCAGTGTAGTTGGTTGTCATGACTATGCCGCACAAACCTGCCATGACATCACCTTCAAAGTGGGACACCCAGGAACATCTGTATTTTAATTAATACTATTTTTCTCCATGCACTGAACTGACAAATAATATTAAAACCTTGTTCATATAAACCATCATAATATTCCATAGTGAAGGCATGGGGCTTCCAGTTTGAGGATGCGGACTCACTTCTCTGTTAGGCAGATATTACTAGGGGAAAGTTTTGCTGCAGATAACTCAAAATTAGCCAGTCTGTATTGGTATTTTGCTTAACCTTCTGTTAGTAAAACTGTTAAAGTAATTTGTGGCAACTTCAGCTTACCATAACACCTTGCTGTATGCACACACACAAAAGCGTGAGTGCAGTGAAAACACACATACACGCGCATACAATCAATGAATTATAATAAATAAATATAATGCTATTTAAAAATGGAGAGTTTGTTCAGGGCATCTTGTTCAGGGCATCTGGTGCAATGATAATGCAGTGATAGTGACGACTCTCTGAACACTCAGTAGTCAGTAGAGTTTTCATGTCACTTTTTGGTATTGCCTCAGCTTGCTTGGAACCTCGACAGAGGTGATTTCAAAATAGTAAAGGGTACCTGGTACTATACACAACTTAAGCCTGATGGAAAAGCAAAAAAGGCGAGTACAGTTCAGTCGAGTCGAGCCGGTATCATACAGTTGAAAAGGGCCATATGGGGTCTAGCCCAAACCCTTAAAAACAGCCCCAGACCATTATCCCACCTTCATCAAACTTTACTATTGGCACTATACATTATGGTTGGTAGCATTCTCTTTGCATCCGCAAATCCCAGATTTGCCAATCAGACTGCCAGATAGTAAGATGTGATTCATCACTCCAAAGAACATGTTTACACTGCTCCAGAGTCCAGTGGTGGCATACTTTACACTAGTCCAGCTGATGCTTGGCATTGTGCATACTGATCTAAAGCTTGCGTGCAGCTGCTCAGCCATAGAAATTCATTTCTTGAAGCTTCTGATGCAGTTCTTGTGCTGATGTTGCTTCCAGAGACAGTTTAGAACTCTGTAGTGAGTGATGCAACTGTAGTAAATGATTTTGAGGCACTACATTCTTTAGCACTTGGTAGCCCCACACTGTGAGTTTGCATACTCTACAACTTCGTGGATAAGCTGGTGTTTGATTTTCATTTCATAATACTAGCACTTACAGTTGACTGAGATAGATATAGCAGAGTGGAAATGTACAAATTGTCTTGCCAATGTGGCATCCTATGACAGAGCATATTTAAAGTCAATGAACTCTTCAATATGACTCATTCTACTGCCAGTGTTTGTCTAAAAGGCTGTATGTCTTTGTTCTTGATTTTATGCAATCTATTCTATTAGTAATACGTATGGTTGAAACACCTGTATTCAATAACTAGGAGGGGTGTCCACATACTATTGACCATATAGTGTCTTTTACTCTTAATATGAGCATATGCAACAGTCTGTAGAGTGCAATGAACTTCACATGCCTCAACTGATTAGATAAAATAGAATGTCTTAATAAATATTAATACCCTTTACATTTCTGAGATTCTTCTAATGGCAAGTGTTTGTGTACACAGGTGAGAGAACAAATGAAAGAGAATGGAAATAAGGGTAAAAATACATTTCTAGTTCCATTGTTTTTCTATTTCCAACTTTTATTCCTGATTATTAATCTCAAATTAAAATGACTTCACAGTATCTATAATTCAGTCTGACTTTAAATATTATATTAGTAAAATGGCTGGGTAGTTTTGAGCTGAACAGAAAATAAGGGTTAATGTTAGGATCTATGTTTTTTTTTTAAAGGGAATACATAAAATAAAAAGTACGGAAAATAGAGTCTTTTGTAATAATAAAATTGGTTTTAGAATATAATTACATGAATGTTACCTTTGGAATTGAACTGAAGTAAGGTCACAGTGGATTAAAGGTAAAACACAATGTTCCTTGGACACAGACACTACACCACATGAACAACCAATACTTATACAACCAAGAAGGAAATACAGATTCTAAATGATCTTATGTTACTGCCTGTGCCATCCAGATAAAAATTCTAGCATTTGGGACATAGTAAATTTCAAAAATTTCTAAATTTCTATACCTTCACAATAAGTGCCTCCTTCTTGGGGTCATGAACCAGAAAATGGAAGGCTTCATTCCACTGTGGTGAGCTGGTACGATCACATACCTTTAAATGAAACAAAACATGAAGGTAAAAATTTTCACAAAAAACAGTTTTGTGAAATAGTAACATTTAATGATAAATAGAGAATAGAAAGTTATAAATAGAATAAGATCAAGATCATGAAATTCAATGGCAGTAACCAATCACACAGCATAATAAGTATATTAGCAGAGAACAAACAAACTGGTAATGGATATATTACTAGTAATGTTTACATTTAAAATACAGATTAAAAAAACTCCACACAAAAAAGGAAAGAAACATGGAAAATGACATCTATTTTATTATGTATAAAATAGCAAAAGAACCCAAAATTTCTCACCGTGGTTTTTTGTGTGGTCCCTCCTAGAACAAGTTCAGCACCAACCTTAGGCTCTTTGCCACTCTTCTTTAACTACACACACATACACACTTAATCATGTTAATTCGATTGTGGTTTAAAATGTTATTAGTTTAAGAAGGGTTAGTTCAGCAATTTGCCACAATAAACTAAACAGCCACTACGACTCAGATATAGATTTGGTAAGCATACAAGTTGGAGACTTGGAGAATACATACACAGATACACAGCAATTTGAAAAAATATAACAAATATGTTATCAAAGCAAAAAAGTTCAACTTTTAGGTTAACTAAAGGACATTGCAGTTGTTCTTATGGCTATTATGGTATGTTAGGAAATGACCACATTCAAGGTATACAATTGTTCAAATCAGGGAACAAGCTTCAGATCAGGTCGAATAATGTTCCCTGGTTGCCAAGGTGGTAAAATGAGTATTAATGAATTGATAGTTAATACACTTACAGGAAGATCATAGGCAGCCTCCAGGTACACAAATAACAGGGCCACAGCAGGTACTGCCTTGTTCATGTATGAGCTCTTAGACTGGTAATGCAACACCTGCAGTGAGAATTAATTAAAGCAGCTTAGTGTTGTTGTTCCTTTTATGAATAATGTTACCCAACTGATCTAACATATGAAATTAGAGCAAGGAATGTCGTCTTACCTGTTGCAGTTTATCTGCCTGGGTTACTCTGTGCAGCCACTCCAGAGTCAGATGAACACGGCCATGTTTCACATCACTCAAAGTAAACCACTGAGATGGAAATAGCAGTCAGTACATTCAGTAGTCAGTTCACAAAGGTTTTTCTGAACTGAAACTGTTTCTCTTTTGAAGTTATAACATTTTAAGGTCTGGTTGCATTTAAAATGTAAAATGAGAGAAACATGCATTTAAAAATTGTTTTCTGACTGTGGTGCCGGAGTATCACGGACATATTAATAGCTAGTGTCTGATTTCAAAGTAAATTGATTAGACTTGTGTCTGTTTTTCTATGGTGCATAGCTACCTAACAACTTGATCAAAGCTGGACATTCACTGGTTAGAGATCTTTACGCATAAGGACTGTGTTTAGCTTCAGCATTTGTTAACTTAGCATTTGCAGGAATATAGGCTAGACAAGATTTAAAAATAAATAAAAACATTTCCATTTTGTTTTGATTAAATATATTTATGGTTTCTTAAAGCTGAGATGTGAAAGCAAAAAATCCAAATATATATGTGCCTTTATAATGCTTCAACATTAACTTGCTGATCAGCAAAAACTCACCTCATCCATATGTCTGGATGTAATAATGTCACTTAGCTTGATCTTTAATCTGGAAGCAAAATAGCTTTAACGTTAACCAAATCCATGATAACCATGCTGTGCCAAAACAGTAGAACAGAAATCCAGCTGTTTTTTTTTTTTTTTAATACAACACCTGCCCATGAAGTCATCTTTCATGTCCATGTCTTTGTCAAATACCTCTAATGACAAGTCTTGACCAGGGAGATCAGTCAAAACCACCTAAAAGAGGAATTCATGAACGAAGTAAAAATAATGTAATGAAATTAAGGACTAGTGAAGACTTACATGTCACAACATTTTTACCTCATACATCTCGTTCCAGGTGGGGTTGAGGTTTTCCTTAATCACACAACTTTTAAAGGTGCTGCCCCCAATATTGATAATGATATAGGGGTCACTCTTCCCCTTCACCATGCCCCCCATCAAGTTGTCCTTGGGTATCAAATTCTGTCCCGCCAGCAGGTGAATACGCAGCACCCCCTATAGACAGGAATTACGGTTAAAATAGAGTAAACAATTATTTTCAAACCAAAAAAAGTTGGCTGGTTTACCTCAGTGGCAAAACTGTCATCAGTGGAGGTATTTTGAGGTCTTGAAGAGGCCAGCTCACTCGAGAGAAGGGAGGAGGATACGGCACTTTCATCGAGCAAAAGCACCTAAAAGATAAAATCCACCTGACCCTTTATACATTAAGTTCAAATTTATTCCTTTGACAGACACTTTTATAAAACGCAGTGTATAAGCTGTTACCCCTTAACTCTAAAAACTAATTTTTAAACTCTTCTTGGGTGGCTAATTTCAAGTATAGCTACTGGTATTGTTCAACGTATCACAAATATCACATTCTAAATCTTGAATAGAGGAGAGTTAAATATGATCTTATTCAGTGGTCATTGTTTTGCGATCATGCATTTCAGCAAATGAAAACATTTTTAAGGCACAAGCTTATGGCATATTGTATATGTATATTGCTAAGTGCAAAATATTAGAAATGACATTACCCTGAGTATAGTATTGACGTGAATACGACTGGCTGGGCCAGAATGATTCAGCTGAAACCACTGATCCAGGCTGAGCTGCGGACAAGACAGAAGGCGAGCAAGAGGGATGGACAGACTGCCCAGGGGCTGTACACGGTCATTATCTTTCACCTGGCAGAACATGGAGAAAGTGATAGAGAGTTAAATACTTTTAACTGCCCAAAAGCCACAACCCCTGTGGCACATTTCAACTCAACAAGAATCAAGTAAGAAAGTGTGAAGCATTTATTTTTATAAACAAACAGCTGTTATCACAGAGTAAAGATAATAAAGTTAACCCAACAAGATTTTCACTCTTATGTTCACCGGCATTGTGATTACAGAACTAGAATGCATATAATACATACTGTTTTGGTATGTAGCTAGAAAGCACTTATTTGAGTGCTTGTGGCTACAGTAATGATACTTGCTAAATGCCTGGTGTTAAAGGCCAGCTGCTTCAACTAACTACTACTAGACAAAACCAAAAAACTGACCTGAAAATTTTTTTAAACTGTCACCAACAAGTAAGCCAAGTTAAAATTAGGCATGCAATATTCACCCAATTCACAATTTTATTCAATTCATGATAATTGTCACATGGCAATTCAATTTTGCCACAATATTTTTGAAAATAAAATTAAATGAAAATTTTATTATAAATGAAATTTTTTTTTTCTGTTCCTTATCAACTTAAATATTCCTTTTGTTAAATTAAAAATATATACTTTTGTTTAATTTTCTTAATAATCAACAGCACTTTTTTTTTACAAACATTTGTAAAGGTTCTAGTAAAATATAATAGCTTATTAACTTAAATATTCCTTTTATTAAAAAGGAAGAAAGTTAATAACAAGATTTCCTAATTAATTATTAACATTTGTGAAGGCTGTAGTCAGCTTACCTACACTAGAGAATAATAGAGAAACAACCAGGTAAACTTGGGTTCCGTTTGAACCATTCCAAATTAAAATGGAGGAGAAATTAATTATTGCGGTGGCAGGTTTCACCATTACTTATTAAATGTTTTCATACAGGGACATGAATAAAAAAAAAAGCTAAGCATGGACCAAGGTGTCTGAAAGTAATATTAATGTTACTGGGCGGCATGGTGGTTAGCACTGTCTCACAGCAAGAAGGTCCTGGGTTCAATCCCCGGGTCACCCAGTGTGCCTTTCTGTGTGGAGTTTGTATGTTCTACCCGTGCATGCGTGGGTTTCCTCCGGGTGCTCCGGTTTCCTCCCACAGTCCAAAGACATGCAGATTAGGTCAACTGGCTACTCTAAATTGCCCATAGGTTTGAATGCGAGCGTGTGTGGCTGTTTGTCTGTGTTGGCCCTATGGTGGACTGGCGACCTGCCCAGGGTGTACCCCACCTCTCACCCGAAGATGCTGGGATTGTCTCCAGCTTCCCTGTGACCCAGATAGATAAAGCGGTATAGACAATGGATGGATGGATAGCCCAAGGCTACTCAACATGTCCTATAAACTGCATGCTGAAATCTGACTTATAGTCCAGTCAGTTAAGGAAAAAAATCTATACACGATGGATAAAAGCACCAAAATTGGCAGAAACTGTCTTAATGGGTAATACTTTTCCAAAGGGGTGCCACAAAATATCGCTACCAGAAATTTGTCATGTACCTTATGTACCGTTTTAAAAAATCACAAATGTTAAGAAAATATAAACTCAAGACAAATTACTGTTTTACATATTCTCTGAGGTCTTCCATAGAAAACAATCAAACGTTGTTAATCACAAACAGCTGTTTACTAGGAAATTCACTACGCAAATGTCACAAGCAACGCAGTTACAGATCTTTTGGTCCCGTTCTCCTTGAGCAGCCGCACACACCACACACTTTCTTGCTTTCCACACAAAAGCAGGAACTTCTCCAAAAATGAAAGTCAGCCATATTATCTTCCTTTGGTTGCCTATGTAGATTCTGATTTTCCTTTATGCATCCTGGAACAGCACACTTATAACATTAATTACATTAACATTACCTGACATCTCTGCTTGTTGTTTTGCTGAATAACTATGTGTAGATCACTTCGCCCCAAGTTCTTAATTCAGATTGTTATGGGCGGTCATGTGTTACTGAAGGGGGCTACATTTTCAGAGCTATGTCCTAATGAAAGGCTTTTCTAATTGGCCCGTTCTCTCTGCCTAGTTCCTGTCTATGGCAATAAACAGTGGAACATTCTCTTGTTTCTTGGTAGTTTTTATACATATAATTGTTAAAAGTTATATTTATTTAATTTTATTGTGTTGGTTTATTTTGTGACTTGTATGGAAGGATATTTTATTGTAATCTGTCAGTATTTGTAATTAGTGCTTGTAAACATGTTGGAAAATAATTTGTGTTAAGTATTATTATTTAGAAAAACAATATGTTCAACGGTGCTAGGACTGATGCAGGAGTCAGCATGTTTTGAACATAGGTCTCTCCACATTGCTGTAGTATTATTGCAAAAAGACTGATGTTGCATGCAATGCACATATTTAACTTTCTTTTCATCAAGAAATTCAAAGTGATCCCACACAACTGATTTGGATAATTTTCTAGCTCCATCTATTTTAATAATCATAACGTATCCAATGCGTTATTGGATACAAAAACCAAGTCAGTTGTCAGTATCCAAAGTATCCAAAACCCAAGTCAGTAAGTTGTGCAAAGAGTAAAATGGGAACTAACAGAGTACTATAGGTCAGGGAGGCTCAAATTCAAAAACCGAAACAGGTTGGTACACAATAACAGATGACAGCAGTAACACAGCTCAGTACAAGGCACTCAGTTAATTAAGGTTAGACTTCACAAAAAACTCAGGCTTAGAAGAGCTTTTAAATGTTTGATGCATGTCGTGTGGTGAAGAAGAAGCCAATCACAAGACAAGGATGAGAGAAATAATCTTGTAAATCATGTATACATATTTTCATTTTGTATAATTTCAGTATTTATTTTATTTTAGAAACAAAAAATGAGATTCATGGCTATTCACTTCTGTTTCATCACGCTTCAGTTTTGAACAGGGGCAAAACAACTGGAGCATTTTGAAACAGCTGGTGATGTAATAAAATGCAGATTGGAAGAGTCATATGAAATCATATGGCACTGTATATACTCATAAAACCCATGCGTCTTTGCATCTTGTGCACGAGTGTCTGAACTTTGTTCATTCAGAGTTTGAATACATTTTCTATTTTGTATTTTGAGTTTTATTTATTTATTAATAGTGTTGCTGTTTCTGTGTCTTCCCTTTTGTGTTTTGTTATTGTTAAGCTAGTATAAACTCCCGTGTGAGTGTAGGTTTTTCAGACTCATTGGCTGTTGACTTGACTGTTTACACTTGGTTTTAATATGTCTTTTAAATGTCTTTAATTATATTTAATTACAAAAATTATAATTAAATTTAATTACTGCAAAATTATATTAAAATGTAAAACCTTCAACATTCCTTCATTGTTTTCTTGCTCTCTAACCACATACATCAGTGCTCCTCTCTATTTTATTCTAGCGTGTCACGCTGTTACCAAACCTATCACCGCATCCAGCTTTAATGACATATTTTCCTGTTATGTCCATGTTGCGGACGCATCGGAGTTACACTACGTTAGAGTTTACACTACAGAAGGTGTGTGGTTAAATGGGTCCCAGACCACCACAGCAAGTGGTTTGAGCGAATACATCTTGAATGCATCTTGGAGGTCATTTACACTTGTACTTAGGGCTATCCAATTGTGATCATATCACCAAAGACACATTTTAATACCAAGTGTAAATGGCGTCATTGACCAATCTTCTTCCTCTTTTATGCTGTTGAATCTGGTTTCGTTTGCACACAAATTAAACTTAAAATTAACTCTTATCTTAACCTGGATTTTTGGGGTTTTTTGGTTTTTGAGTCATCTTAAAATTATTTACATTATTCTCCAAGCTCATGGGTGAACAACAGCAACATCTGGGAGAGCTCCATGTATGAGTGAAGTAGCTCACTGACACCAAAACCCAACAGCTACGAACCCACCAGTCCCCAGTCATGTCTTCCAATCCTCTCATCTCCTGCCTCAACAGGTTTGTGGGAGAAGTCTCACAATGTAAGGGATTCTTTCTACAATGCTCCCTATATTTTGCAGGCCAATTAAGGATCAACAACTAACAGAAGATTACCCAATTCCTAAATCTGTTTACCGGCCAAGTTCTCAAATAGACTACAGCCATCTGGGAAAAAGGTGGAGTCTTTCACTTCCTATGACTGCTTCATCAAATTTCACATTTTCATCATTTGGCAGACACCCTTATACAGTTGTGCTTGAAAGTTTGTGAAACCTTTAGAATTTTCTATATTTCTTCATGAATATGACCTAAAACATCATCAGATTTTCACACAAGTCCTAAAAGTAGATAAAGAGAACACAGTCAAACAAATGAGGTGAAAATATTATACTTGGTCATTTATTTATTGAAGAAAATGATTGAATATTACATATTTGTGAGTGGCAAAAGTATGTGAACCTTTGCTTTCAGTATCTGGTGTGACCCCC
>JAQQZX010000037.1:21443592-21456857 GCA_030068355.1 Notoglanidium maculatum
TAAATAAATGACCAAGTATAATATTTTTGTCTCATTTGTTTGACTGGGTTCTCTTTATCTACTTTCAGGACTTGTGTGAAAATCTGATGATGTTTTAGGTCATATTTATGCAGAAATACAGAAAATTCTAATGGGTTCACACACTTTCAAGCACAACTGTGCAGAGAAACTTACATAGATCTCATTTATACACTCAAACAGTTGAGGGTTAAGGGCCTTGCTCAAGGCCCAGCAGATCTAACTTCGCAGTTCTAGGATTTGAACTCACAACCTTCCAATCACTAGTCCAACATCTTAACCACTGAGCTACAAGAACAGTCACATGCAACCAAAGAACAAAAGAGATGTGCCACAATTTATGCCCTTGAATGCCATGACCTTTGCAGGTGGTAGCGACACTCGAAGGTGCTATTCAGCAGGGAGTGAATGTAGAAGTGCTCACTTAACTGGCTTTCTGCAATGATGAAATGACCCTCAACTCACTTAGCGACCTGGCCATTTGCCTTGACAACCTTATCCATAACTGCTCTGCCTACCTCAGTAATCCCATTCCCAGAGCACAACAGAGACTTCAGAGTCTATGCAAATCACTTGTGCCAAGTTGTATCTTACTGAACATGAGAGAAGGAGAAGGGAGAGGCTGTGCTTATACTGCAGAACCCCAAATTATTTCAATGCACAATATCTCAAGCGAGTGTGGAACCCCAAGTCAACTCCCGTGGCTAAGTGAACAATCACTTTTTTCGCTTGCTACCCCTATTTAACTCTGTGAAATATTTGACTTTCCTTTTTTCTTCTGTGTAATATTGGACTCTGCAAATTTTTAACTCAGTGCAATATTTAACCCTGTGCAAAATAGTAGTCCTCGTATTAGTAGTAGTCCTCGTAGTAGTACTGTATTGTGTGTAGTCTGTAGTATGTGCTATGTTCTGTTCTGTATGTCATGTATGTTATGTCTAGTATGTCCTTTGGTCATGTATGTTATGTATGTTATGTCTAGTATGTCCTTGTGTTTTTGCACATTGAGCCAGGAGAAAAGCAATTTCGTTCTGCAATGCAGTCTTAAATTGTATAGTTTGAATGACAATAAAGTTCACTTTGACTTGACTTTGACTTTGAGTGGAGTTGGGTTGTGTTGCACTGCAGTATTGCACCATTAGTTCACCTAAACAATGCCTTAATAGACTTTCGTACCTGGATATCAATGTCCTGCTTGTGTGGATCTTGGATGAAGAATGTAAAGGCATCTTCCCAAACAGGATTAACTGTGTTCCAGCAGGTCTACATGAAAACATGGAGGTAGAATTATATTAAAGGGTAGTAATAAACTAGTGCTTCTATAAAAATGTATCTTTGCAAGCTTGTTGAACAGATAGGGGCTCTATTTCTATATCATGCATTAAGATACTTATATTGTATATTGGCTTATATTTTTGTGTCTTCATAACGATATTGTCTTCATAAAAATATAGTGTAGGTGGTAACATTAATGCAAGTGGAAGCATGGCACAGAGCTGTGCAAATATAAAAAGAGGTTAGGTTTGGATGAATATATTATTATGGCATGCAGCTGCAACATATAAACATATCAGTTCCTCTTATTCCCTTTATGAACTCAGGCCAGATTTAGTAAGCTGTCTGTGCGTGTTTTCACGTATAATTCAATGACATTCTTCACAAAAAAACTTGCTTATTATATACCTGCCACTGAAGGCTAAAGGCAGAGTTTATGTGCCATGCACACAGCAACACATAAAAAGTGGCCAGTTAACACAAAAAAGGTAAAGAAATAGAAAGTGCAGCTGATTACATATGACATTCAATTTACTAAACATTAAAAAATTAGGGACAACCAGTTTGGTGTGTGATTTAGCCTGCCTCTACTGGACTTAAAAGGAGTTAAGGTCAGACACACCTCAGTGGCAAACTCCACTCCAATTCGTAACGCACATGCAACTGTCTAAACAGCACATTAGTCTGTAGGTGCATTTGAGATCAGAATACTGCATATCTAACTCAACTCTGATTACAGCTCTTCTGAAAGCAGGTCTAAAGGTAAAGCCTCAGAAAGGTAATGAGATAATAGATATAAAGTGCAGTACAACCTAGTGTAAGTGATCTGACTTTATGACTGTAGAATCTGTTTGGGAATGCTATAGGTATCCTAACAACATTGATATTGCTAGCCATTATTCAAAGAAATATGTAATTGCACATAAAAATTTAGTACAAAAGCTTTTATGGGATACCTCACAGCTCGAGTGAATTTAAACATTGGCAAACAAAGTTCAATCTCGACTAAAAGACTCCTAAATAAATTTCTGTTGCAAACTGGCCTTTAGGGGTCAGTGGTTTGTTCTTATTTGTTATAAATAATATAATTAAGTCTGTTGTATTTAGTATTTGGAAGGAACAATAGTAATAATATTTACAGTATGCTGAAGTAGGACCATATAAATAACAAATATGTTTGTAAGAACACTATGGCCTAGATCATCAAATTATGCTTGCACTGGAAAGAAAATCTGTGTTTGTTTGTGTGTACATCTGTGTAGCATACTTTGCTTTCTCTGGTTATGTCCTGCACAGAAAGCTGCACCATTGGACTGGGATCTTTACTGCCTTTCTTCATCTGAAATTGATAAAAGAGGTTTTTAAATGATGTAAACAATGATTAAACACAACCCTGTTATCTGTTTTTGAAGCGGTTTGATGTTATATAGATGTAAGGTTTATGTTTTCATATGATAGCAATATTTATGCAATGAAAAATTAATATTGTCTCCCTGTAAAAACATCTAGTTGTTATTGTTGTAAAGAAACAACATTCAAATAAAAACCTCCATATTAAAGAAATACTAACCAACATTACATATTAGTACAACAGTCAGAGACACAACCACACAGACAGCTATTCAGAAACAGTTATATACTCTGGAAAACAATTTAAGCATGTGAAAGGGGAAGTGAAAACTGTGACTCACAGGAAGTGCCTCTGCCTTGTCCAAATACACTGTCAAGATGGCTGATGAGGGGGGATCTGCTGTATTACTCAAAACTGTTTCATTTCTTTTCAGAACCTGAGACAGAAAGAATGTGTGAGTTTATGTATCTATACGTGTGTGTAATCAGAACACTAAGGCATGCATCAAAGTTAAACATCTCACTTCACTACTATTTAACACTCATACTTGAAATGCATACTGACATTTGAAATCCACTACTGCCCTTCATTAAACACAGTTTTAAAATAGGTGTGTGTGTGTGTGTGTGTGTGTGTGTGTACACTGTTGGGCAAAAAATGAGGCAAAGAGAGTTTATCACAGTTTCTATGTACTTTTTTTATTTGAACAAATACAAATGCAACAGTATAAGCAGGAAGCAACTGTGTTACACAATATTGTATACAATTTTGAGCAAGCTATCTGACAGCCTTTTGCAGTGTGATATGCGCCTATATATTGTCTGTGGGGTTAAAATCTGGTGACTGTCATTTTGACTGTCAAATGAACAATCATTTTCAGCCTTCTGTCATCTCGACTTCTTGTCACTTTAGGTCTTCCAGAACCTGGCTTCCGTGCCACAGATCCGGTCACTTGAAATGTGTGACCAATTCTCTGAATTGTAGACAGTGGAATCTGGATATCCTCAGACATCAAAATTTTCTGAATCTCAGGATACAACTTCCCTTCTTGATGAAGACCAGCAATGTGGTTTTTGACTTCAACAGTTACATGGCATTTAGACTTTTTTGGAGACATATTAACGCAAAACTATCAGCTTCACCCATCAGGCAGAGCATAACGATAGTGAATACTGTGCTTAATACAAACACTTAAGGCACTGATGAGACCAGGCAATGTCTAGTTGTAGGGTAATGGCAGATAATTTAAGACCACTGACTAGGTGTAGGAAGCAATCAGACATGAATGGAACAGCACTGACACAGCACACTGTGAAAGGCTGTAAGACAGCTTTCCCAAATTGCTGATTTTTCTAAAGAAATACAAAGGAAAAGCCATCCCCAAATTATACACTGGCTCCAGAAACTGCATACAATATTGTGAAACACTTATTTCACCTGTATTTGTTAAACAAGAAAAGTAATCATAAAACACGCATGTGTATAAATGCATTCACCTGCTCCAAAGTATCAGTGCTGTCCTGCAATGTCAGCCATTCCAGTCTGAGGTGAACACGCCCTGTAGGAGCATCCTTCAAAGTGAACCACTGAAGAGGAAGAACATTAGCTATTTTTGTTAGTGAAATTAAATTTGAATGAGTTAAGTGCAATTATGAATAATTAATAACTTAAGACAAATGGATGTGCTGTCATCAGTTGCACTACATGTCTATGTATAGCTAGAAAACACACAAACACATGAAAAGAGCAACAGATGGAAGCACAGCAATATGAATATCAATATGAATTGTGTTACCTTCTAAAAGGATCTCACCTCATCAACAATTTTAGCTTTCTTCACTATTCCCAAATCCATCTTTGTTCTGAAAAGAAACAAAAAAATCCAGTCCTGAAGGATTTCTAGCCATTCCACTTCTTTATACAATGGCATTACTATTCCCGACCCTTCACACTTCTGTCTTCTTAGCTTTTAATTTCAACCAGTATAATCTGTTAGTCTTTTGTTCTTGCAAAGTATTAAGTCTGCTCTTACTGGGGTTAAAATTCTGAAAGTTGTCTCCTTGGGCCCTTAACCCTTAACTGCTTAAACATTTTGTTGTTCACTTTTTTTAAACAATGGCATGTACTAAGAAATAAATGTTGCCACTAGGGGTACAGACTGATGGCGCTTTGCATGTAAAGTCATGCTACAAACTGTCCAAATATCAAACAACTGGCACACATGTTTCAAAAGTGTATAATACTCTCAAGTGTCAGCTGTATATCTAACAGCAAATTTACTTCTGTCCTTTAATGTGATGTCCACAATGCAATGTCTAATTAACACTCCATGCTATGCAAATAACACCATACAAAATTAGAAAGCAAGTTTGGTTGGCTCAAATGCCATTGCCAAAGCCTGGAAAAACTGTTTCATTGCCAGAGCATGGTCAAAATAAATCTGTGCCATCTGCTGCTTGTACCTGGACAGGTAGCAGATAATGACATTCTTCTGTGTGAAATGCAAACAAAACATTAGAGGCAGTAGGCTATCTTTAGGTATCCCTGTCTGCCATCACACTATTCTTGTAGAGTTGGGTTTAAAAAAACAGCAAAAGCAGATAGAGATAGTGGATAGGTACACAGGATACAACACAAGCCACATTTGTGCCCAGAAATATAAGATGGTTTTGTGCGTTTGTCTTCTGCAACTAAAGCACTGGTTTGAGAACATCACATCTTTAGCTACTGAGTATGCTGTCCACAAGGTTCAGTTTATAGATTCACCATCAACCACTAAACATTAGAGGTCCTGGACCCAAGCCTATTGTTTACACTGCCAGTGAAATTAAAATCACTACTAGAGAAACAACCAATAGATATAGTAAACAGATCAGGGTGCCTGCCCAATTCTTTTCAAAATAGTTTCCAAAGAAAAACATAGGTAAAAATCATCCCTGACCGCCATTTTGCATGCTATGTATACCATACAGTTGAGGTCAGAAGTTTGCATACACACATCATGGACATGTCATGAGAATATTTCTTTGAACTGTGCTTTTTCTGGGGCAGAATGATTGCACAACACACATTGTTAATCAACACTGAAATCAACACAGTATTTTATATAATTAATACATACTGAATCAAAAGTACATACATACCTAATAAACACACCTAATATTTGGTTAATTGTCCCTTAGCAGGTTTCACCTTGACCAGACACTTTTGATAGCCTATGGGTTCCTGACATGAACCTGACTTATAAGCACAGTCCACAAATTTTTTGATACGGTTAGTGTCAGCTATTCCAAAAGCTTAATATTAGACTGCTTTATCGATTTCACAACAAGCTTTGATATTCATATTTGGACACTGTTTTGTTGGAACACCAAGTTGTGTCCAGGTTTCCACTATTTAGCTGATGCTGAAAAATTCTGAGGTAGTCCTGCTTTTTCAAGTCAAGTGGCTTTTATTGTCATTTCAACCATATAAAGATGATACAGGACCAAGGTGCTACACATAAGACAACACAGACTTACAAAAGTGCAACAGAAGACAAAATAAAGCGCACGTGTGCAACATATGCAAACACCACAGACAGTGCTGATATCACAAAACAAGACAGTGCAGCACTAATCCAAGTTGTACGTGCAAAAATTGCAGAGGTAGTTGAATTTATTCATTGTGTGTGTATGTATGTATGCATGTGTGTGTGTGTGTGTGTGTGTGTGTGTGTGTCAGTCCAGTCCCCGAGTGTTCAGGAGTCTAACGACTTGAGGAAAGGAGCTGTTACACAGTCTGGCAGTGAAGGCCTGAATGCTTCGGTATCTCTTGATGGATGGCAGGAGGGTAAAGAGTACGTGAGAGGGGTGTTTGGGGTCATCCACAATGCTGGTGGCTTTGCTTTTTTTTTTTCTTCAGCTGGAACTGTGGCTTTAGTTAAGGTGGAGGGAATTATGAACAGTTCCAAATAAGTCACTTTAAGCCCAAAATCTTTAGGCGTCTGCTAGAAAGGTGAAGATGAATTTCACCTTTCAATACGACAATGACCCCAATACCCCAAAAATGAAAGTTTTGGAATGGCCCAGCCAGAACCCAGACCTAAATCCAATAGAAAATTTGTGGGGTGACCTGAAGAGTGCTGTGCACAAGAGATACCCTTCCAATCTAACAGATTTGGAGCACTTTTGCAAGGAAGAGTTGGCAAATATTACCAAGTCAAGATGTGCCACGTTAATAGATTTCTATCCAAGAAGAGTGTATGCTGTAATTAAATCAAAAGGTGCTTTAGCAAAGTATTAGTTTAAGGGTGTGTACACTTACGCAACCAGCATAATTACTGTACGTTTTTTATTTATATTTTTCCCCTAATAGATTTGTTCATTTTTCAATTAAACTGTACAGATTATAGTTCATATTAAAAGTTGGAAAAGTTTTGAGATGATTTATTGTGGTCTAATTTTTTTTTACATCACAAAAAACTGGCATTTTTACAGGGGTGTGTACATTTTTTATATCCACCGTGGCCAAACTTTCCTACAGAAGGCTTTTTCTGTATCCATGTGGTCAGTTGCATTTTTAATTAAGCTTAAAGCAGTGTTTCCCACAGAATAAGATTCTATTTCTGGCGGTGAACAATGTAGGGCAAAGGGTGCACACAGAAGGAGGTACACTTTCTAAAATTAAGTATTAAATAATATTGTATATAAGGTGCTCCACAGCAAATTTTAATTGGCAAGTACTCTGTGACAAATAAATAATCCACTTGCACTAGCAGTCGATATTGACTAGCATCCATGTACAGCACGCTAACCTTGAGAACCCAGCTGTACTATAA
Source organism: Notoglanidium maculatum (assembly GCA_030068355.1). NCBI lineage: Eukaryota > Metazoa > Chordata > Actinopteri > Siluriformes > Auchenoglanididae > Notoglanidium > Notoglanidium maculatum. Next base: position 21,451,056 of record JAQQZX010000037.1, read on the forward strand.
TCTTAACTAGCTGTTCTTACTGTAGGCTCCTAACATGCTTGCTAATAATTTATTTGGATAATCCTGGTCTCCAAGATTGACAGCATTGTCTTAAGAACATAGATAGACTTATTTATCAGAGCTAACTTGATCTTGATGCATCAGTGTTGGATAAATTTGTGCACAGGTGTTCATAACCATTCGTGAACTCTGGATGGATTCAAGAATTTGGCCTGCCTTCTTCTCTGTGGCAAAATGGCAACAACAACATGCATGTCTGTGTGTGTGTGTGTGTGTGTGTGTGTGTGTGTGTGTGTGTGTGTGTGTGTGTGTGTGTGTGTGTGTGAGAGAGAGAGAGAGAGAGAGAGAGAGAGAGAGAGAAACAGAGCAGGAGAGCAGGGGCTCTACAATGAAAAAATACAACCCTGATTCCAAAAAAAGTTGGGCCACTGTGTAAAACATAAATAAAAACAAAATTAAATGATTTGCAGGTCCATTTCCCCTGTATTGAAATGAATATAATACAAAGAGAATATGTTTACTGTTCAAACTGATCAACATTATTGTTTTTTTGTTTTTTTTTTGTAAATATACACTCATTCTGAATTTGATGCCTGCAATATGTTCCAAAAAAGTTGGGACAGGTGCATTCGGCAAATTGTTGAAGTTTTGAAAGCGAAATTAGGAAAATGAACTTACATATCACTCAGGCCTATGACCCATTATGGGTCGCAACCTTAAGTTTGGGAAAGACAGTTTCCAGCAGCTTCCAGTTCATGGCAGACCTGTGCCTTGATGGTTTCTGGGTTGTTTCGTGTCCATCCAAATAAATTTCCTCTCAGCAGTTTGGGTCTTCTTCCAGCAAAGTGACTTGGCAAAGTGGCTACACCTGCCAATAACTTGTATTTACATACAATTGTTTGAACTGATGATATTGGAATCTGCAGTTGTTTATAAATGGCTCCAAGAGTTCCTGAGTTGTAAAAATCTATGATCCTTTTTCTCAGATGTGCACTGAGCTCTTTGGACTTTCCAATTGCATTGCATGTTGGTCAATCCAATGAGTGCTGTCAAACAAACCCTTTTTATGTTGGCAGAGAGAAACTACCATCTGTAGTCAATCATGATCACTAACAGGAAGTTACCAAAAGACATTGAGACATCACCAAGACACCACTGAATTAGTAGTCTAAGTGGGTGCATGTATAATTTTTACTCTGTATTGATTTCAGCAAACCCAAAATAAATTAAACCTTGTGCATCAAATTCTTGTTTTTTCTATTAAGGATATATGTTGTACAATGATTCTGCCACAGAAAAAGAACACTTCAAAGAAGTTACTGAAAGCTCAATAAAGCCATGGCATTCATGTCCATTATTTAAATTTCTGAGAGCAACTCTATGTGTTGCACACCAAATACAATAGGTTATGACGAATAATTCCACATTTGAATTCCTGTGGAACCCAGGCCATCCTTCAGCTTTTACATAAGCAGAGTGACTTACCACTTCAGAGTTAAGAGTTAACTCTAGCACCCAGGGTATTCACAAAGTGTGTGAGGTGCCAAACAGTCCCTACAACATCAGGATCTTTCTACTCCCTTATCTAGATAATTTTGGACTGTTCACACAGCCAATCACAAAAAAATGTAAAAGAAAAAAATCATCTGAGGATTGAAAACACAGTGGGGTTTCATATTAACCACCAAGCATTAGTGAATTGTTAGATTCACATTCTGTCTGTATGAGCTGCATACCTGCAGAGGGAGAATTCAGGCCAGGATTAATGGTGCATGATTCACCACATCTACAGATGAAATCCACTTCCAGCACTGTCACCATTATGAGTGATGATAGACCCATTATAGCCAAAGAGGCCATGGTTCTGTCTGTTGTTGATTTTACTGATGGGCCTTCCACACATTATCCAATAAAATTAATGTGCAGTTCCAGATACAATGGTCATTCTCACATAACTGACCACACACATCTTGAAACTGTGTTGGCCGCCAAGTTGCACAACAGAAAAGTTGTCTATCATAAGGAAATCATGACTTCATGACATGACGTGTAAGCTTTACATAAGTTTAAAAAAGACAACCAAAAATTTTTGAGGGTCAATTTTAAATTCTATGAAACAAAGACATAGCAAAATATTAAAGACAAATTTGAATGAATGTACAGCAAAGAACAATTATGGTACCTGCCCAGAAAGTCATCCTGGTCTGGATCTTTGTCATACACTTCTACCTCCAACTCTTGACCAGGTACTTCATGAACAATTACCTGAAAGATACAAAACACAGTCAAGACCAAAAAGTACGGTTCACAGAGAGCCACTCTCATAAAGAAAATTTCTTGATACATGACTTTTATTCATCTGGAGGTGGTTTAAAGGCTGTTATTAATTTTAGATTAGTTAGTTTCAGGTTATTATAGCAGAGACTTGCTGTACATTTCAGTAACACAATACCTGGCATACACCTGGCATACTACTTTCTGTTTAAAACTGGATGGGTGATGGTTTTGTGTGTGTGTGTGTCTTACCTCATATATCTCATCCCATTTTGGGCTGTCTGTGTTGTCTTTGTGGTGGGATCTGAAGGTCTGTGTCCCTACTCTAATCAAAGCATAAGGATCAGACATGCCTGACATCACACCCTTCACATAGTTATCCTTAGCAGCCAATTTATCAGCTTCCAAAAGGTGAATACGGACCACACCCTGAAAAAGGGGAGAGAAACAGGGAAAGAGAATGTACATTCACCAGTCACTTTATTAAGAACACCTGTATACCTGCACATTCATGCATATATCCAATCAGCTAATCATGCTGCAGAAACGTCAAGCAGCCCTGACACTTAAAAGCAGAGGTGGAATGAAGAGACAAGTATTGGTGTATGCCAATGGATCACTAGTTATTAAAGAGTTAGTGGAGCTTCATGGGGCTTTGTATCAATTGCATGTGTGTGCCAAGGTGTGCCAGGATCTTTGAAATCTTCAAAAACTTGGCACAACAAAATGTTCATGCCAGTAGCGCAGCTAATGCACAACTTAAGCACAATCTATTTGCAACAATTGCATAACACTGAGTGGCATTGCTTGCCATTGCATGCCACTGTGTGGGAATTTTTGGCAATATAAACACCCATGGAAATCAATGGCACATATTAGAACACATATGCTATGCATATTGCTCATAGTTTTCGCACAGCACAGAGCTAAAGTAGTTCCATCATTTCGGTCAACAACTAATCATATTGTCCATACTCATGCCTTCTAGTCAACCAATCTATGATCCACATACTCCTTGGTTTGCTTTTTTCTGTTTTGGGCTTTTTCTTCTCCCCTTCTTATCTCCTTCTTCTCTCCTCCTCCTCTAATTTTCGCTGATGGTCAACAATAATGCCAGCAGCTGAGTGACTGCATGGGCCTTCGCACCAAATTCCTGCATGATGAATTTACACATGCATAACTACAGTATAGTGTCAATGAGTGATCATTCATGCCATTGAGTGCACAGGCGTGCCCAGGCGTAACATTGTCACAATTTATGCACAAATGGTGGAGTTCATAACTTACGCGTGACAGATGGTACAATACGGCACAAAATATGCTTAACTTTTTTGTAATGACAACAGTGTCATGCCCCCTCTATGGCATGTTTTGGCATGCCACAACGCAGACCTGGTTGTGACCAAAATTTGTGCAAGTGTCAGCGCTGCTTAATGAATAAAATAATATTTTATGGAAGGTGTGCAGGCTTAAACACCTTGTTGATGAGAGAGCAAAATGAAAATTAGCAGACTGGCCTGAGATGACAGGAAGTCTATAGCAACTCAGATAAGCACTCTTTACAAACGTGGTGAGCAGAAAAGCATCTCAAAATGCACAGCACATTAAACCTTGATGTGAGTGGGCTACAACAGCAGAAGACCACATCAGGTTTCACTGCTGTCAGCCAAGAACAAGAATATGAGGCTATCATGGGCAGCCTCACCAACTGTACATCCTTACTGGCAGCTTGAATGAATTTGGCCATTTTCCTCTGACCTCTCTTATCAACAAGGCATCTCCATCCACAGAACTGTTACTTAGTCAACATTTTTAGTTTTTGTACAATTCTGTGTAAACTCTAGAGAATGTTGTGTGTGAAAATACCAGGAGATGAGCAGTTTCTGAAATACTCAAAATAGCCCCTCTGGCACCACCAACCATGCCATGGTTAAAGTCACTAACATCACATTTTCCCCCATTCTTATGCTTGATGTGAACATTAACTGCTTTGTGTGAGAGCAGCTATGTATGAATGAATGATAAATGTTTTTGTGTTGTGCAATTGTGTGTACATTGTTACCCTGGGTAAAGGCGAGCGAAGCTGTGCCACTGGTAGATTCGGCACTAATGGAATGGTGAGGCGGTTAGGTAGCACCAGAAAGGAGGCAATCGCATCCATTATCATGGTGTCTGTCTTCAAGCTGAGAGAGAGTGAAAGAAATAAAAAAAACAGTCGATACAGATGTATCTGGTTGTCAAAGTTATAATTGTGCTAAAGCTGTTTCAGCTACCTGTACCACTGCAAAGATTCAATGACTCCAATAGTTTACATATTTACACATAATCACATATTTACAATAATATGAATTTTTTACACACTTTTTTCATACCATTCTCTCACAATTTGATCACTTGGCAATCTCCACCTATTAGCTACCTCATTCCCATCACCTAAAAGCTACCAGTAAGATATGGCTAAGACTTATACATGCTTCCACATTTTTCTCAAGTGTTGCTCATGCTAATTCACAGTAGGGGTGTGAAGTAATGCCATTATCTATTTAGTGTTCAAAATAATTGTAGTCTACACAAAAAAGGGATTTTTTTGGAGGGTTTTTTATTGTGAACTTTGAAAGTGATTTGCAGAACAAAACTTTATTCAACTTAATCAAACCTCCTGTGGAACTTTCTGGTGTCATGGTGTTCCCCTATACTCCTTACCACGCTGTCTGGCGGAGCAACTACTTCCACATTTGCCTAGCCAGACTCGCTCATAGGACTTCAGGCATCACGGCCCGTACCCCGGCATCACGTGGACAGCTTGAGTGTGCAGAGCTGAGCGGCATTACAACTAATTAGTGGAAGACGATTTAAAGACTCATCGTGCTCTCAGTGGTGCAAGTTATTGAAGGAGTATGTATTTATGGATGCTTTCATGTACAGTCCTGGGCAAAAAAAAGAGGAAACTCAATATTGCAAAGAGCAGAGAATTGTCTTTGGAGTTGAGAACAAAAATTGTGGAAAAATATCACCAATCTCAAGTCTACGAAAGTCCATCTCCAGAGATCTTCATGTTCCTTTGTCCATTGTGCGCAACGTAATCAAGAAGTTTAATCAAGAAGAAGCTAATTGAACACTTATGGAGAGATCTCAAAATTGCTGTTTTGAGAAGGTACCCTTCAAATCTGAGAGACCTTGAGCAGGTTGCAAAAGAAGAGTGGTCGAAAATTTCAGTTGAGAGGTGTAACAAACTTGTTGATGGTTATATGAGGCGATTGGTTTCAGTTATTTTTTCAAATATTAAGTTGAGGGTGCCAATAATTTTGTCTGGCCCAGTTTTTGAGTTTTTTGTGAAATTATGTCAAATTTGGCTTTTTTCTCTGCTTTTTTGTGTTGATTCAGTGCACATAAAGGAAATAAACATGTGTATACCAAAACATTTTTAATTGCAATAGTCTTCTGGGAGAAATGGTGCATTTTCTGGAAAAATTGCAGGGGTGCCGATAATTTAGGCCACGACGACTGTACACACACACATACACATAT
>JAQQZX010000037.1:21479894-21500761 GCA_030068355.1 Notoglanidium maculatum
GACCCAGGTACACCCATCTACTGTCCGGAGAAGTCTGGCCAGAAGTGGTCTTCATGGAAGAGTTGCAGCCAAAAAGCTATACCGCTGATGTGGAAACAAGGCCAAGCGACTCAAGTATGCACGAAAACATAGGAACTGGCGTGCAGAAAAATGGCAGCAAGATTTTGATCACAAGTTTCCCCTTGCATGCATGCTGTACCTCTCAGTGAAACTTGCAGTACACACTTCCTTTTTGTTCTTTGTTTATGTTTCTACTATATTGATTTGTTAGAATAATGAGACAGGGAGCACATATTTTTCTGTTTAAATCTAGTTCTTGTGGCTTGTTATTTATTTCACTTTAGTTTGCCATCCACTCAACCTCAGGTTTCAGCTTCTCTCATCTGTTAACTAGCACATGCTGTCATGTGGAGGTTTTTTTTTTTTTTTTTAGCAAGCACATTCTTTTCTATCTATATCCTCCTGTTATTGTAATGCATACTGTCACCTTAGGATCATCAACTCCACTACAACCACTTTACATGCTTTTGTTGCTACTTAGCAATTTAATTTTTTTTTTATCTTGTTTAATTCTTATTTACTTAGTTTACTGCTGTGTTGGTACTGTAATCTATGTTATTTGTACATTGGGTCATTGAAATTTGCTGTTTATTGTACTTCTGTAACAAAATTTCCCCAGGAATTAATCAACCTACCTACAGTAAGACATGTGTATTTGACAATTTTCATAATTATGCCTCTGTACCCTACAACAATGTATTTGTAATGAAGCAATCCTTAAAATCATTAAACTTTGAGATTGAAGTATAGACTTTCATTTAATTGGTTTATATGGTTTTAATTCAAGCGGTTTAACAGAAATACTTGATTAACTGTTTAGGAATTACATTTATTTTTTATATAGTCCTTCCATTTTCTTAGACTCAAAAGTAATTGAATAATTGGACTGATCAGCAGTTTCATGGCCAGTTGTGGCCTGTTTCCTTGTTATTTCATGACGAATTAAGGAGATAAAATGTCTGGAGTTGATTCCAAGTTTTGAATTGCATTTGATAGCTGTTCATGGAAACTCTCAATATGTGGCCCAAAGCAGTGGTTCTCAACTGTAAGAACAGTGTCTCAAAATCAAGATGACATATTGGATACATTTGTTGATTCACCTAGTTTGAGTACATAATAGTCACTTCCCTTAATGTGTGTTACCATCTGCTGCTTTATATCTTCATGTCTTGTATTCTCCTCCATTTGGTTTCATAACAGATCAAGATTTTTTTTCAACTGCTTTGCAGCAGATTTGTGCCGACGAGCTCTCTGGTCAACAGCAATGGGCAAAACATAATCCTCTGTAACTTTGTGGGTCTTTTTGCACCTTGCAATGAAATGGTTTACAGATGAATTGGTCCTAAAATTGACAGAATTTGATTGGACGCACAGGACATGATTTTTCATTGGTCTTAACAGCTACATGGAGAATTCTATTTAATTTTTTTTAATTGTTTGAAAAAATAATTTGTTTTTTTGTTAGTTAGTTCCATGTTTTTCTGTCTTATATTTTACCAGCAATCTGAAATCTAATCATAACGGGCCCACAACCCATTATGGTAGTGAGGGTCAGATGTCCAATATTTTCCATCAGTTTTTAAGAAAGTGAGCATTTAATATATTTTAGACTGGACATGTAAACTAAAATGTTCATTTTTCTGTTTTAATTTTGATAATTATGGCCTACAGCTCAAAAATTAAATTAAATTATTTAAAATAATTTCTTTTCGAGTTTGAGTAAATTACAATTTTAAACACTGTAAATACAGTGTATCTCTTGGTCTAGTTCAGCACATGCAAACAAATTTGGGGAAGACTGCTGAATTGACAGTGTCCAGAAGACAAACATCAACACCCTCCTCAAGGAGGGCAAACTACAGGAGGTCATTGTTGACCAGGCTGGCTGTTCGCAGAGTGCTGTATCAAAGCATATTAATGGAAAGTTGACTGGAAAGGAAGTGTGGTAGGAAAGGTTGCACAAGCAACATGGATGTCCACAGCTTTGACAGGACTGCCAAGAAAAGTCCATTCAAGAACATGGGAGAGCTTCACAAAGAGTGGAATGAAGCTGGTGTCAGTGCATCAAGAGCCACCTTGCACACATCTTCGGGAAAGGGGCTACAACTGTCGCCTACCTAATATCAAGCCACTTCTGAACCAGAGACAATGTCAGAAGCATCTTACCTGGGCTAAGAAGAAAATGAAATGGACTTTTGCTCAGTGGTCCAAAGTCCTCTTTTCAGTGAACGTAAATTTTGCATTTCATTTGGAAATCATGGTCCTAGAGTCTGGGGGAAGCGTGGAGAGGCACAGAATCCAAGGTGCTTGAAGTCCAGTGTGAAGTTTCTGCAGCTTGTAATGATTTGGGGTGCCATGTCATCTGATGGTTTTAGACCACTGTGTTTTATCAATTCCAAAGTAAACGCAGCCATCAACCAGGAGATTTTTCCATCTGCTGACAAGCGTTATGGAGATGCCAATTTCCTTTTCCAGCAGGACTTAGAACCTACCCACAGTGCTAAAACTACTGCCAAATGGTTTGAGGACAATGATAATTCTGGAGTCGATTGGACTGCCAACTCAATTGACCTGAACTCCATAGATAATCTATGCAGTATTGTCAAGAGGATGATGAGAAACACCCGAACCAAAAATACAGACAAGTTGAAGGCCACCATCAGAGCATACTGTGCTTCAACAAAACCTAAGCAGTACCACAAGCTGATCGCCTCCAGGCCAAGCCATACTGATGCCATAGGAACCCCATCCAAGTATTGACTGTATAAATGTAATTTTCAGATTCAGGACATTTCTGTGTTGCAAGTCCTTTTTCAATTGATCTTAGCAAATATTCTAATAAATTGAGATAATGGATTTCTAATTTTCATGAGCTATAAGCCATAATCACCACAAGTAAGACAAAAAAAAAAGACTTGAAATATTTTATGTGCAATGTGTAATCTTTTTTAGATTACAAAAAAGTCCACTTTTTCACAATATTGTAATTTTTTTAGATGCACCTGTACACACCCCCACACAAGAGAATGACCACAAATTTTAAACAGTTTGAGCCTTTATTCCTTTTGTGATCAAAATCGAGAATGATACCAAACACAGTAAAATCAACAAAAGAACTGACCAAAGCTAAGCGTTAGCAGATTCACAACTTCTTTCTAAGAAGCCAACGAACAACATTTTTTCGTGACAAAAGTCCATGTTGTCCATTCAAAATGTAAAATATGTGCCCTTAGCACAAACACTTAACCAGCTCCTGGTGTCTGTCAAACAACTGCATGGAATACAAGAAACTGGTCAAGTTTACCAATAAGTCTGATAAAGTAACATAAAAGTATGTGCTTGGAGTTTTCAAATGTTGTGTTGTGTTAGCCATTTCCGAAATGTCCACTGTAACTTTATGCAAATACTGTACTTCCTTTGTAAAATTGCACCACAACTTTGTGGGAAAATTTGTTTACAAATAAAAGGAATTACTGCATGTAATTGGGTTTACATTAATGTGGGATTGTGGTGATCCTCATACTCTGACTGGCAATGGGGTACGACACCATCGGTGTGGTGGCATGACTCATGGTGATGCCTGGCAGTGGCTGTGCCATGGAGACAGCAACTGGAGCCACAGAGGCTGCCACAGGTGCCATGGAAACAGGTGGTGCCATACCTTGGGCAATGGTCTGGGCAAGGGCAGCCGAGAGCGGAGTGATCTCAGGGTTCAAATGGGGTGGAGGAGGAGGGGGTGCAGCAGGTGGGGGTGCAGCATTGGCTGGGGGAGCACCGGCAGGGGGACCAGCAGGTGCTACAAGTTCCTGCTGGGTTACAGCTCGTGGCTGCAGTCCAGCACTGCTCAAAGTTGTGCGGGTCTGGGCGATTCCATGGTTGTAGGAGCTCACTGAACCGACTGGTGGGGCCAGACTCTGCTCTGATGGTGTGGGTGTTGAGGACATGGTCATGACCTTTGCCTGGCTACGGAACTGAGCATTTTGCTCCAGCAAGACTTCATTGGTGGCCATCAAGTTGGAGACCTGAGATGTGGAGCATATATAGGGGGAGAAGATTACAATTAGTCATGACTACATACATAAACACATTACTTGTTAAAAGTGAGAGATTAAGCTTAGAAAACAGCCCTGACTCCGAGCTCAAATAGATTGAGCCCTTTTAGTTTCAAATGGCCCTTTTGTCATAGTGCTAAATTGCTTCAGAATTTGGATCACTTAAATAATTAAGAAAACAATAAAGCTTTATTAGAATATTCAACCACAAGAGAAAGTTTTGTAGTGTAAAACCAGAAAGAAGTTGGTTCACACAAAGTGACAATTCAAAATCATATCAAATCAACAAAATTTCAAGTCAACAAAGGCTCAAAGAAGACAAACATTTTATTTAGGGAACTAAATAAATACTGATTTAAAAATGCTTGGAAGCACATTGTTCAATCAAAGCATTGAAGAAATATACCTGGACAGAACCAGGGTTGTATAGCGGAAATAAAGAAATACTATAACTATTTCACAGAAATGGGGAGGCTACAGAAATATTTAGATTGAATTGCTAATAAAGGAGGTTTCAATATTCCCCTACGTTTAGTGACCAGTCATTAATTATGTGCCTTTCTGGTGCCTTCCTTCAAAAAAAGTGACTTTTTCTAAGCTATGTTTGGTGGAACACAATGTCAGCCAGCTATGGAGATTCAAATGTCAAAAGCTCCTCCAGATCCCATGGCAACAATGTGCTGAGTGGGAAAACTGTGCCACCCAGTTACTATCATGGATGCTACGATATTTATAAAGACTTGAGGTCTTATCAAAGTGTGCATAAAACATACTAAAAAAGTATTTCTACGTCAACATGTCTGTTCATGATGGGTCGGTAACCAGGCTGCCTCAGAATACTGAGCAGTTCAATCAAGGAAACAAGGTAACATTAAATGTACCCTCCGACAATACAATCGAGACAGAGCCATTCAGTTGCTGCTCCCCTTGGAGTGGGAAAACATCCTCTTGCTCTCCATAAAACTGGATTGAGAAATAATCTTCTAATATTACTTAACTATTTTTAGACATTTTTAAGCATAAACTTGTCTCGCTGGGTGCCGTTTCAACAAGGAAAACTTAAATCATATGTATAAAATCCACATATTTTATTCCAAAGTGACTGTCTTCCTGTCAGTCATATGTGTTTACCTTAAAGGCCATGTAAAGCAGTAGAACTCTGTGTTCGAAGTTTATCACACCACAGGTAACACGGTTGTAATATGTTGTTCTCAGTCTACCTCTGGCTTCTCTACAGGTCTTGTACTCACAATGCCCAAGTGAACACCATGCAAACCCTGGACTATCATCAACTAATCAGGGGCTACATCCTCTGGTCACTGCACATGTATGGCTGGTATAGCCAAAACATGCACACATGTTGCAGCTATGCTATTCAAGTTGGAGGCTGTAATCAGATACCACCGACTGACCAACCTGGATGACACCAAGCAACATCACAAAGGTGGGAGCAGAGGAAGGACACAGGACACAGAATAGACCTCTGCAAAAGCAAAAAAAAAACTCTCTTAATAGATTCCTGGATGGTGAGGTAGCGAGCATGCCTGCTCGGAGGACAAACAAGTGTAAGTTTGGTATTGTTACACAGGAACAGCAGGAGTACAACTGCAGACAGTATCCCTGAATGCTGCAATTCTGCCTAATTTGCTTAGTTATTGTATTTGTACATTGTATATTTATTTGTAGATCCAGTGCAGCCATTCTCAGCACCAGATTCATTGTGCTGTCTCTGTGATGAGCAAATTGTTGGCAGTGAACTGTCTGCCTTATGCCAGCACAGCAAAACCTTGGCAAGTAAGGTAGACATCTCTCCTGAGCAGGCACACTACATTGAAAGACAGACCAGAAAGCAGCACCAATCTTCATCTTGGCATCACTTTCACACAAGAAGGATTAGTGGATCAAATATATATTCAGTCTTCGCATCTGACTTGGAAAAGCCTGTCAACAGAGAAAGCAGTGTTTGACCCCAACAGTGGTGCTATAAACCAATATTCTGCAACTGCACATGGAAGACAAAATGAGGAGAATAGGACAGAACCATATAGAGTGCAGGCTGAGAAAGATCACTGCCCGATAAGCGAGTGTGGCTTCATCATAAACACAAAGTTTCCTTAGGCTGGGGCATTGCCAGACGGGATAGTGCAGTGCACACATACTTGAAAATGTTACATAGCTACTGTACGTTGTCAACATCGGACACCACTACCATTAAAACTTACCCTGTTTAAAAAATCACTTGCCTTACAAAATATTCATGACTTTTTCTTTGTTACAGACAACACATTTACAAAGGCCACTGTATATATTTTATTGTTGAAAATGCAGTTCTAACATGCATAACAGAAGGAGAAGTTGTAAGGAGGATAACGCATCAGCTCAAAGGGTATTATTAAACTAACACATGTGAGAACTATACAGATCCTTTACTTGAGTAAATAGTTACATTTTTAGGATTAATATTAAGGCTGCATAAATGCTAATGTTGCATTTAACTGCTGCATCTGTGTAAGACGTAGCTAATTAAGTTGTGGGGTAAAAGCAAGTACAAGCATAAAACTGCATAAATTATTAATTTGGTTTTATACATCAGATACATTGAATACAACAGCATACAGCTGTTTTTCTGGTCTCCGCTACATCTCTTTCAGCTAGCTGACAGGGTCCTTTTGTAAATACTTGGTATTTGATCTCAGCACACAACATGCCAACACCTCCATCAGCCAAGACAATGTTCTCTGGCAAAAAGTGATCAAGAAATACACTTGTGTGTGTTTGTCACTTGTACAGTGACGCCACCCTTTTGATAGGAAACAACTGGGTGTAATACTTATAGTAAGAACTGAATACTTCATAGTGCAATTGTGCTTCTAGCTGAAAAACATTTGGACACATGCTTTCAGACTGGAAGGCTTCTCTGTGAAAATCACAAAACAGTCAATAATCACTGCTAGTCTATGTCCAAAGGCCTCTGCAAACTGGTGAAGCATGATTTTGTGCAAAAAGTGTTTCTATCTGCCTAACAACTGAATACAAAAATTGCATATAAAACTTGCATATAAAAACACAATGTCATTGAAATGTTCTATACACTATTTTTAGGGAAACAAAAAAAAAGTGCCAAGTGCGCCAAAAAAGATGGGCTAGGTGACCTGTTGCAGGATGATCCAATTTAATGCACATAAATAGGAGCATTGGAAATGGCATGAGAATTTTCTTTTTGTCCGACATGAGAAGCACCAAAAAATGTAATAAGGCCATAAAGGTTCCAAGGTTACCAATGGTACCCAGCCTGGATCAGTCTCCCTCATCTTGTTGGTTGACCTGCAATGACATGAAAAGTTTTTTGTAGCTACCAACATACCACAGAAGAAAACCAGCATATTTAGTAATATTACATAAACAACAAAAGTCTCTTACTTACCTTTATGAAAATGCCATCTTATGCCTCTTAGCTCCTCTATCAGCTGTCCATAGCCTTTTTTCCAATTGGGAAAGCAAAAAGATCTTGCCCTATTGTTAAGTTTTCTACATTTTCTATCTTGGGATTTATTATAGCCTTTCACACAACACGATTATACCATTTCACCAGGGAAAGGATGTGAACAAAAAAGAAATCCTCCAAGTTGACAAAGGAACTGTTTTACAAAATATTGTCAAGATAGTAGTCAACCTAAAATGCACTTTGGTTATATATCATCTGTCAAAGACCAACAGCCCACATGGAGCAGCTCGTCTGCTAGATAGTTTGATGACCTAGTATCAATTATGAGAAGGCTGCTACTTGGGTGTCTAGTTAGTTTGTTTGTTAATTTGTTGCCTAGCAATGTACTTTTCCACATTAAGCATTTTCAAAATTTATTTTTAAAGAACGGTACATGCATTCATTAAAGACGTGCATTTAAGAGAAAAGGAGAGCTGGTTTGCTCCATTTACAGGTTGCACTCTCTCTCTAGTACCACCTAAGGTTGCCACCGACCAACATATTAGCTATAATAACCACAATACTTGATATAGCATATGCAAAACACCTTACATCACCTACTGACATATCTGAACTTTAAACCACATAACTGCAAAAACATACACACTTAAACATACTGAAAATAGTCCATATAAATGGACCACCAAGCTGGCTACAGCCCTGATTTGTGTGCAAGAAAATTGGTATTTATCAAACTAGTGTATGCACAGCTGTAAGCAGTAACCACTGATAAATCCCACAAATACTAAACTTATGTGTACAGACTCATTTGCATAAAGAAATGCCAGGCCCAGAAGCATTTGAACAGTGACAATTTTTGCAAATTTAGCTCTGGCCACCAGCACAATAGAGCTGAAGTCTCTGATTTGAAGTCTCTCCCCCCCCAAAGTAAAGTAAATCTTTACTTTAGAGTCCATATGCCATCTGCATCTTGTGAGCAACAAAATTAGTTAATACTCCCCCAATTCTGATGACATGATAGACAGCATTTGATACTGTATACTGTAGAAGCATCACATAGTCAGTTTATCTTTAGCTTATCTATTGTAGAGGGCAACGAGGGCATTTCAGAGTGCAAAAATCATAATATGACAGGTTTCACATGTAATATGTGAAACACGCATAACTTATCGATCAAAGTGTAAGAATGATTGGGAGTTGATAAATGTGGAGGCTGAAAACCATCTTGATTCAAAATCACACCCCTAAATATTCTGTTTAGGGGCCATGTCTGTAGACTTTACGACATGGAGAGTCGTAGTACAGCCAAGAATAGAAACGTCTCTACCCTCAAAATAAACTAAACAAATTATTTTTACATTGCAGCCTGAAAATAAGAATCATAGAAACTCAGAATATTGCAGTACAGAAAGTAATCACTGCTGCAGTCAACAGTGTCATGGTCAACAAGTAAACTCTATCTGATGTTTGAATATTTAATTTATACATCCACTTTATGTATAGCCTATAAGGTATATACACAAGTAATATAATAGCTTATATTGCAAATCTTTACATGTAGGTGAAGGAAAACATGATCAGACCTCAAACTTGAAACCAAAAAGCGGCCACAGAACTAGACAACTGCGAGCTGCAAGTGTGTCCTCCACCCCCCCATGCTGGCACACCACAACCCTTGAGGCCACGAGAGACAAAAGCGACTTAATAGCCACTCGTCACCGTCCATACAAAAATCCCTGCCATCCCAAAAAAAACTTTTGTCTTCCAGACACATAAAGGTCTTCTAATAGAGCCAGATGTGCCACTGCTGAGATTTAATGATTGGCAAAGCTCTTGTTTAAATAGGTGACTGAATAAGCACCTAACATATCACACTGCAAATCAGCTAGCCTACCCATTGCACTGGGTCACTTCACACTGACACGAAAATTTCTGTATAAGAGTTGGGACTTGATTTGAGATTTGATCGTAGCCTCCGTTCACATCCACACTGATATATGCTGAGCTTTGCACACAAATGACCATTTGCCCAGTTTTCTGTCATATATTTTTGTTTTGCAAAGGGCCAATGCTACTAGTGACTTGACTCATAGTTCTAATATTTTTTTTCCTTAATCGCTCTAATCCCCCATTTGAGTATTATTGCATTGGGTGCACAGAAAACAGCTGCTGGTGTTATTACAGCAGTATATCAAATTAAACAGATATAAATTTAACAGTATTGTAAACAAAAGAAATTAAATATTTGGGATGGTCAATTTTGAACACAAGGTAAGGTTAATTTTCCATCACTTAATGGTAATTCAATACAGATATGGCAACATACAATGGACAAACAAATTCTGAAAATTTCCTCACATATTTTCTCAAAGCAGTAGTCCTGCTAAACAAAATGTTTTGAGAACTACAGTGAAATTATTGGCACTATAGCTGTGGGGACCAGTTACAGAATATATTTACTGATGAAGACTTCAAAGCGCTTATGTAAATCACTCTGGATAAGGATATCTGCCAAATACACTAAATGTAAATGTAATGGACTAAACTCCAGTTTTGACAAGCATTCATGAAGCCTGACATACAAGTAAAAATGTGAAGCCCTGTCTTTAATTGTCCTACATAGAACGCCATGTAATAATATTAAAACACAATCTCAGGCTAACTGTGGATGCATAAAGTGAATCCCTATCCATTAACCTATTCATTCAAGATCATTCTACTTCTGTACACTGAAATCTTTAAGTTTCCATTAGACTAGTGTTTCCTAAACCCAGTTTTGATTACCACTGCACACCAGAAGAGTCTTTCTTACTCCAGCATGCCTGTCTCAATTCATCTGCTCATTTACAGGAAAAACTTTAAATGGGTGTGTTAATACAGAGATATTGCAGGTTTAAGATTTGGAAGCACTGCATTGAAGTGGCAAAATTTCTAATCCTCACCTGTTTCTTGAGCTCTTCCACTCGCTTCCTTAGCAAAGCATTTTCCTCCTCCAATAGGCGATACTCCAGAGGCCGGGTGGAAAGAGTGGCCTGCACCCCTAAATCAAAGTGGCCCCCTCCAGTCCCATCAGTCAATCGCAGCCCTTCCAATCGTCTTCTCTTCAGCTGAAGAGCTGCATGGTCTACAGGGCTCTCCAGTGGCCCAGGATCAAACAGTCCATTCTCAAACAATGACTCATAAATTGAACACGGACCTCTGTCAAAGCGCCGTTGTCCAGTAGCCCCCAAGGATAGACAACTTCCCATGGAACCCCCTCCTCCACCTCCACACAACCCCTGATCTCTGCACCCTCCAATGTTGGGGCTTCCCATCCCCATCAGACTCCCTCCATTTGCTCCAACCAATCCGGACACCCCACCACAGGTCACACTTCCTCCACTTGCATTCACTATTCCACCCACCCCGCTTGAGACACCCATCATCCCCACTGCATTGAACCGTGAAGCCTCATGCTCATGGTCCTTCCGAACATGACGAAACTTGCACTTGTTGCCCCGCTGACATTCCCCTTTCAAGAAGTCTCTGCATATGGGTGCCTCACCACGGTTCTGTGGCAGGTCAGTAAGCGACAGGCCCAGGCCTGCTGCCACTTTCCACCGCAGCCACAGTGGCAGCTCACCAGTCTTTTTGTAATAGTCTTCATCTTCCTTGGAGCCATGCACAAAGCGGCAGTTGGTACGCACACACTCTTTGTTCTGGTGGTCATGACAGAAGACAAACTCATTCTTCTGAGCACCAAGGTCAGGCACCTCATTGAAGTCTGGGTGCCGGAAACGACAGCGCTTGCCACGCTTACACACATTCCGTAAGAAATCACGGCAAATGCCATCTGAGGGTGAGCCAGAGCCAAAGCCGCCACTGGCTCCACTGCAGGTGTGGCCATTTCCCAGGGTACCGCTGCATCCCATGGCCCCAGAACCACTGTTCCCACCTGTTGAGTTTCCCCCAACTCCCCCTCGACTGTCTGCACCCCCAGTCAATCCAGACACAGCTCCCACTTCCTCCCCTGCCCCTGTGCCAGTGCTCCCTCCACTGCCACCCCCACCACCACCTACCAGGTATGCACTATCCCGGTCAGGCATGGCACACAGTGCAGCCAAAAAGGTAGCCCGAGGTCATGTGTGGGCTAGAAAAGGCAGGCCTAAACTATTGTGCAAGGCCTGATGATTTAAACAAGTACCCAGATCTGACTTCTGTTGCAATCTGCAAATCCAGTGTGGTACCTGTGGAAAGACAGCATACAAATTACGTAATTAAAAGGCATAAAGCCCAGACATCACTTGAGTATGTTCAGTGTTCCATAGCAATCATTTGAAATCATAGTCATGACTTTAGGTTGTAGTCAAAATTTCTAATTTATTTATCTAAACTTTTATCTTCAATATACATACATTATCTATACCACTTTATCTGTTAATGGTCACAGGGAATCTGACAGGGATGAGGTATACCCTGGGCAGGTCACCAATCTATAGAAGTTAACACAGAGTGATGAACAGCTGTTCACACTCACAGCTATAGGCAATTATATGCTCTTTTTCCCCCCACTGCATGGTACTGGCTTAACCCGACTCTACTCGCTTTTGGTATCAGGTACTTTGTTTTCTACCGTAGCTGGTTGTCATAATGACACCACATGAAACTGCCATGATCATCTTCAATGTGAAACACACTGAAACATCTTTATTATTATTCTCAATGCACTGAGTCACTGTATTCCATCTCTCTCATGCCATGCCGTGTTTATGAAATAAAAGCAGGCATGAGCACTAGCTCACACCATGGCACCCTGAAGTTCCCACAATTCGTCAAATTTCTAATGCATTTTGTTACCTCAGGGAACTCATTTAAAATTAGCCAGCCTGTACTGATATTTTGCTTAACCCTCTGTTGGTAAAACTAGTATGGGTAATGTTATAGGCTGACTGAGGTTTCTAGGAAATCAAACATTATGGCTTGGCATTACTCAGACCGAAAAAGGACTCCATCCACATTACTATAAGTTAGGGTTTTGACTGGTTTCTTACTACAGAGGGCAAAGGCAGAGTGCATATACATTCATTTGTTTTACTGACAGAGGATTAGGCAAAATATCAGTACAGGCTGGCTAATTTTAAATGAGTTACCTGCAGCAAGTCTTTCCCCAAGTAATATGGGCCAATAGGGAAACAAAACCCAAGTCCTGAGATTGCTGCATTTTGTATAGGACCATGAGATTTCTATGTTCAGGACATCCCATCTCGCACGATAATGTCGTGGTGATGTTGATGATTCTCTGACTAATCAGTAGTCTGCAACATTTTCGTGTTTCCTGTTGGTCTGAACGCAGCTCGTTTGCAACCTCGAAGGAGGTGATGCCAAAAAAGTACCAGGTACTATCCACAACTTTCGCCCAATGGAAAACAAAAACGGCAGGAAGAGTCAAGTTGCGCTGGTAGCATGCAGTGGAAAAGGGCCATTAGTGTAGCCTGCTGATCTAGTCTGCATGTCTTTAGGCTGAAACTGTAGTACCCAGAGAAAACCCACATAGGGACAAGAACATCAGGCAAACTCATAGAAAGGACTCAGTCAGCTGACAGGTTTAAAACAAGGACCTTCTTAGTGTAAGGCAACAGTGCTAACCACTGCAACGCAATGCCACCCCTTTTAACATTAAACAAGCTTAATTTGCTTTCAATTATAGAATTCTAATGACTCATTCATACGACTGTTTTGAGTTACCAAGGTGACCAAGTTAAGGGATATTGAGCTGTGAAAAACCATGTCTGTAACATAAGATTTTTTTGTTGCTGTCGATAAAGCTGTATACATAAATGATGTATTCAGAATGATTTAATTTGAAATATGTTTTTTACATTAAAGTTTCATGATGTTATTTCATGTGCTTTAAGAGAATTCCAAACTCTCAGTATGCATGTATGCTAATCAATTCATATTTCTTTAAAAAAGGGAGCTCTGGAGATGTAATTTAAGCTAACCTAATTTTTTTTAATCAACAGCCACTTATTTGTACTGACCATACATCATTTAAGTAAACAGTTTGTAAAGTCATACATCATGCAGAATCCCAAGTATCCAACCTGCAAATACAATTTTGTCAGATGTTCAAGTACTATTTCCAAGCAAGTTGACTGGAATTGTCCAGTATTGGTATTTTGATAGCAACTGAATGCAGATTTAATAAAATAGGCGGATTATTTCTGTATAACAGCATGGTCTGAAGTATGTTATTTCACTTATACCACAGGGAAATGCCAACATTTAATTTATTTATTCATGAACAACATAACACATTTTAACTGTTTAGAGTCAGATTTTAAAGATCCACTATGTAGGATATAGGGGGATATTAGCAGAAATTGAATATAATATTCATAAATGTTTTCATTCATGTATGTATGTATGAACCTGTAACTACAAATCCTTGGGTTTTAGTTGGCTTAGAATGATCCCATTATATCTACATAGAGCACGGGTCCACTTCTATGGAGCCACCATGTAGAATGAGAAGGGTCTATTTACGGTCTCACAGTCGACAAGACACTCCCCCTAAGACAACATCTGTTAACACCTGGAGGTACTGCCTTAAGATCCTAACGCAACAAAACCTAACCCAAATCCTAACCTTAACAAGAGATCTAATAAGGCTGGCAGCTCAGCAAAGTAGGCATGCCATGTAGTAGATGTGTCATGTACAGTAAGTACTTTGCATCCGCAGTTAGACCTACTTGCCCAAAATGGACAAACCTTTAGAGAGCACCTTCCATGTTTTGTGTTTTTACCAGTTCAGTATGAATCTGGAAGGAAACATCGGAAGGATGGCAAAGAAGAATGGAAAACAATAAATTTTAAATAAAGACCCCCAAACAAACAAAAAACACTGCTTCAACAATTATATGAATTTGTTAAACAAAAACGTGCTTTACAAATCCATTTTATATTATGAGCTGTTACAACAGAAACAAGAACATACATAATATATTAATATCAACTTTCATGTTACAGCAGGAATTGCTTGTGCGGTCATACAGTATGTAAACAATGCACACCTTCTGACCAATCATATTCAAGCATTCCACCAGGTTGGGGTATAAATTTATGAGGACCTGGGCTAACTAAATGATTTCCAGGTGCTATTCTGTTATTTTATTTCTACCTGAATGGGCCATGTCAGTGTTTTTGTCCCTCCTTCTCTGACAAAATTACACACAAAAGTACCTACTACGTTTGGCCAAGTCTGTAGTGGAGTGATAATTTTAGCCTAGGACAAACAGGCACCTCTATGATTTTGCAGGGAGATGCTCTCTCATTTTGGAAAACCATGCTGCTTTTTTTTTTTTACACCACTGCTCCTTGCTGTATTTAGTAATGTACATTAAACATTTTATTATTTAAGAAAGCAGAATTTTTTTTATCTAGATTAGGTCTACAACAGGCATGTAGATGGGTTTGACTTTGGATTGTTATTATTATGAATATTTTACTCTTTGAGGCTGTGCCCCAAGTTACATTTGTCTGTAAAATGAGTGCCTATAAAATGATTTCCAGAAAGCCTATCTAACCACAAACAAGCATTCTGAACTGGAAGTTAGTTTTGCAAATCGCTTTTCTCAGCCACTTAGTACACTTTTGCTGAGGTCATGTCTTGAACCATTTTTTTTTGACACGTTCTAAATATCTTCCAGGATATTTGTACAAGAAAGATATTTAAAAAAAATAAAAATCAACTACTGCACTTTTAAAGAAACTATTGTAATAGTATAATAATATAATCTTATAAGTGCAATTTTAGCCCTGTTGCTCATTTACTTTAAACTCGCACTTAAACTCTTGCAACTGTAACATTTTACATTTCAGAAATGACAGAACATGGGTTTCGGAAAACTAAATTAGTATACCAAAGACAAAATGTGAATGCTAATTTTTCACCCAGAATACAAGAAACAAGTACCGTTCTATGATTTAGTTCAAGAATAGCACTGTTGCGCTTTAATTTCACGGACTAGCATCCAAAATGAGTTTTAAGAGTTTACTTGACGCCTCATATAATGTGAAACACAACTCGAATTAAAAGGAACCTAAACTGTTATCTAGTTACTCAGTAACGTAACCATGGTTAATGCACACAAGTGTTAGCTGATTTATTAGCGAATTTTCTCGTTCAATTTTACACAACTAAACAAAACATCTAAAAACTGATTTGATTTTATGGCTCGCCAAGTAACAAAGGCCTGCTTTGTAGACGCCACAGAGCCAGACAAAATAGCTAGCGATAGCTTATTAGCTAGGTAAGTAACCGATCTACTAAGCTAACCTTGAAACTTTGTACAACATAAACGATCACCTACCCAACGTTTTCAGGGAGTTCAAGCCACCTGAAAGCAAGCCCATCTGCACAACTTTATCCACAATTCAAAATGAGTGGGTATTTACGATGTTTCCACACACTGAAACTGATCAAGCTACAACTTCCGCTTGCTTCAAAATAATGGATGTGTTCACATACCGTTCTAACGGTATGCTTGCGCAGTTTCGCAGATTTTAATTAACTGCTATTTATTTTTAGAACACAAGATCTGTGCAAACATTCAAATATGTCCTAATTTCGGAAACCTATAAAGAATATGCACTAGAGGCAGTTTGCCAGATGTGTAGAATGTAGTTTGCTTGACCTTACAAAGATCACGTAATCACTGTGCTGTCGCTGCCCGTTTTAGCGAAAGCACGTAAAGTCCGGAAGTCCGGTTTGTAATAAGCATGCGCTGTATGTGCATACGGAGCCCGTCTACAGAGAGCTTGTTCACTTTCTACTAATGCCATTGTACTGAAATTGGCTACAATTAACCTGCAGGGCACTCGCGAGATAGTCCTTAATGAATGGGAGTGAATGGAGCTAAACGGTTACAATAATTATTTAGCATAGCATTATGCTAACGGGCAAAATGTATTAGCAAAATGTGTTCTGTGGGCAAAATCGTCTTCCCTGTAAGAAAAATTAAAGGACGTTAGATTTTTTTTTCTGATATATAATCGTGTTATAATAATAATAATAATAATAATAATAATAATAATAATAATAATAAAAGTTTAATACAATTTGGGCTTTTTTGTCTAGAAGCAAGTGAAAATAATAATTTTAGCCATTTAGCTGTATTCACTACCATTCATTAAGCGCTTTTAGACCGGAGGAAATGGGGATGTCATAATTATATGACATATAATACATTGACATTATATGACACATGATACCCCAATACATAATTATAAACCTTACTATGCAATTTAAATTCTAATAATAACATGTACTCAAAAGCATGTGCGCAAATTATAAACGTAAAGCAATGCGTTTTTAAAGTTTAAAAATATCCCCCATCAACCACAAACATTAGACTTACCAGTGAGTTGTTGTAGCTCAGTGTTAGCTGACCTCCTCTTAAATGTCGAGTTTAGACTAGTCTGCAAATCTTCACTTAAAACAGTGAAGTACCGGACATATAATGTTTATAAGGATTTCCTATATATTCATTTAATACAATTACAGTACTTTTTGTGGCATCTTTTTTGTCCCTTTCAGAAATTGCCCTTGGAAAATTTTTTTGTTTATTAAAAAGGAATACCCCCCGCTGTTCTATACGGAGGAATGGGCTAAAATTCGTCCAAGCTGACAGGGCAGGACCAATCAACAGTTACCAGAAATGTTTAGAAATGCTGCACAACTGGGTATGAAAGCAATTTCACATATACTTGTCACTCACAGTTATGTAATATTGGATTATTCTCCTCAATATATAAAAGACAAAGTTATAATATTTTTATCATATTCATGTAATTGGAAATCTGATGAGGCTAATTTTTATGCAGAAATATAGGAAATTCTAAAGGGTTCACAAATTTTCAAGAACCACTGTATGCAGAAAGAGAGCAATTTGAGTTTTGAAGAGTTGAATGTCACACTACAGGTTTGGATATAACCAACAATAGTGAGAACACTGCTATGGAAAGTAATGTCAATTCCTTTGCATCTTTTACTCTGTCACATGGCATGAGTGGAATAGGTGTTATGACCCATGCATGTAAGAATGCGCTTAATTCCAAATAGCATTCTTGTAACTGTCCATAGTGTTAAGCTAGACTTCCGCAGGCACAAACACCCTCCACTACAACCACTGAACATCCAAGGTATGGATATTGAGGCTGTGGAGAGCTACAGGTACCTCGGTGTTCATCTGAACAATAAACTGGACTGTACTTGTGTGCAATTAATGTGCAATCTACATGCAATTAATGTGCAATTTCTTGTTTTTTTTTCTTACTTTATGTGCAATCTAAATGTGCAATTTATATGCAATTAATGTGCAATCCCTGATTTTCTTACTCTTTCTCTTACTTGTACGTGCAATTTTTTACTTGGGTGCAATTTTTCTGATACAAGTGTTCAACTTATTTATTACTGCTCCATTGTGTACCTGGAGTGTACATCTGTATTTTTTATTATACTTTATTCTTTACTCTACCCTATTGTTTTTGCTGCTCTTTGTTTCTGTCCACTTTCTGCCATGACAATGCAAATTTCCCACTTGTGGGACTAATAAAGGTTTATCTTATCTTATCTTATCTTATCTTATCTATTCAGCGAAAAAATATATGAATATTTTCTGAGATAATCCACAACTTGGACAGAGTTGGTCGCTTTAGGATGGGCTTTACTGCATGCACTACAATTTGTAAAAGGCACGCATGCGCGCGCACACACACACATACACACACACACACACACACTGATGCCAACTGATATAAAAAAAATGTGGTCAGGTAAACTTAATGTTATTCCCAGTTTATACTTGTTAACTTGCATTTGTCTCAGACCTGTTAAAACAAGGTTGCTGTAACAGTCCACTGTGGCAAATGTATTTTATGTAGGATAGAGTGACTTTTACAGGGAACACTATACTTTTTAAAAATGTCTCATATTATATCATCTACCTTTGTAGAACTTGTTGAGAATGGTGAAAGACATAGTCAGGGCTTCTGAGTGACAACTCGCATGGGAAACATTAAAACAGGCAAAACTGTGGTAGAGTAGCACTGTGATCTGTTTATCTAAAATTTAGATTAATGTTTATCAAAAATGTATCTTACCCCTAACATTCATGTAAAAAAATGCATTTAGCTAACTAACATTAGCATTGCCCACTAGCCAACCTGTAGATGGCCTCATTCAAGTTCCTACAAACGGTCTCTCACACACACACACACACACACACACACACACTATATTTGATGACAAATGATATAAAAAAAATCTGGTGAGGCAAACGTTAATAAACGTTAAAAATGTTAATCCCCTTTTATTCTCAATAACTCACCTCCCTTTCTCAGACCTGTTAAAAGCAGGTTGCTGTTTCAATCCACTATGGCTTTTAACCAAGATAGCTTGAATTTTACAGGAACACTGTACTTGTCTGAAAATGTTTAATATTATATCACCCAGCTTGTGACAACTTGCATGGTAAAAACTGTTAAAACAGGTGAAACTGTGGGGGAGGGGCACTGTAGTGAAATGGCATGAGGAGCCAGGTGCAGAGCTAAGGGCTTTATACATACAGCCTAAGTTGTAGTTATTGGGTGTGATTGTTTTTTTTGTTTTTTTAAATAAATACTTGTGCTATCAAAATTTCCTATATATAGGATCTATGAGAGATCTATTTCTTTTGGGTAGCAGTTTTTTACTACTAGATTTTACTACTAGCCTCCAGAAACTGCTGATGTAGTCGACCCCAACCTGGAACCAGAATAGGTGGTTACTTTAATGTGTGGTGGACAGTCTGAGTATGGGTACAGAAGGTGGTGCAGAGGTGTAGAGTTTGGCAGTGTTTATTCTTAAAAACAGTACATAACAGGGCAATCACACGCACAGGAAAGAGAATTTTTTGGCATCCCCCAGACCTCCCAAGCACGAGTAAATTCACAGTTGTGTTACACTTATTTCTGCCCCGTTGGAAACAATACCTTTAACGGAACCAACAATACATATATTTTAACTTAAAGAGATTTTGGGGAAGTTCACAAAAAAAAAAAAAAAAACAGAAAAAAAAAATCTTTGTTTATATGATATTATGACATTGCTACATACTCCCCCCTGAACTTTACCAAAACATCACTGCAAGTCAAGCCCCAAAATAAAACCATGTGTCAGTACTACTGGATAAAGTATACCCCACAGTATACTGCAACATATGTTACCCAACTCATAAGGGAAAGTGACCACAGTGGACTGCACAGACCCCCTATAGTGTACTTGCTACAGGAGTGCCATTTACACTGCCAATAATATCTCAACATGACTATTGAAACTTGACTTGGCATGAATTAAAAATAAATAAATAAAAATTAATAATAATAATAATAAAATAACCATTATCATTCGTGCTCTCATCAGTGTGTCAGTATGAGTGCATGTGTTCATGAAATTAAAGCTATAGATAACTATGAACTGAACTATTTGTGTGAACATAGTGCTGTGTCATGTTCTGAATCAGCTAATGCGCTGGTTTAACTACCCTTCCACACGAGTCTGAACTGCACTCACTCTACTACTTGGAGGACTCTCAATGCTGGACAGTTGCACAGAAATCTCAGACCTCTGATCTACACTTCGTCTGGCATGTATGCAGGGTTCCATTGTATAATTGCTCAACTTATCGTTCTTCTTCGTGTCCAGCTGCACAGCCAAATCTGTGCCCTGCTCATATGGGCTCTCCGGTAGCTTGTTGGAAGCAGAGACCCAACTGGCAGTCCAGTCCATCTTGTCAATCTCTGACTTAAGGTGAACCCTCTGAAGGTAAGACATCTTGTTCTCCCGTTCTGACTCACATGACTCACTTAAAAATAAAAATGAAAAATTGTAAATATCGTATCTGGGATCTGCAGAGATGATGACATATGGAGTGGACACCCACCTATCCGCCAACTTCCTGCGTTCATGCTCACCCTTGTTCGCCACCAATATGTGGTCACCTTCAATGATGACATTCCCCTTTATCTTTCTATTGTATAGATCTGCTTGATGTTCCTAGCTAGTTAGAGAATTTGCTTGGGCAGTAGCCTAATCATAAATCATAGTCCATAATGTCACAGTCTCTTTCAGTACTCTGAAACATAATGATGACTGGCAGGCAAGGTACTTTTCCATACATTAAATAGAAGATTTAGATCTTATAGAATAAAAGAGATTCTCGAAGGACTGCCTCAGTCTCTGTCTGTCCTGCAATTTCCACCACAATTTGGCACCCCAGATGGGACCGCAC
>JAQQZX010000037.1:21502066-21522425 GCA_030068355.1 Notoglanidium maculatum
AGTCTTTGAGCTGTTTAACTGAAGAAAATTAAGCTTCATCCATGCCTTTATCTCCTCCAGGCAATTTGTGAGAGCAGCAGATGGCAGGGGTGTAGAAAAGCTTGAAGAATTAGAGCCTGATTTAAGATAGAGTTGGGTGTCATCAGCATAACAGTGAAACGACACACCATGTCTGCGGATGATGTGACCAAAGGGAAGTAGGTATAATGTGAAAAGTGTAGGTCCTAAAACTGAGCCCTGGGGGACCCCACAGGTGACATTGTTTGTCTTTGTATTTGATTTGTGTCTTAAGTGTCTGTTGCAGGCCTTGAGAAGATCTTGGGATTGATTCATCAATAACATTTTACTTGTAGAGTCATGAATGTTAAGTAATATCAATTTCTCCTTCAACTTTGAGAAAACATGAGACTGTCCAAGATTATGAATGTCATGGAATTCATCAATTGATCAATTGTTTGAATTACTGATGCAGGAGTTTTGCTTGAGGTTTTACATAAAATAATTTAAAAAAAAGAAAAAAAAAGGACAAACTGCTTCATTCACATCAAGGACACATCAATCTTCACCTGGCACAGCATAGTCACACTCATTATCATTCAAAGACACACTCTCAGTACATCTATATTTCACCATGTTTTACCATCGTGCAGATCTTCAAATGAATGTTTTTTGTGTGATCTAGATAAATGCGATTGAAAGGTGGGTTTTACTCTGTAGGTTTTGTTAGGTTTTTCCAAGTGAGCAATAAAATCTTTCAAGTCCTCAAACAGGCAACCATCAATGTGACAATTTAATACAGGGTCTTTTAATTGAGTTCGTTGCTAGATAGATATACGTTGTGATTCCCGTACAAATGACACCACAAGGGAAAACTTTGTTTGGTTAGTTTTTGTGTAGCTTCATATACCGTGTAAACGCTAGCATGGTATCACACTCACTGTTAAACACACAAATGTAAATCCCCGGGGGGTGCAAGGGGAACATGTTACCCCCCGCTATACAATTGTATATTTGCATTTGTAGAATGCAAGACACATTGCATTCTACATACAGCCAGTTCCTCATGTTGGTAAGTTGCATTTAAAATGAAGCCAAACAAAATGTTGACAGACATTTGTCAAAAAAAAATCTTTTCTCATGACTAAAACATGATGCTGAAAAGACATTGACATAGGATGCAAGTTACTTAGTCAGCAGCTATAGGAACAACTAGCTTTTATACCTAATGTTAACCTAACTAGGTTATGCCACCAGAGCCTCACAAATTACTGATGAGATTTGAGCTTTAAATATTAATATTACTCATAATAATTTGAGATTGAAATAGATCAAATAATCATTTTATTTAAAGAGTAAGAGAATGAAAACAGAGTGATTGGAGAAAAGCTTTGTGAGCACACAGAAGAGTTTGAATAGTCTGACTTCACTTGACTCTCTCTCTCCCCCTCCCTCTCCCTCAAATATAACTAGACACCTGTCTTTTGGCCGTTAGATTTTGTGCATGTTATTTGTTATGACCCAGTCTAGGGACGGGCCGTACAGCATGATTAACAGAAGCTAATAGACACAAAAGGCAGATCATTCTTGTAATAAGAATAAATAGCTGAGATTAATTCAGACACACAGCAAGACCGCATACCGGAATCAAACGCAAGTTACTCATGCTGTGCAAAGACTTGTCAAAGCTGTTACCCTGGCTTCTGACGCGGCTAAATACTGTCGCCCAATGATTGCGTCATCTTAAGGGGCGGGGGCAGGCACACCAGGCTGGTGAAGAAGCAGCGCAGGAAATAGTGAAGGAAGGCCAATATGCATGTTGTACACGTTTGTGTCATCGTAGTCGTTTTGTTTTCATATACATTTTAATCATGTTTATTCAGATGAATTTGAACAGACTAACTTGAGTATATTTTCTTTGATTAAACTTGTGCTAGAAATAAATGAAGAAGGCTATATAACGAGTGGAGCCTTCTCATTTTCAACGCTATAAGGTTTTAGGTTAACCAACCATAGGAAAAAATGTCCGTGTTCAACTTTTAAACTGCAGTGATATGATCCATAATGATATTGTTAAAAATCTTTCATATTTTAAACAATAAGCACACAGTACAAAAATAGTTAGATTTATCTCTAATTGAATACACCACATGCATTTCTTGGCAAGAAAGTTTGGCAACACTACTTTTACACTGGTGATGGCACCTATGAGCTGCAGTGGTGTTTAGTAGCCTAAGCCATAACAATTTTACCCACCTTGCATAGCTTGTTTTATCTTTGTAATAGGTAAATATTATTGAAAAAAATATGAGAATAAAGTTATGTTTGATTATTTGCATTTGCATTTTTGTTTATTTATAGGTCTAACTGGCTAGATGTCACTAACTTCCTTAATGAAATTTAACTAGTTAGTTAGCAGTTTATTTGCTTTTTTACATGGTATGACTGCTCACTATTAACTGTGTTGACCTGATTTTGGACATGCGACTTAATATTTTTACTTATAAAGATAAAACAGAATACACAAATATATATATAGATATAATTCAAGAACAAACACTTATCCCCTTTTTTGAAAAAACAAACAAACAAAAAAAAAGCCCAAACAAAACCCCCCCCCACACCTGGGCATCCAGGTTATTATAAGGCTTTTTTGGACAGTTTTTTATGTTAGTTTGCCCAATTACTTTTAGTCTGTGTAAAAGTTTCTCGCTTTAGTTAGGCCACATTTTCAAACGTGCTGTAATTGTTTCAATGTTCACCTGATTTGGATACCCTCAGATTAAAGTTTTAAATAAACTTTTTTTTTTAATTTATGAAAACAGAATGTCCGTATTGTAATGTATCTGTTGCAACAATGATATAAAATAGATTCCATACTTATATTGTTAAGTCAATAAATGTCATTTTTAAGTGGTATCTTTTCTGTTTTGCTTATGTAAGGCAACTGAATTTTTTGCTTTAATTTAGTTTTAAGGCTTGTAGGGGGAAAGGGGATGCTCTATATTATTGCACTGATTTTTTTAAATTTTATTATAGATATGATTTATCTACAAACGTAACATTTTTTGTTAGGGTAGTTATTTTTAAGAAAAAGTCAATTTTTGAACAGTACGAAGAATGAAATAAAGAAGGTAATAAAATCTTTACGTCTGGCCTTACTAAATGTATGAACATTTTTTAAAAATCCTGAAAAAACAGGATTTACATCATTCATAATTCACGAACAGCACAAACGTATCTGCTGACTAGTTAGCTCTCAGGCTTCTATTTATGCATGCTAAGTGTGGAATCTTGAGAGTGGGACATTTTAAAACACTTAAAATGAATACCCAATGTACAAAAACAACAACCAAGCCACATATTAATCCCATACATACCATGTCATAAATGCTGCCAAAAGGACAAAACAATAAAAAGAGACCACAATTTTCACTGTGAATATTCTTTGTAAGGCAATGGCTTAACGCCCCATTTACGTCTTTAATCCATAAGAGCCCATGGTGATATGTATTTCACAAACCCTTTACATGGTCTGGAAAGTTCATTATAGATATATTCTTCACTTTAACTCCTTAAATCCCTAAGTGACATATGATGAGCATTCTGGATGCAGTCATGTGACCGTTTGTGAATTTGTGTACATGTGACCTTATTTAAAAAATGGTGTGCTTGGTTAGCATATGAGACAAAACCAGCTAATTTTAAAAAGTTTGTTTTTGCTTCTAAATATATGCTCCAACCCATCTAACATTGCCAATGCTTTAATAACATGTCCTATATTACATATAACCTGTTCTGGTTTTACCATTGGGGATTGAAAATTTGGAGGTACGGCTCTTCCTCAGGAATCCTCTGTGACTTTGTGGTCTATGAAGGTGGGAAGAAAACCTTACTTGGCATAGGAGGTGATATTAAAGTCAAGCTGTGTGAAACACTCCCATCAAACCAAAACTACAAAATATTTGATGACAATTATTTTTTCTTCAGCACCACTGGTCTTCAAGCTTCTTGAGCCACACATCTACTTTGTAGGAACACTCCACAGCAATCAATTGGCTGGCTGTCAGCTTGAAGATGAGAAAAGTCTTGCCAAGAGAGGCAGAGGATCCACTGATGCCAAGGTGGAGAAAGAGGAAAGCATCGTCATTGTTAAGTGGTACGACAACAAACCTGTAACCCTTATCTTATCCTACTGTGCAATTGTGCCTGAAGACAAAGCACAATGCTGGAGCAAATCAGACAAAGCATTTGTGGAGGTCAATAGACCACATATTGTGAAGGAGTACAACACATTCATGAGTGGAATAGCCCTTGATGCATGTGTAGTAAGGTACACGTACCACATGAGGTCGCGGAGGTGGTACTTTTACCTGTTCTGGCATAGCATCATGTTAGGCCTTGTTAATTCATGGTTGATCTACCATGGTTGACTGTGGACTACTGGTGTCCAAAAGCCACTAAAACAAAGGAGCTTCCAGGCAGAGGTTGCCACTAGCCTGATTCTCGTGCATTCACAAAGGGGTCGCCCATCACTTAACGCCACATCTCCACCACCACCCCCCAAGAGAGTTCATGTTGGAGTTCCAGATGATGTCTGCACAGACCAGGTTGCACACTGGCCGGTGAAATGTGACAAACGTGGTCGTTGTAAAGTCTGCAAAGTCAATGTAACCACTACCCTCTGTGAGAAATGTGATGTGCATCTTTGCTTCATTGAGGAACGTAATTGTTTCAAACTTCACCATTTGGCTTAGGCTAAATTGCCAAAAATGCTTACCAGATGTAAAGCCTGATAATGATTGGTCAAACATGGTGCTGATAATGCAATAGTTAAATACTGTTTCCCTTCAGTGTTTCTTATTTGATTATTTATTCTGAACAGTTTTTGCATTATGTTTTCTCAAGTTCACTGCAAAATTCTGTTACTCAGTTTTGTACAACTACGTTAGCTTGTTGAGAAGACATCTGATATGAGGTAGTCTTATATATTTTTATAGTTTGCACATTCACATTTATGTTTGTAAAACAAGCACAAAAAAAAACAATTCATTGTTAGGCTGAGGCAGCAGTTTTGTGGAAATGCAAATACAAATCTGTTATTAAGCAGAAAACAGTCAAGCTGTTTTATTTTCAAATGAAGCAAAAAAAATTCACCATAAACGCCCAATGTAAGATATATATAACATTCCAGATCTTTGACACATGGAGGTAGAACATAAAAAAAAGAAATCAGAAATGTGTTCTATGTGATCCATTTAGTCTGTTTTATATCCCTCAATTTTCCTTTAAGGTGAACTGGGTCCGGGTTCTCATGGGTTAATACGTCTGCGATGGATCTCCGGTGTCACTGAAGCTAGGAATTGAAACTGAAATATGACACCCCTGGCTGGAGGCGGTGGTACCGCGCGCCGCTGTTAAAGGAAAGCTAACGCTAGGTTCTTTCGCCTGCCAACCCTAAAGAAGAGAGTTCGTTCGCCTGCGTTTTCTTTAACGAGTCTGTTACGGTACATCCACTACACAGTTGAGGAGGAATAAGCAGCTGAGCAATAATAGTCATTCAGTTACCTGCGGTATTATGTCTATTTTTTGAAGATCTCAAATTAATGCTACCTTCTTCTTCCTAATTAACTAAGGTGTAGAACTCATTAGTGAATTTAGCTGAGCAGCTAGCTGCACGTTTAGGTGTTAACCTGGCGTCTGGTTTTCTGTGTAACGCTAGGCTTGCTACAGTTACTTAAGTCAGTTAGTCGGTGTTTAATGTTAATAATCCATCATACATCTGCCAGCAACAGTTAAGGTATAGAACCCGTCATAATATATAGTTTGCTAATGTTAACGTTATATTAAACCCGATTTTTAAAAAAAAATAAAACACAGCTAGCGAAGAACGGCGTTAGCTAAGCAGCTAGGTAAAAGTAAATATCTGGGTTTTTTTTTCTCTTGTAACTGTTTTCTGGATTAGCGGAGTAACATGCCTCAGAAGCTGCGGTCACAGTCTTGGGCAGAGCTGAAACAAGCTGGCAACGACTGCTTTAAGACCGGACAATATGGAGACGCCATCGCTTTGTACAGCCAAGCCATCGAGTTGTTGAATAAATCTGGTAAGGAAGGCGATGTCAGCTTAACTGGCTAGCTGGTTGTTCATTCGAAGAGTGAACCAAAGTCATCTATATTCTCATGTTACTGTACTAAATAGTATGTCAAAATGGCATTTCATCATATTTTAGTGTTCTACTTGCATGTTAAAGTTTGGACGCAGCACAAGAGTCAACATCATTCGCCGGATGTAGCTATCTATCCTACACCCATATACAGTAGAGATAGTTAGTTAGTTACTATTCAAAAGTACTTTTCTCTCAAACGTTGACAACGTTCATCATTCAGTTAGAAGCTGTGGTTTTACCCCTGTTCTACCAGCAAGATTACCAAGGAAATTCAACAAAAACCTTTCTATTGTTGAAAATACAGCAATGAAAATTAGAGATTTTTTGAAAATTAGATAAATTTTTTTTATGCGTACAGCTTTTTGTTGGAAGTGTAGAGGCTCTTGATTTGAATGACATTTGCACCTGCAGGACATCACCAGTTTCTCACAGTGCTCTTGTTCTACTCTTTTTCTAGTCTCTTTCAGAGTTCAGTAACTGTAGTATGTTTCTTAGCCATAACATTGTCTTCGATGATCCTCCAGTGATTATCGTTTGGGTTCAGATTAGGACTCTGGGCTGGATATTTCATTATTTCCAGGTTCTCAGCTTCAGGGGAGTTCTTTACCCCTTCTGCAGTGTGACAAGGGACATTGTTTTGCATAAAAATTTCAGGCTAATTATGAGATGCATGCAGCGAAGGAACCGTGTGTTGCTGAAGAGGGTTCTGATTACATTAGCAGTCACCTTGCCATATAGCTATGTAAGAGGCCCTACTCCTGCTGCAGAAAACATTCCCAAACCATGATGCTTCCTCCTCCAAATTTAACCAATTTCTTCAGACACACTGGTTTCAATCTTTCCCCAGTGTGATGCTGAATGTTTCCCATTTGACCCAACTAAATTAAATCGGCATCTTGTAAAACGAGTGTTACCAGATAAACAGGATTTTTTTTTTAGATAATAAAGGAAATTAGCACCAATAACTGAAGTTTTTTATTACTAAAGTGTTTTCTAATTTTGATCACAGTTCATTTTCAAATTTCTCATTAAAATTTACTACATTTTAAATAATCATTTTTTATATCGTGACTTGGAATATTTTAAAATTCTGAAATTCACTTTGACTTCATCTCTTCAATTTATGTTAGTATAATTTGTAATTTATCTAATGTTAGAATAAAATGTAATATTTCTTCTCTGATTTTCATCTCCACTGTGTTCTGAAATGAATGCATATGTATCAATATATATATATATATATATATATATATATATAACTTTTTCTTTTTTTTTTTTTTTTTTTTTTTTGTTAAAGAATAGTACCATCTAATGCTCTCTTCAGTGTTGATGCAATTAAGCTCAACAACTAAGTCACAGCCAAACCAACAAGTCCTTTAAACAAAAGTCTGTAATTCTGTGATTAACCATTTTAAAACTAAAAACTAAACCAATTATTGTTTCAGGCTTCATAAACTGCATTTGTATTTTGGAACAAAATGTTATCTTGAACAATGAGATGAACTGTATTAGAATTATTAGGTGTGTATACACTGTGTAACTAGCTCTAGTGTAACTAGAGTCACAGATGACCCACCTGCCCAAACTATTCATTGTTGCTTATTATTGAATGTTTTTTGAGTTTATTATATAATTTCATGAGGGTGAATTAAATGAAAACCTTAAAAGTGCTACATAAATTTGAAAATAAAAGATTTTTTTTTTCTTGAACAATTTATATACTTGTTAAATGTTGGAAATGAAATAAACATCTTTATTTGCAATAAACAGTGCAAAAAAATTATATTTACTATTTGATTAACTGGGGTAGTCTGGTTTTGAGTGTTTTCCTTTCAGCATTTTGTTATGAAATAAGGATGTATATTTGTTCAGGATGGAAACACAGTGACCTAAATTAAAAAATTAAGCTTCGATTAAATCTGACTTTAGATAAGTCTGATCTATTTGAGTTCTAAAATGAACAAAAAGATTGCTCTAAATATAGTTACGTAACTAACTACAAATGAGGTTGGAAAACAGTTCTGTGTTCAAAACATGATCTACCTTAAACCATGATTACCTAAAACAGCTTTATCTTGCATAACTGCGCCTTTAACAACCTTTTGTTTTCTTCCTTCATTGACTCTTGTTAGTTGATATACTTGAGAGCTTGATATACTGCTTTTAACGCATGCTACAGCTGCAAAGGTGCTTGAAAGCTAAAATGTCTGAAAACTCACACTCCGCTTTCTAAAAATGGTTTCACTTATCTGGTGCAAATAACTTTGTTGTGACTGACTGCTAAGTAACGTGTTTCATATATATATTTTTTTATTTTCAGGTCAGAAGAACCAGGAAGATCTCAGTATTTTATATTCAAATCGGGCAGCTAGTTACTTGAAAAATGGAAACTGCAGTGAATGCATTAAAGACTGCTCATTGTAAGTTTATCAACTTCATGGATGTATTCACAATGACAAAGTCTGATTCTGACAGTATGTTGTAATTCATAAATATTTTTATTTGGTGTTGGAATAGATGAAGGAAAGGTTAAACACAATGCTTGGGCTCTCTTTCTCTTATATACTCATCTGAGCACAGCAGCCAGTTGCACCAGTTGAATGGAAGTTGTCATTACGTTGTGCTTATTAACTACTAATAAATTAATTGGGTGCACCAGGTAACATAGTTTGAATTTAAAGCAGTATTCGGATGAGATAATAGTTCTACACAAGGGACTGTTAAAGGTCCACTATGTAGGATTTATGGGAATCCGTTTGCAGAAATGAAATATTCATAGTATTTTTTTATTAGTACATACATGCCTTTTAATTAAAAATCGTTGTGTTTTCGTTTGCTTAGAATGAGCTTAGAATACATAGGGAGCAGGCCCTCTTTCACAGAGCCACCATGTTGTGTTGCTACAGTAGCCCAGAATGGACAGCCTCTAGAGAGCACCTTCCAATTTTTGCGTTTTTACAAGAGCCAGTGTTAATCTGGAAGGAAGACTAAGAATAAGAACGGAAGTCAAAGAATAGAAAGAGGAATCAGCGTTTGCTGGCTAACAAGTCTAAGATCCCAAAGTTTGAAATATGGAGGATCATACTTAATGTTTAGCATGGAAGTATGCTACAGGCCCCTGATGACCACCACAGCATTCTAATGGGTGCTTGGAAAGGGGGGAATGGTAATGGAGGGGCATTCAGTTCATTGCAATCAACTGAATCCTACATAGTGGACCTTTTAATAATGTCTGCTGCCAAATAGTATACACTACACTACACTACTAGTATAGTGTATGTTTTGTCTCTGTGACAATTATGACCAAGGACTTTTAGTTACGATGAGTGTGGTGTTTCTCACAGCTTTGTGAGCGTATGGTGGGTGGACCTCATTTGGGCCCTCTAGTGGGGTCCGGGAAGAAGATTTTATATATTTTAGTTATATATATATATATATATTTAATCAACCTAGTGCACTTTTAAAGAAGAATTAAGAGGTTAGATCCTTGAACAACTTTGCATTCAAAACAATTTTGTGCTTTTGTAATTGAATTATAAACACACCGATTGGATAGTCATGAATGGTAATGACGCAGCAAAAAGGGAATGCGATCTTAAATACTTTGACCATGGCATAGTTGTTTGTATCAGAAGTGCTGGTTTTTCAGCATTTTATGAACTGGAAGTCTATGGTAATGACCACTCATGAGCAGAAAGGCATATCAAAATGCACAACACATCAAACCTTGTGGTGGAAGGGCTACAACAGCAGAAGACCACATAGCGTTCCACTCCTTTCAGCTAAGAACAGTAATCTGAGGGATGACCAGGCCAGAGATTAGATGCTTTTCTACTCACAATACCACATCCAAAGTCTCAGATCACATTTTTGCTCCATTCTGATGTTTGATGTAACATCTGGATGCGCATGATTTTTGTGCATTAAGCTGCTGTGGCATGCTGTTCTGAATGGATAATTACATGTATGAAATGGGATACAGGTGTTCTATTAACGTGGCTGGTGAGAATAGGTGTGATAATGCTATATGCCATTTCTTATAAAAGAATAACCTACTTACATTTTAAATAAGGTAAAATGTAGTTAAGCTGCTTTACTAGTTGTTGTAATGCTATTGCCCAATATTGTGAATATTTATTTTTATTATGATGTCTATAGTTGGCTGATTAAAATAATTGCATGAATGAGCAGGATGAGCAGGGGTACATATGTTCATATTAAAGTGGCCAGTAAGTGTATATTTGGTTTATTGTTTACATTAATATACTTTTCCTCTTGATTTAACAGATCTTTGGAACTGATTCCATTTGGGATTAAATCACTGTTACGTCGTGCTGCAGCTTATGAAGCTATGGAGAGATACAGACAAGCCTATGTAGACTATAAAACAGCCTTACAGATTGACTGCAACATGCCTGCTGCCCGTGATGGAACCAGCAGGTAGGGGCTGGTTAACAGGCATAAGCAGACTTCAGTAACTAGCATTTATTAATTGTAAAGCACTTCCTTCCAAGCATTAATTGCTATTGAAAATTGTGTTGTTGAAGGAGTCTGAACAGTATCCAAATATGGGGTTATTAAAAGCAGTCACAGGGAGCAATATCTGAAAGTGTGGAGCTATGAAGCAAACATTCACAGAAGCTTTCACCAGTTTGGTGAGCACTAGGGAGATAAGCGAATAATACCGTATTTCTAAATTGATGTATTATTTGGATTGAGCGGACGTGTTCTAAATTGATAGAAATACAAAGGTATACAGGGCATCCAATTCTGGTATCTTAAGTTCATTAACATTATACAAATAGGAGGTGCACTATTAATTTTTTGTCTATTGTCAGTGGTTTGCTCCAGTAACTTGCTCTAAACACTACCTTACTAAGGTGCAAACTTAAACCATATTTCTACCATATTTCAGTACAAAAGGGAATATATACTAGAGCACTCACAAAAGAAATATTGTTTAATTTATAGACTGCCAGTCCACATACAACGGAATAAGTCTGCAGATCCTTATTAAAATGTCAGGTTTTTGCAAAGTAAAATGTAATTAAACCTAGTGGCCTTTATATATATACACTGTGCACTATATGGTCACCTGACCATCACACCCATATGCAAGTCTTCCTCAAACTGTTGCCACAAAGTTGGAAGCACACAAAGACATGTTCCCACATGACTTTACCCCTGTTCACAAAGTAAGGTCTATGAAGACCTAGTTTGACATGGTTGGAAAAATTAAGACCTAGTTTGGACAAATCGAAAAATTTGAGTGGCCTGCACAGAGCCCTGAACTCC
Organism: Notoglanidium maculatum; assembly: GCA_030068355.1. Lineage (NCBI taxonomy): Eukaryota > Metazoa > Chordata > Actinopteri > Siluriformes > Auchenoglanididae > Notoglanidium > Notoglanidium maculatum. The sequence continues at coordinate 21,513,526 of JAQQZX010000037.1, forward strand.
ACTCCCCTGAACACCTGTGGGATGAACTGTAATGCAGACTGCACCCCAGGCCTCCTCACCCTGACACCAGTTTGTAACCTCACTATTGTCCTTGTGGCTGATTGAGCAGTTCCCCACAGCCATACTCCAAAATCTAGTGGAAAACTTTCCCATAAGAATGGAGGTTATAATCATGGCAAAGAGGAACTGAATCTGGAGTGGTGTGTTCAGAAAACACATCTGGGTGTGATGGGTAGGTGTCGACAAACTTTGGCCATATAGTGCATCCCACACAAACCATGAGCTATGCTCACAGGCAGCTTATCTCTGTGGGAGTCTCCAGAAAATTTTGATTTAATTAATTTTAAAACCATTAACTTAATTACTTAACTGTAATACATAATCAGTAGGCATGTTGTGGTGGGTTGGTGGAGCCCTAGGGAGAATAGGCAAAGAGGCCTCTCCCTTACCCTTATGTCTTGTTTTCACCTGCCCCCAGTAAACTCCTTCTAAGAATGACATCTATAGTACCTGTGCACTTCTATTGCAACTATAAACAACACTTCACAGCAACAATAAATAAAATAATCAAATGAAAAACAGTAATAGAGACTTGGTTAGTATGCAAATGCAGTCCTTCTTCTTCTTTCGGCTTATTCCCTGTTCGGGGTCTCCACAGCGGATCGTCTGTCGTCCGCTTCATCGATTTGACTTTATCACCGGATGCCCTTCCTGACGCAACCCTCCCATGCAAATGCAGTTAAGATAAGAAAATATGTTATGGGGTGTCACATTTAAAATACTAAATGGGGCAACAAACCAAAATAATACTATTAACTGCAACAGCAATACTTTCTACATAAAACAATGACTTTAATGTGCAGTATGAAATTACACTGATTTTAAAAAAATAAACATAGCACCCACCCATCATTAGATATTAACTCTGCAGGACTTCTTAGATGCAAAGTCATTGATTACATCAGCATATGATACTGTGTCACATACCTCACGATTGATAGTCAAGTCAAGTGGCTTTTATTGTCATTTCAACCATATATGGGTGGTACAGTATGTAGTGAAACAAGACAACGTTCCTCCAGGACCATGGTGCTACATATAAGACAACACAGGACTACATAAAGTGCATGTATGCAAATGTGCAAACATTAATGAACAGTGCAATAAAGCACATAAAGACAGTGCAGTGCCAACCAGTACATAGTCCTGGTGAGAGTAAGGTGCAGTAATGTGGTGAGTTGTTACAAATCATTTAAATATTATTATTATTATTATTATTGTTGTTATTTTTATTATTTTTATTATTATTATTAAATGATAATAAAACTTAACTTCAATATATGCTTGCTCTGCATAGATTACATAGATTAAGAAACAAAACAAGACTATGTGGGTCACCTAAAACGAACCATGTCATTAGTTAATCAGTCAATTTAGTGAGCATTATTTGAGTTTTGCTAGTTTCTTTGAACTAAAGCACTTCATTCTTCAAACTTCTTTATATACATAATACCAACAAAGTCAAATTACTTCTTTTACCTCATATCACTGATTTGGATGGCCAAAACAGTCGAATTAGTCTAGGTTTAAGTGAATATTAAGCATGTAATAGATTATAACTGTAGAATTATAACATTTGTGACACTGAAGATTTGCCATCGCAACACACTCAGTTTCTGCAGGAACTACACTTTCTATTCACTTTAGACATCAAAACAAATTTTACTAGTAGAGTGTGCTGTCTCTATCTACTCCATCTATCTGCTCTGTTAACATCTAACGTCCCCATATATTCTGATATCTATTTCCTTCTTTTTATGTTAATATCTAACGTCCCCATCTTAGTTCATTTCTTATCACTCACTCATTTCAAGGTCCAACAGCTCCTAGAGATTGAAAACTAGAACCACGTACTGGTCACTTTACTATGAACACTTGCACATACCTGCCACTTTATTAGGACCACATGCACAGACTTGCCAATATATCGTCAAATGCTCCAAATCAGTTCTGAAGCAGGTGAGAACCTGGCCAGCAGGAGCCATAGCTGCTATTCAGGACTTTTTTTTGTGCACACTGATTGGCATATGATTAGGGAGGCTGCAACTGATGGACACAACACTATCTTGGAGGAATACACTTCATCAGTGACCAGCTACCTCAATGAGTGCATAGATGACGTCACTGTCTCCAAGAACATTACTACACGCTCTATCCAGAAGCTGTGGATGACTGCGGAGGTGTGTGAGCTGCTGAGGACCCGTGACACTGCCTTCAGAGCAGATGACAAGGTGGATCTAAGAACAGCAAGGGCCAAACTGTCATCAGAGCAGCAAAGCATGCACACGGACAGAGAATCCACAGCCACTTTCAGGACTGTGGTATGTGGCTGTGCATCCAGGCCATTACCAACTGCAGGATGACAACACCTGCCTGTGATGGTGATTCCCCCCTACCAGATGCACTAAAGAACTTCTACGCATGGTTTGACGCACAGAATGGTGTAACAGCGAGGAAGACCACCCCTCGCTGACCTCGATGACCATGTGCTGCGTCTGACCACAGCTGATGTGAGGAAAACTCTTTGCAGATTTAACCCATGGAAAGCTGCTGGACCAGATAACATCCCTGGGAGAGTGCTCAGAGAATGTGAAGACCAGCTGGCAGATGTTCTTACTGATCTCTTCAAAATCTCCCTGAACACCACTGTCGTTTTGAAGTGTTTCAAAGCCAGCACCATTGTTCCTGTGCCAAAGAAGTCCTCAGTGTCCTGCCTCAATGACTATCGTCTCGTTGCACTCACACCCATCATGATGAAGTGCTTGAGAGGCTCGTCATGAGGCACACCCTGTTGCCTCCCTCACTCAACCCCCTGCAGTTCACCTATTGCCCCAACTAGTTTACAGATGATGCCATTGCCACCACCCTACATCTGGCCAACAAGGACACATATGTACAAATGCTGTTCATAGACTTCAGTTCAGCATTCACCACAATCGTTCCTCAGCTGAGCCTGCTGGGCCTAAATACCTCTCAGTCAGTCTGGATTGGGAACAGTATCTCCAGCACCACCCACTAGGCCCCCCAGGGCTGTGTGCTCAGTCCACTTCTGTTCACTCTGCTAACTCAAGACTGTACAGCAATGCACAGCTTGAACCACATTAACAAGTTCGTTGATGACATGACAGTCAGAAAGATCAACGAGTCCGCATACAGAGAGGAGGAGCAGCAACTAACGGACTGGTGCAAAGTCATCAACCTCTCTCTGAATGTGGATAAACAAAAGAGATGGTTGTTGACTTCAGAAGAGCACAGAGTGGCCACTCTCCACTGAACATTTATGGATCCTCTGTGGAGATAGTCAAGAGCACCAAATTCCTTGGTGTTCACCTGGCAGAGAACTTCTCCTGGTCCCTTAACACCAGCTCCATAGCCAAGAAGCCCCAGCAGTCTCTGGCAGCGAATAGTGAGAACAGCTGAGAAAATCATTGGAGTCTCTCTTGCCTCCCTCAAAGACATTTACTACACATGCTGCATTCGCAAAGCCACCATTATTGTGGATGACCCCACATACCCCTCGCACAAACTCTTTATCCTTCTGCCATCTGGCAAGAGGAAGTATTCGGGGCCTTGCTGCCAGACTGCGCAACAGTTTCTTTCCACAAATCATCAGACTCCTGAACACTAAGGGACTGGACTGACACACACACACACACACACACACGCAAATTAATACATTCAACTACCTCTGCAATTTTTGCACGTCACTGATTAGGATTTATAGGACTTGCACGATTTGGATTAGCACTGCACTGTCTTGTGATGGTTGCACACATGCAATTTATGTAGTCTATGTTGGCTTTTGTTGCACATGTGCATTTTTATAAATCTGTGTTGTCCTATATGTAGTGCCATGGCTCTGGAGTAACATTGTCTTGTTTCACTATGTACTGTATCATCTGTATATGGTTGAAATGACAATAAAAGCTGTTTGAGTTGACTATTAGGACACCTGCACTTACTGGCCATTTAATTAGGAACACATCCATGTACAGGCCACTTTATTATGAACACTTGCACATACCTGCCACTTAATCACCCCAGATTCTGGCTACTTTATTAGGAATGCATGTGGTATGGCTAATGGCTAACATGATAACTGCTAGCATGCTAATGGATAATATGCTAACAGCTAACATCCTGTTAACATGTTAACTGCTGAAATCAAATCTTAATGGCTAACATGGTAACTGCTAACATGTTATCTATCTATCTTCCTATTTTTACTTAATATGTTCATATCTAAGTTATATAAACCATCTATATAATTTTTTTAATCTCCTTTTTATCTCTCTTTATTTTAAATTTTTAATCTTTTTCTTTGCATGCACTAGTATTTCCTTCAGGGAATGCACATTTACTACTTGTTATTTCAGGATCAAAAACTCAAATAATTTAACATGGAAACTTTGTTTCAACTTTTGTTTCATAGGTCCTGTTACTGGTTCAGTGGCTCTGACTTTTCGTTTCGATAATCCACTCACATTCCTCTTTTTATCTGTTGTTCCGTCCATTTTCTCCATACACTTTTAATAGTAGCACTTTTCGAACTACTCCCATTTCATCAATTTTCAAAAAGGTACCTTCAAACTTGGTAGACATGTTCTGGGCAAAAGTAAAAGCACTCCATCACTCTTCATCCCTCTATCTTCCCCCCCAATTGAATTCAATTCATTTTCAATTTTGAATGGGAAATTTTTCAAACTACTCCCATATAGTTAGTTTTTGAAATAATACCAAACTTATTACACTTGTTCTGGGTAATTCTACTAAGCAATTTTTTATCTCTCTATGACTCCTGCTTTGTTTTTTATATCTCACTTTTCTCAAATTAAAAATTTTCAAACCCTAGGGGCTCCTATAGATTTTATGCTAGAAACTTCAACCATAAAATGTTTGGCTCACTGAGGAAAAGTGTGCTCATATTTTTCTTTTTGATATTCCACTCGCATCCCTCTTTTTTTTATTCCTCCAGCATTGTGAGAACATACCCTCTGAGAATTAAGCAAAAGGTACCATATATGTAGTACCATATATGACATGAAATGGGCTCTGCATACTGGGGATGTGCATCTATTTTCTACTTATAGACATTTGTGAGGGCTGTATTCAAATAATGAAATCACCATTAAGTTATCCATTAAGCATAAATATTCAGTCACCATTCACTTCTCTATAATGCAAGTGAGGAAAATAAAAAGGGCTCTGGCAGTATTTTGATGCAGAGCCCTCTTATTGTGTACGAGGTAGAGGTGTGCATCTGGGGATAAATCCTGAACAGATGTATTTAATTTTCATGAAAGGGGGCAGTCAGATATAAAGCTTGCACGACAAAATCTTGATACATTTCGAATGTTTGTTCATTAAAATTCAAATGTTAAAACTAAAATGGACACCTATCAGGTGCTTTAATTTAAAAATATGCTTTAATTTTAAATAAATGTTAGAATGTGCACAGTTCTGTGTGTTTCCCTTTTTTTTGTTTGTTTGTTTTTTTGCCTGACACACATGAACCCCTACTGGTAGGTAGAAATTGAATTACAGTGGAAAATACTACTTGAAGCCATACTAATGAAGCGGTAAAAAACTATTTTCCCTCTCCTAGCCATTAACCAAATGTGTTATTTAACTGGTATAGATATTTGAATATTACAGTTTACTAGAAGGTACATTCTTACTGCATAAGCATGTATACATAAATTGCAAATGCAAGCAGTGTTCAGAATAACAACTGCATTGCATTCAAAACACAATACAATAAATTCAGATGGCCATTCCAGTATAGACTAATTCCACTGAAGCAACATTGGGATAAACTAAACTGCATAGCTGTGCAAAACTGTTAAAAATGATTAAATTACCACTGAACACAAAACATTGAAACATGCTTTGTCAAATTAATTTTAATTTATTTTCAGAATGGCAAAGGCACTGACAGAGCTGGATGGACCATCTTGGCGAGAAAAACTTCCTCCAATCCCGACTGTTCCCCTGCCAGTAAAAGAGAAATTTTTGCGAACTGCAAACTCAACTTTGTCTGCACAGCAGAACAACCTAAAAGAAAAAAAACGTAAAAAAACCCCCAACTTTTTTTGACTTTGAGGCAAAATCGAGTAATTGAATCTCCCTGCCGTTATTTGTACTCCCTGTTTTCAATATCAAGGTTTAATTTCTCAATGATCTTTCTGAACTCAATTTCCAGATGGTGGTGATGTCAAAAAGGCCAAACTGCTAAAGGAGGAGGGCAATGTATTTGTGAAGAAAGGACATCATAAGAAAGCAGTGGAGAAATATACACAGTCTCTCAACGAAGACCCCAATGAGGTCACAACCTACACAAATAGGTAAACGTCATGGACTCCTTGTTCCACAATCAGTCTGATTTCTCAGATCTGAATATTAAGGATTTAAGATTAAAATTGACCAAACAAAATGGGAATGAAGGAATCTGCTCAAATATCAGATGAAAACAAGATTACTTAACCGGGTTGAGTGTAGGGGCTTTTCCTTCTGCATATTTCCTGAGCTGATACATACAGCTAGCCTGCAAACTATAGCTATCTAAAGTATAATATAGAAAATAAATCTTTAACACCATTTTATATCTGGGTGAGCTTTTGTGAGTTCTTCATGGATTTAGTTCTCAAGGTTTAAAAAAAGGGTTTGAAACAAAAACCAGACTACAGAAAAGACTTGAGCTTTGACTTGATTCATGTACTTGCATACTGGCACTAGCTATTTTGAGTGCATAAGTGGGTTCAGACTGAGAGGTATGGCAACATGCAGTGTACAAAAAGTACCTGCCATGTGTACTCAAAACGGTCAAAATGTTGAGTGTACAACTCTGCACACTTCTCATTCCCATTGGTCACCACCTTGACCATGCAACAGAAGGGGAGGGATCACCAACCTATTTTCAGATGGGCATGTCATCGAACCAATGGCAACATAATTTTTACATTGTGTGAAGTGAAGAAAATAAAAAATGTGTTCATTTACAGAGGCCAGCAAAAAAGGCAGATATTTATTGGTGGGTTATGCGGCAATTTCAGTCAAATGTCGAGAGAATTTCTGGTAAGTGCACAACTTGCCGTGTTCGATTTGAGACAATGCTGCCCTGTCAAAATTCATGTATTACACAAGCAAGTACATAGTATGTGTAGTGTAATATATGGAAGTAAACTAACGAAAGTATACTATTTGAGATGCAGCTTTAGATTATGCAAGCAGATGGCTCAAACAACTTACTCTCCTGTTATAATGTCATACAAAATGCAAAAAAGATAGCTGACATGAGTTCTTTAGCTCAACACTTTCTCAATTATGTAATGATACAAACTCCACACCAAGGATAAATAAGCAATCTATTATTACACTCTAGCTTCTTATCAGCTTGGTGAACAATGTAATACCTTATCTGTTCAGCAAGGGAAAAAAGCTAAAACTCCTTCAGTTCTGAATCATTTTTCCTTTTATACTCTAGCATTCTCTCTCACTCACTCACTCTTTCTCTCCCTCTTACTGCTCTGGCCAGTCACCCTCTTAGTGATATTGTTCGTCCCTTTAGTTGGCACATGTTGACGTTTGATGAATGAAAGCTGGCAATGCGCACCAAAAAATTGAGTGGTCTACTAACAAAGATGCTGTGTTCTAAATTATTTAAACAAATCTAGATGTAAATAGCTTGAAATAAAAGCTGAAATATTGTTTTATTTTCATCTTTTGATCTTAAACCCAAATGTCTTTAGTGTATAGCAAAAACAAAATAATTGGCCTTGCCTTTCCAATATTTTCAGAGGGGACAGTATGTGCAAATTTTCCACCAATTCTTACCTGATCTAGTGCTGAATGTAACTGTGACTCACAGCAACTTATCATATCATACATTTTTCTCCTGACACAAGAATTTTTTGTTTAAAAAAACAAATCCTATTAACTCTAACTCTAACCTATTATGTTAAAGTAAAAAGTCTACTGTTATTTCCACTAATTAGTACTTAGATACTTGAGTGCATTAGTATGACTTTCTATGGAGATTTGCACACACAAATTTCACAGGTTGATGGTTATGATCCTATCCATATGTCCAGAGTGACGCTTGGGCATAGTGCCCCCATCTGGCAACAAAAAGAGTGGCTTTTTCATCTATTTCAGCTCAGTTTAAATTGGTGTGTTGTATTAATCTGGTGATGGCACCAGAGGTGTGAGGGCCTGTCATCACCACATGCAGCTATATTTATCCTTTGATCTTAATCAAGTGACTGACTGCTTAGAGTCAAAATTTTGCTTTACGCAAATTAATGTCCCACTTAAAAGAAAAATAATTAACGTCAGTGGAGAGATGAGAACCCTTTACCCCATCCTACATCACTTCATAATGATGTTCACTGATCTCCTGAAACTTCTATACTAGATATAATACCTATACATTTCCTTACATGATGTATTGCAGTCAAAAGTCTTTGTTGTAATTACTGATGACTGTCTCTTGTTTGTAACTTCTGTAAATAACAGTAAGGACAGTCTATTTTAAATCTCAGACTATGAAATGTGTTGCATGATAGTGCCTTTTACCGCTTTTTCACATTTTCACAATGTCCATTATTATGGACGTCATGATGTAGATTGTGTGACCATAGCATACAGTAATGACTATAAAGTCAGACTGTGCTGTGCTGAAAGGATGTTAATTATGAGCATCAGGGTCTTTTATGGTTACAGCATAAAAGATTTACTTAGCTAAAAAAGTTGATGATTAATAGATGATTACACTGGTCAACAGTGAAAAAAAGGTCTAACTTTTTATAGCTGATCTAGGATAATTTTAATGCGCTAAATCC
>JAQQZX010000037.1:21522525-21536606 GCA_030068355.1 Notoglanidium maculatum
AGTCTCTTTTAAAGTAATAAAAATAAAGAAATAATTGAATTAGAAGGTGACCCCAAACTTTTGACCGGTAGTGTATACACACACACACACACACACACACACACATAATCAGCTATTGCAAAAAAGGTTAGTGTATACAGATCTTCATGTATGTAGAGAATGTGCAAAAGGACCATAGTGCAAGATGCTGGAATAAATATAGAATATTGAAATATGGAATGGGTAACTGGTTACTATATACACATAGGGTCCAGTTTGGTACAGTGGATGATTGTTGTTGACTGGTTTATTGTGCAAGTACTGTGTGATTGACTTAAGTGTTCATGAGAGTGATGGCCTGTGGAAACAAACTGTTCATGTGTCTGGTTGTTTTGGTGTACAATGCTGTAATGTAATGCTTACCAGAGGGGAGGAGTTGGAAAAAGTTGTGTCCAGGGTGTGATGGATGTGATGTTGCCTGACTCTAGATATGTATAAGTCCTGAAAGGAGGCTGACTGTCCGTTATAGTTTGTTCTTGTCCTGTTTTGTGGTCGAACCAAACCAGACAGTGATGGATATGCAGAGAACAGACTGGATTATTGCAGAGTTAATATTGGATCCTCAGCCCCTAGGTCTGGTTAAACTTACTGAGCTGGTGAAGGAGTACAACCTCTGCTGGGCCTTTTTGACAATTGTGTCTGTTTGTCCACACTTCAGGTCCTGGGATATTGTGGATCCCAGAAACCTGAAGATTTCTACAGCAGACACAGTGCCGTTGAGTAGTGTGAGGGGGCAATACTGAGGGGTTCCACTGTCCTCTCCACAGTTTTGAGCATATTCAGGTCCAAGTTGTTCTGACTGCACCAGAGGGCCAGCTGTTCAACCTCTCGTCTGTATACAGACTCATCGCTGTCCTTGATGAGGCTGATGACTGTCATGTCCTCTGCAAACTTCAGGAGTTTAACAGACTGGTCTTCTGAGATGCAGTCATTTGTGTAGAGGGAGTAGAGCAGATGGGAGATTACACATTCCTGGGGGGTGCCAGTGCTGACTGTCCGGGTGCTGCCTCCTATCTCTCAAAGTTTGTGATCCACTGGTAGGTGGGGGCTGGTACAGTGAGCTGTGTGAGTTAGGAGTGGAGGACTTCTGTATTGATTGACGAGCTGAAGTCTACAAACAGGATCCTAGCATATGTCCCTGGGGAGTTGATATGTGTTGAGTTTATGTCCAAGACTCTGCTTGTACTTTAGTGGGTCATCTTACCTTATTCTGCAGACCTCCTACAAATTGCTGTTTGTAATCATAAAAACTGTCCCATTGCTCATAACTGGACTCTTATTCCCAATATGTTCAATGACCAGTCAGACATGCTTCAAAAGACTCTATCTATGAACCAAGATTCTAAATGGGTTTATTACCACTGTAAAACCCTAACTGTTATATTGAACATTCACTTTACACTGTTCTGTCTGTGTGCACTTAGGGCTCTGTGCTATCTGTCACTACAAATGTACAAGGAAGCAGTGAAAGATTGTGAAGAGGCTCTTCAGCTGGACCCGGCTAATGTTAAAGCCCTGTACAGACGTGCACAGGCACACAAGGAGCTTCAAGTATGTAACTGAAAGCTATATATGATAATTAATATGAACATATTGACATGAATTTATGCACTGTTGACACATTAGCTGATTAGATAATTGCATGAATGAGTAGGTCAGAGTGTCTCTCTCACTCTCTCTCCTATTCATACATACATATACATGTGTATTAGTATTCATGTATGCATGTATGTATGTATGCATGTATGTGCACAAACACCTACTCATTAATGCAGTTATGTCAATCAGGCAATCATGTGACAGCAATACAATATATAAAATCATGCAGATACGGCCAGCAGCTTCAGGTAATGTTCACAAATCTGAAAGGGTGAAAAAAACATGACTACATCACTGATTTTGACTGTGGTATGAGTGGGCTGGTTTGGGTATTTCTAACACTTCTGATCTCCTGGGATTTTTACATACAACAGTCTCAAGAGTTCACTCAGAATGGTGCAATAAAGATAAAACATCCAGTGAACAGCAGTTCTGTGGGCAGAAACTCCAAATGGATGGGAGAGGTCAGATGATCACTCTATACAATTTGTGTGAGCAGATAAGCATCTCAGAATGTGCAGCATGTTGAAACTTGAGGCAGATGGGCTACAACAGCAGAAGACCTAGTCAGGTTCCACTTCTGTCAGCCAAGAACAGTAAGCTGAGGCTGCAGTGAGCACAGGCTCACCAAAAATGGAAAAAAAATGTCAGAAGTGGAAGTGTGATGTTCCTGCTTGAACCGTCCATAACAGGATTGTTATGGTTTATTGAGGAGCGTGTAGCAAATCTATGTGAATCAATTAACTTGAAATTTGAACAAACTATGGCTTGAAATTCAGACCGTTGCAAAATTGTGGCAAGTAATTAAAAAAGTGATGAACAGTAAATTATACATAATACCTTGACCTTGTGTAATTCCAAGTCTCTCATTTGGTTGACATGAGCACTTGATAATTTTCTCATGCTGTGAAAGATTATATGATAAAAGTCATTGATGTAATTAATGAACTGCTATTTATATAAGCCTAGTTAAGAAAATATTCCATGGTAATGCTTATTAAATTATTAATTTAATTACTGATATACTAACATAACTATTAATGATTAATTATTAGTATTAAAATAAATATTTTAAATATATTTAGAATAAAATATTTTTTTAAAAACTAATCAAATAATCAGAGACAATAATCAACAGATTAATTGATTATCAAAATAATTGGAAGGTGCAGCCCTAAACGACATTTGCTAATTCAAATGTATTTGAAAACAAAAACGGTTGTCAATAATATATGCTGGACTGGGTTAAGAGCTTGACGGGATTTTTATACTCCATTTAAAATTTCACGATTTTAAAATTCATTTCCCCATTTTAAAAATAAGAAATCCCACTAAATCTAAATATTTTTGGCATCAAAACAATCATGAGTGATACTGAAGGTATTTTACAAGTTCTGAGCATGCTGTTCAAAAGAGACTTTTGAACTGACTCTACTGACTCTTTGAATTCTCCTGTCTTTTGACTCTCATCATATTTATGGACTCATGAATAAAAAAAAAACACCACCACCGGTTGAATTACATATATTACGCATCAAAATGAACAGTGTGGGCTATATTGTAAATATTTTCCAAGTTCTGAGTGTGCGGTTTAAAAGAGACTTTGCACTGTTAAATTGACTGACTGCTCCTAAATAATTCCATTGACCACTTGCCATATTTATGGGGTCATAGATTGGGGAAAAATCAGGCCAAAATGCATATTAAGCATCAAAATGACAATGTGGGTCTCAAAGTGCATCTGGACACACAATCTGCTCGTTCAAGCTACTGATTTGTTCACCCCTGCATAATGGTATTTAGCAATATAATAAAGGTTTTATGACAGGGTACTGATTCACTATATGGCCAAATGTTTGTGGAACTGACCATCAAACCCATGTGTGGCTTATGAGTACCCCATTACGAATTTAGTCCCCCCTTTGCTGTAATAACATCCACCCTTCTTGGAAGGTTTTCCACTATTTTTTTTTGACTGTGGCTGTCTGGGGGAAATCCCCATAGCCACAAGCTCATTAGTGAGGCAGGGCACCGATGTTGGGTGGGGAGGTCTGGGACACAGTCGGCATTCAAATTCACCACAAAGGTATTCAGTGGGGTCAAGGTCAAGACTCTGTGAGAGCCACTTGAGTTCTTCCACTTCAACCTTGGCACAGTACATCTTTGTGCTTTGTGCTCAGGGGCATTGTCAAGCTGAAATCTTCCCTTCTTGGGTTCCAGGGAAAGACATCCTGTATGTTTGTGTGCTTGACATTGTGCCAACAATTTGGGAAAGGCCCACATATGGGTGTGTTGGTTACAAATAATCTAATACTTGGACTGCAGTATGGTGTCATTTAATGCTGACTCAGAAAAAGACTAGGTACTGTGATCTACAGAAAGCTTGATATTGAATTGTATAGTGTCACTGTTTTTTTTTCCATTCAAATTTGTGATATGTCTCCTCTTCAGAACACGAGAACTTGTGTGGAGGATCTCAATAGCTTGCTCAAACTAGAGCCCAACAACACTGCTGCACAGAAGCTACTACACGAAGTACAGATGAAATAAATCTTTTCTTTTCTTTGCAATACCTTAGGTGCCTCAAATTAACTTGGTTCTCAGATCCTCACTTCTTTGACACATTCAAATGTGTGATACTTAAAGATTAATGTTTTAGGAGTGGCATAAAGAAATTTCATTTCATGCCCAACTGTTTTGAATCAGTTTCCTGTTCTTTAAATGTATGGGCTGTATTTTTGCAAGCGGCATCTCAAATCACATCTGTTTGTCAGAAATGTACCCTCAATTGTCTAATCTTGTTAATTGTATAAAACAGCAACAAGTTGAATAAGGGATTGATATGCAATTAATGTATACTTTGTGATTACAGTACTGTTTGCTGTACATTTAGCAGGGGATACATTTAAAACTTAAGCCTTTTTAGATCAGTTTTCAGTCCATATCTGCTCATTATTGCATTTGGTTAGGTTAAGGGAGATCATAAATCCCTACATGTAAAACCCCTCAGTATATTTACTAGTTTTCTTGCAAGTAGTTCTGATACTAATGTCCTATTGGTTGACAAGAGCAGTACTTAAAATTTCCAACTTTGTAAATGGACAATACCAAGAGCATATAGGCAAGCAGTTATCAGTCTTGTTCATAATTATAAAAAACCAAATGACCTGCTGAATGGCCATTTTGTAAAAACAAGAATAAATTTTACATCATGTTGCCACCTTGTACTTTGGATTTATTTGTTAAATGCATAGTTGTATAATAAACTTGTGCAGGTTTAAGACTGCATACAAAAGTCATTGCTGTCAACTAGTGACCTGGAACAGAAATGGGGATTTAATTGAAGTTAGGTATTTTAATTCATATACAACTGTAAAATCACAATTGCAATTTCTTAGCAGGATGATGCTGAATAGCCCTCATTACTGATATGGTAAATGAAGAAAACAGACCATTTTCAATTAAAAAATAATTTTGCAGAATTTCACATTGACACAAATGAGCACATTAAATGAATAGCACAGTACATCAAAACCATATATTTTTAAATCACATTTGAAATGAAGTAACCCAGTACTGGTACACAAAAGGTATTTTAGAGCCCACTTTTTATATAATTTCTTTAATGAGAAATGGTCTACAGAAAACACATGAAGCACAGTTAAGGAAAATAAGTTAAAAAAATTAATTTCTCTGTAAAATAAAAACATTGTGTAGGAGGAGATTTTATGTGGTGGTAATGTGAATGATTTCACCTAATGGAAAATATCCTTACGATAAACATGACTATCATTTTGACAAGTGAAAGTGGAGAAGATAAAAATCATAAGCAACTGATTGAAATCCACATGCAATAATCCAGTCAGCAAGGGTCTTCAGATGACGTATCCCACATGAGGCCTCGGTGATATTCCATGTAACAAACCTTTGAGGAATGGCACTTTTGTTCCTGTACTGTGAAGGCCCACCAGACAGGAAGTGGCCCATAGTGACAACAGGGTTGTGACCTCGGAAGTACTCTAAAACTGGGTCCAGGTGTGCCCAATTTGCAGCATCATGCCTGAAGCAGTCTGACACAGAAGCCAAGGCTTCCAGTCTTTCACCACTCAGACAGAATACCCCTGTGTGGAGGGCCACTTGTCAGTGTAATCCTCCAAAGACAACTCCTTTCCTCTCCCTACTCCATCTGCAGTTTTAAATTTTCACTGTAGTCTAAATGAACTACAACTTCATCCCCCTGCATGGTTTGACTTCATTGCATGTACGACCTGTACATCTTCCCTCTCTCACACCAGCGTCAACCACCTCCTGAAATTCCTAGTTCCTCCTATGTAACTTTAATTTATACTCAAAATTCTCATGGGTTTTACATCCACATATTTCCCTGTCCAATGGTCTTAGACCAGAGCTCCAGAAAGCGCAGCATTTAAAAAAACTGAGCACAAGAAATGTTGCTGTTTTGTCAAAAATAAACTTTGTAACTTTGTGTGTGACATGATTCATCTTGCTTTAATTTTTTTCACTTCATAAAAACCTGGCTTTTTAACAGAGGGTGTAGAGTGGAAACACAATCAGTGTGAATACATACTCCCCTCACTGTAACCGACATATGCCTCTCTTTCCTTTCTCCTCGTCCAGAAGTTCAGGATTCACACAATTTCTATGTGCTTTTTAACCTTAGCTTTGGCAGCAGCTGTCCTGCACAGATTGCCCATCAGTCTTTGCAACGGACACAAAAACATTCTACATGATTATTAAAAAAGCCTGGGGTATGTCCTCTGATTAACTGTGCCAAATAGTTCTCTAATTGTTATTAATTATCTAGCTATTCACACAGTTAAAGATCAAGTAATTGCATAGTTGTTAATTGTTAGAAATTTAAATTAATTAAAATAACTTAACTGTTCATTTATGAATGTTCTATTAAGATCTCTTTACCACACCACAGCCTCTCATTACTGTTATGACCCTTTAAAATACATGGCAATGAGAAACATGAGTAACGGTAATGACACGCTGTTAGCCAGGTTAGCAAATAGCATGAACTGTTAGCATGCTATAAAACCTCTACCTTTGCAACATGTTGGAGTAACAAAAAATGTAATATAGTTTTAAAACTACAGATTATCATCCCATATCGGAAATGATAATCGAGAGTGTAACAGGAGGAAGACTCAATGACAAACATTTCATAATGTGAGATAGAGAGCAACTGACCTTGAGTCCATTTTGAATCTTCCATCTCAAGTGATGCATCAAGGGACTGCTTGTCAATTTAAAGGGACATGTACTTTTTATAGGCAGATGAAGTCACATTGTGGTGATGAATAGTGCACACAAATATTCAATAAAATTTTTTTCGTTCTTAAATACCATAAATCTCTAAAATAAATATACATTTTTACATAAAATTGCCCAACATTGTTTTATTTATATGAAACGCTTTGGGGAATTGAAAAGAACAATAGGATGATGGATCTGGATGCATTTCGGTAATGAGAATTCACAGGTATATTTTGTTCAATAATTATAAAAAAAATTATGCTAAAATTATATTTAAAAAAAGAATTTATCCCCAACAGTGCATTTTTTATAGAAAATACAATAATGATAAAATGTTTTTATAAAATATGATTTGGACACGTTCACTAAATCTTCATGAGAATGACTCAATAAGTTACCTTTTACTGAAGGCAAGTACATAAGACTGCCAATTAAACAATCCTCAGTATACATGCAAGTGAAGACCCAAAAGCAAAACAAATTTGGAACCGATAAAACTTTTATTTCACTTTAAATTGTCGTTTACACTTTTCCTGATTATAACATGGAAGGTGAAACTAGAACTGTTTAAAAGACACACAAATCTAGTATTACGTCAATAACCAGGGTTTTACTACGATTTTTTTTTCTCCATTTTTTTTTTTTTTTATTTGGGACTCTTAAGCTAGTCTATATTTTTCACAACCACGTGCGCGCTAAAGCGATAAAACCATCACAGAAGCTAACTGGAGGCAGAATACTGGTCAGTAAAAACAAAAGCAATCGGAGATACCAGATATACAGACAGGCTCGGCTCCACATTCACTACTGTACTTTTTTTTTTCCTCAAGCATAGAATAACTGCTGTTTGTTCAGCTACGGGGAGACGTGTTTTTGAGTCAGTGAATGAACAGCATGTCTTCAGTTGGAGACAGAGGAGTTCTACACCCAAGTAGAATGTTAATGATGTGACAAGGTATTGTGACACTGAATGATATTATCTGGCCTAATCCCTTCAAAATCCTCTAGTTTCCTTAAAAAGCAATAGTACCCTCAATCATTTAAAACAGGTGAACAGGAATTTTAAACTTGCAGTTGAACTGGGGCAGAAAATTCTGGCAAATGCAAAATCTCAAAAACAGTTGAAAGCACAGTAGATTTGTTCTCATGGTTACCAGAGAGACTAATTTATTCCAGGACTAAGTGTAATCATTGACCAAGAAAAAGATGGAACAAGTGCGCCATAACAAATGAGAATATTGTCGAGCTCAGTCAAATCAGAACTAGAATGGATCCATAATGGCCAGAAGTGAATCGACTACAGGGGAGAACAAGCACTGATGAATCGAACATTTTTGGTGAGGAAAGGATGAAATAACAGGGAAAACATCGTTTAGAAGCTTTAACTGCTTAGGTTACATTTCAATTCCATTCCATTCTATTTTCACCTTATGTAACTGTATTGTCCATTTTCAGCACTGGTTTAAAAAAAAAAAAAAAAAAAGAAAAAAAAAATCACAAAGTAACATCAAAAACTTTTTATGGGTGTTAACCAGCACCATCTAACTGCTGTTTGACAGTTCATCAGGATGAACACTCCAGTTTCATGAAAAAGACTAATATTACATACTGATGGAATGTTTAAGCTCATGGTTAAATTTGAAAACAACTGGAATGACAACCTCAGGTCCCTTTTATTTTCATTCTTGGACTCATGCAAAGGAAAAATAATGCACAATGCATGACAACAACAGTAATGCATGTTAGTCAGTGTCACAATACAGCCTGTTTACTTCCTTTCTGTACAAGTTGCAACAGAATTGTACTGTTTATACCAATAAAATTTTTATTTCCAATTTAACCAGAAAGTGGGGTGTGTGGGAATTAAGCATCACAGTGATTTTTAAATTAATGGACAGTTTAATAACCTTTTTTGATAAAACCACTGAGAGGATAGGAGAGAGTGAAAGATATTATAATGCATTATCTGATAATGAACAATTACCTTTAAAAAAAAAAAAAATTAGCGGTATTAGGCCACAATACCCCCAAAGAACCAAACATTACCCTGTGCCTTGATTTCTGAGGGGCAGAGACTTGCATGTCAGATACAATTCATGCTGCTCATCATACAGAAAGGCAAGTTAGGGTGAAGTGGATGGAGTAGGAAACTATGGGCTGTATGTGTAAGATCAAGAGTGTGGTGGATTTAAACAGTGAAGTGCAATGCCTTTAATTCTCGCCCTCTACAGCATCACCCTCGTCACCCTGGTTTTCTGATGTCCACAGCTGAGGGGGGAAAAAAGAAATAAAATGTTGAGTAAAGTTCAGTATTCATCACATTTATGTACATATGAAATTCCTGTAATTTCTACAAATCAGTCAGTTTCTTTATCTATTCTCAGTTCTGTCTATAAACTGTAGTTCATGTATCCCTTTCGCTAACAAAGGAAGGACTATTTTGCAGATGTAAAACAAACTTATATTATTCAACTAAATATAAACAGATTATAATTACAATGTATTGCTCTTTAATAAATAAAAATGATTGGCATGTGGATGTGGTGTAAGGAACATCATATCAGGACATCCTGTTAGAGGAAACTAATCAAAATTGGGATGGTACTCAATCATTGATCATTTTCCTACGTCGAACAACTCCCATAAAGAAAATCTGAAAAATTACTAATAATGTAATTGGATGTACTATCAAAAGACACAATATGAAGAAATTTATTGCAAGAAATTAATAGTGAACTTGATGAACTTAATGACATTTTGACATTTGAGATCAGGTGAAGATGCAGGTAAATTGGACACCATCTAATTCATATAACATCAACTTCTCACTCTCAAAAATCTGATGGCCCCGTCATCTTGGTATGCAAGACATTGTGCTAAAGCTTATTGTGACAGAGCAGGGAGCAAGAGCTGGGACAGTGCATGGGCACCAATATCACTACCAGACCCCACCTTCCACTTCAATAACAAGGAGCTCACCCTGAAGGAGGTCCAGTAATGATCTTAGAGCTGTCAGAACAAGCCCGCCATCAGACCCCATCAGAGCGCAGTAAATGTATAAATCTATATACATGTATACATCTATAAATGGTACCCCAGGCTCTTGAACTATCTGAGGAGAATTAAAGTGGAAAGTGAAACGGAAAAGTGGGCCAGCAATGCAGATTTGTGGAGTATGTCTGGATTCTGAACGAGGGAAACACTCGAGGAACCAGCAAGCAAGGATAATCTCTCTCCTCTGTGCTGAGGGCAAAGAATTCTTCAGTATTGGTACCTGATGCCTCACAGAATATCTCCTGAGGAAGTCTTATATCAATGCTTGCATGCAGAAGAAGGTATTCCCCAAACGTCTTGGTGCACTGAACACAGGAGTGGTTATTTAGGTGATCTGAAAGGCACGAGAAGTCAAAAGGAGAAACAAAAATCCCACAAAAGCTGGTTGAAGCTGAACTTATTCGCCATCATGTTTCAGGGAACAATCAGGGACCTCATTCGGGATTACTATAGCTGCTTCGCTCAGAGCCACCTCTGGAACATAAAATGGGTGTACTCTTTTAGTGACATTGTTCACCCTAGCTATGAACATAGTCAAGTCAGTGGAAGTGGAGTTTGGTGGCTCTCTGATCTAGCCACCCATCCCACCCAAGCATTGTGGGCAGCCACCCATCAGAGCATTAATGGATGACATTAGTGCCAGGATGCAGCTCAGTGAGTTATAGGCATGTCCTGACAGCTATAGTCTGGACAGTTAAGGCGGGGTAGCACTCCAAGATTGCACTACTATAATGCCTGAGAGGAGGGGCATCACATGCTCCAGGAAGAGGTGCGAGTAATAGTAGCTCAACTTTGTGCAGTAGGACAGTAGGGATGCAGTTGGACCAGATGGGCACAAGCAATGGACTGAAAGATCTTTTGGAGAGACCTTTGGAAGGCCTAGCCATTCCGAATTATGGTTTCTGATCCAGTTGGTTTATGATGTCCTCCCCAACCCCTCCAACCTCTTCAGCTGTAGTATACAGAACCAAAGCATCACACCAAAGCTATTGGCAACTGAATTTCAACCAAGGGAGATACCTCACATTCCCACTTGTCACACTTGAGGTCAGAAACCATAAGGCAAGTAATCCTGTTGGAGCTCATAGTTCCTGAAATGCTCAGATGGAAGAGGCATATGAAAGGAGGAGGTAAAAGGTAGGAAAGTGTAGAGCCAAGGCTGAAGTGCCCTATGTGAGCCCATGAAAGTTGCATACAGAGACTTAACAGGCTGTTCTCTGTACAGGGCCTTTAAGCGTCTAGGCATCACCGGGCAGATAATAGAAAAAATATGTGGAAACACCACAGAGGCTACAGAAAATGGTTTTAATCTATGGTATACATAAGCTACTCGAAAGTAAAGTGAGCTGGTTACAATGACCTCTTCATATTTTAGACATATTTGAGATGAGAGCTGGTGTCATGCGCTAATGCATGTACTGTACAGTTCTGGTTGTGTAAGGTAGATGTGGTTGTGTGATGTTTGTGCGGCGTTAGGAGTCCATACAGAATGGTGCCATTGGGGGTTGCTACAGCCAAAATAAAGGTCTGCTATTAGAAATTCCTAAAGTAAAATTTCTTCAGACTGAGATGTTTCATGAAACATCACACCTATGTTCATAGACAATTATCAGACTAGGTGTTCAAAAGACCATCATTAAAATTAGTTTTATAGTGAGTATTCATATATTACATTAAATATAATTTCATATACAATTGTCAGGTTTTTGAAATAAGCAGATTTTCCTTGTTGATGCAGTGTTCACTTAATTGTATAGTGTATAATCACATAATTGTATAGTGCTTCATGACACTACATCTACATGCAAGAGATTGTGAAATGAAAATGTGAATAAGAAGCAGGTAAATAAGAACCAACTGCAGTCCTTTAGTAAACAAGTTATTTTGGCTAATCATATTTATCCTATGATAAAAACATTTCTATCCTGATGGGTATGGTTTCTTTCAGGATTAAAATACCTCCATCCACAGGGGTTCCTTGAATGGTGCCATGGTTCTCAAAGTATCACGGCCCTGCACATTTTCATGTTCTAACTCTGTACTCAAGGATTGAGAAAACAATGCACCATGGTCTAGGCAGCCACCAGTTCTCAATAGAGTTGAACACTAACGGGAGTATTTGGACCAATGTGCTGGACAGAAATTTCCGGCCCATCATGAAAACACCATTTGAGCAAATATAATTCGGAAGAATTCCATAGATTTGTGGAATCTGGTTAATTTATCTTGTGGAATTTGGTTATTATTTAATCAAAAGTTGTTTTAAGATTAATTTAAGATGGCTGCATTAAAAGAAAATAGCAAACAGAACCGATTTATAAGCAAATTTAGTGTCATAATTAGAATCAAGAGACTGCAAAGCAGACATTGACGATGATCGGCCTATTCCTTGAGTGTTCTTGAATTGTTTGATGATGGGAAGGGGAAAACTCAAGTGAAAAAAATTCAAGTAAAATATACTGAGGTACAATACTCAAGTTAATGTACTTTGTTAGTGTCTATCCATGATTTCTGCAATGTTTGTTGTGGTAATCAGAAGCTGTACTACAGACCTGAGGAGGTCCTTTCCTCATTGTCACCTTCAATTAACAAAGCAACTTCAACTATCAAGCTAGAACTTTATTATAATCATGTTTATGGTTTTTGCAGTATAGCAAATATTAGGATATTAGCTTGTTACTAATACAAGATTTAGAACTGCCCATCTAGTGGTGCAAGAGCAGAATTACATCTCATTGTTATTAACTCGTTCAACCCAGCCAACAGGTCCCGATTTTGAAAAACTGAAAATGCCAGAAATATGCCGTGTTTAACAGGTTAACAATCTACTTGATTGATATGCCAAAATACAGCAAAACCACTATTTGTGAAAACATGACAAACATTCAGTTCTGGGATGGGTTTCCATAATGCCTCAGTAGTTCGCGTGTGGTTCAGTGGTTTGAGGGACTATCAATTTGTATTTACTCTTCGTTACGATGATCACCACAAAGCGTTTCTGGAATTTTGAAACCAATTCATGCATATTCTGTATTCAGAATATTTATGACAAAAAGGAATGCATTGTACATTCTCCATGCCTTGCTTGATATGGCTCAGACCTCTTGGGTTATTGGTTATGATATTCACATGCCCACAGTGAGTCACTGGTATAGCACCACCATTTGGCAACAGAAAGAGTGATGTTTTCACCCATCTTGGCTATATTAGTCCTAGATGCTAAAGATGAATGTTGGCCTAAAGATTCTGCTCTCTCTCTCTCTGATAGGCCCGTTTTGTTTTTTTTTCAGCCTCCTTCACTTGCAATGGCACCACTTTGAATTACATATTAAAGAGTTCTCATGAACAGCTGACAAGTGCAAATTCAACACTTGGAATCAATCAGACCTTTCAGCTCTTAAATCAGTCATGAAATAAGGAAACAGGCCATCAATGACAAAGAAACTTGTCAGCAAGAATTTATCATTGCTGTCAATCCTCTGTTATGTTTAATAGTGTAGCATGTATGTTGCATTTAACCGTCACTTACATAGTACCCAAAGAACCCGTAGTCTGAATATAAAATACCAAGGTAGGACATTTGTGTCCACATAGCAAAGCCCTAGTTTCTAGCTATAAACACTTCAAAATACAATATTCATTCTATATTTTGCACTGCATAGTTATAATCACACGGGAGTTTTTAGTCTGTAGCCTACTGCAGCAGGCTTCAGTTTAAATCCAAACTTTGTGAAAGTTCAACTGCCACAGAGGGTAGATATACAATCATACAGTGGTAATGCATTTTTATTTTTAGACTGTCAAGTTCCATTTACTAAACCAGCAGTCGAATGCAGAGAAATAAAATGATCCACTTACCGAAGCAAGTGCTATGATACTGTTGGTGTAAAATGGGCTTTATACTCATGAAAATATCAAATGAAATTCAAAATGTGACTGACGAACTGTTGGTATCATTTGCCAGCATCTATTTATGTGAAGCAGGTTTTAGTTCTTCTCTGTGCATCAACTGAAAGTAGTGATCATTGCTGTATGTAATTGCCAAGATGAGATGCATGCTTTCAAGGATACAGTCAGGTCACTGACACATTTTATTTATTTATATA
>JAQQZX010000037.1:21544514-21560053 GCA_030068355.1 Notoglanidium maculatum
ACTGCCCGCGTTTTACCTGCTGTCTGACTCATTTGATCGATCTGTCGTTCATCCATTCATTTGGGCTTTTTAAATATTGCGGGCACGCGCACTAAGTCAGGCTATGCAAGTCTGCCTTGAATGAGCCTCGATTAGTTACAGCTGAACCACGTTAGTGGAACGACATGAGGCTTAATTTGGAGATGCCGCTAGTTTGAGTCTCGCTTTTTCGTGGAAGTCTGGCTTTCTTTAACGACTTTCATGGAATATCCCCCAGGGCACCTCTGTAAACTAGAGATGGGATGCTCGGTACAGACGCAGGAATATAAACGCGCTGCTCCGAAGAGCGGGTCAAAAACGTTGTCACGTGACCCCGGCTAACTGCAGCCTCAGTATGTTTCAGTCACGTGTCTAAGTGATTATCAGTGGTGGCTTCACTGGTTAAGATCCAGGATTATTGCTAGGAGGGTTGGTGGTTCAAACCCCGGCAGTGTCAGGTGTTTTTAATTTTACATTCAGCTTCATTTTTGATAAGTGTAATTAACTACATTCACTGAAACTTCATTCTGCTGTAGAAGAAATATGTTCCACAAAGGAAGCACATTAGCAGGCCTACACTTAATAGACCACAACGCAAAGCACCTGTCTGATGGAGAGACGTTAACATGTCCCGGTCCTAGCCACCCTCAGGGTGCTCGGACTCTGGCTCCTGCTGGCTCTCCACATCCACCCGATTGTCCTGCTCGGTCACCGGCTCCGCCTCGGGATCCGGATCAGTCACGGAACGCAAGTAAGCCATTTCTTCAGAATTCATGTTTGAATTTATTTAACTCCTCACAGATTCCTTCCTTCCTACAATTTGCACAGTGGAGGAATTTGTCTCATTGGTCAGTTCAAATTTGAGCGGGAAAATCACTCTGGGGGAAATAGGGGTGGGGTTTAGACCTTGAGGAAGAAAAATATAAAGCACTGACATTTTTAACCAATCATTATTTACCTGCCCATGTACACTAGAGTCAATTAACAACTATTTAACTTAATTTTGCAAATAACATGGTCTCTGGTGTTATTAGCAAGAAAGGCTAGTTTAATCACCACTTTATGTGACTGTTTTAATTATTTAATTATGTGACCATTACTTAATGTAAGTTTGTAATTAAGTAATGTAAGTTTAAATGCAGCACAATACTGTAAAACATGTAGAAGACATCAGGGGAAGCACAGACATGTAACTACATCTGCTGATTTACATAAATATTTTAATTGATTAAAGTCCCAACTGCAAATTAATGGAATAACTAAGGTCTAAAACAACGGGAATTTTGTCTTCATAGACAGGTAAAGAAAGCACCTAGAGTTTTGAAACTTTACAGCACAATACTGTGAAACATGCAGAAGACATCAGAAGCACAGACATGTTGAAGTTAGTGTCCTCTCCTCCCCATCACACAACCCAAGCTCCCTCTCTCCCCCTCCATTTCACCATACTTTTTTGTCCCTTTCCCGACCAAGAATGTTAGATTCTCAAACACTGACACGGAATTGGATTTTAGTAGTAATGTAACATTGCGTTAGTCCGGTTATTAGTTATAAATGCCCCGCTGTAACTAACGTGAAGCATTGTTTAAAGCTGTTATCAATCCTGCCATATTAGGCTTACAGCGTTAGTCTCTGTTGTGACCCAGACGATCCTGTATTACTGACTGCTTATCCTAAAGTCCCTGAAAGAAATAGTCTCAACATGTCATGTAGCCTGTCAGGTGACTTCAGTTATGCAATTCAATGCTCAATTTTAAGTTCCATGTCAACATACATTGACATACTGTGATACGAATTATTCTTCTTTTAGTCTAATACATAAATCCTTTTAAAACTGAGGTCCAGTATTTTCTGATTATGAGTTAAACAGCTTATAGTATGCAAATCACACATGTAGACTAATCATGTGGACATTATTAGACATGTCTATATTTCTGGTTTGAGTGTATTTATTCATGTGCTCTGTGTTTGTCTCCTTTTTAGGAACAGGCAAAGCAATGTGGAGGATTATTTCATTTTGGAGATATTTTTGTGGAGCAGTGCTCCAGAGAGCAGTGTCAAAGAAATGTTAATCATTGTAATGGTATCAATAAATGTTTTGATATTCATATTGTGCAAATGGTTACATTCATTGAGTAATGGAGAAAATAATCGATAACTGAAAAAGTTAGATTAATCAAAAAATTAGTCGACTAATCGAAAAAATAATCGCTAGATTAATCGTTTAAAAAATAATCGTTTGGAACAGCCCTAACTTGCACTATGTTCATGACAGCACAATCAAAAGATTGAATGTGCTTACAGGGGCCTTGGGTTTTTCCTTACATCTCTGAGCATTAACCAGTCTGACCTTGGACTGAATTTGCTGGGATGTCCAGGTCTAGGAAGATCTGTCTTGAGGGCTTTCCATTTGTAAACAATCCCTCTCACTACAGAACAGTGAATTTCAAACTGTTTCGAGATGGCCTTATAACCCTTGCCAGATTGATGATCAACAATTGCTCTCTGAGGCCATGGCTGATGTTCTTTCTTCTTGGAATGATGTGGACACACCTGAATGCTCCAGAACACCAAACTGCCAAAAGGTCCGTTTTCTTAGAGATTGTCACACTTCTTGATGATTAACTAATCTTGTACATTTCATTAATAATACCTGGCTAATTACTTTTTTAATGATTGTGGGAAGGGTGCACTAATTTCTCCCCACCTGGTTTCTGAATGCTGGTTTACCTTTTGTCAAAAATGACATGCTGAAAACTGTTGTTTATGTTTCTTGACTTTTGTTATTTATTTAAGCCCTGATAAATAAAAACACAGAACTGAAGAATGTTGTACTTTCTTTTTCCCCCATAACTACATTTCCCCTCACTGCATGGTGTAAATGAAGCTATCCATAACAGGTCATTACAGGTTCTGCACAATAAGCGTCATCACAGTGATAGATAAGTTTGTAATAATGAACAGGACTCTGATTTAGTATTCCTCACCAACACATCATTGCAGATTTCCTGCAGCTCAGACTCAATTTTTTCACGGTATTCACGTGCCATCTGCTGCTTCTTCTCATTGCCCTCCGTCTTCTGCTCAATGCTCGAGATGACACGCCAGGAGGAGCGTCGAGCACCCACCACATTCTTGTAGGCCACGGACAACAGATTGCGCTCCTCATTAGACAGCTCAACTCCACCTTCGGTGACCGCCTTCATAGAGGAAGCCATGTCATCATAGCGTTCAGCCTGTTCAGCCAGCTTAGCCTTCTGTACCAGGTCACTCTTATCCATGTCGATACTGTTAAGAAAAGAGACCTCATTAACACAAGAAATTTAGGAAAAAAATTGACAAGGATATGTTTTAATTACATTTTTAATTTGTGCCCTGAAAAACAAAGCATATTAAGCATGAAAAGCATATTAAGGTCACATGTCCTTTACCGCATGGCACTCATTTACCCCAAAAATTCAAGGCTAGCTGTGGAAGCAAGAATGTGTCAACAAAAATTTAGTCATGCAGACTGTTTTGTTAGTTTGCATAAAAAGGAGTATATCCATTATTTTCTTGCTATTGTATTTTCCTCAAAATTCTATTTTATTGCATGTAGATAACTTGTGGAAAACAAAAGACACTGCATCAAGGCCTACGCTGTCTGTATTCATTCAGCCACCATATAATGTTAGTTTATGACCGATTTATCAAGATAGAATTTCTTGGCATGTACACTTTCCATATCCAGGTACCAAAAATAAAAACAAAATGCTAAAATAATTACAATTCCTCAATCATTACACAAATCATATGACAAGCTATGACAAAAAAAGAAACAAAATGTGAAAAAAAAAAGGATTAGAAAAAGGGCTAAGTTAATGGGAGACAACTCTAATGCATGTTGATATGATCAAATCAATACCCCTTTAAAACATTTAGTGATTCTGTTGTGCCATATACAGTATGAACAGACAGTAAGCTGTGGCTTAAGTGCCCAAATGTCAGTGAATACACATCTCATGGAGTTGGTTGATTCACGATATACAAGTGAGATGGAAAAGCATGGGTGCAGAAGCAAAGGAATGGGTATAGGATTTTGATCAAAAATACTTTTACTAGATCACATACTAGATGGCATGACACTGATCAGATTGAGGTTAGGTGCCTTTTTTCCACCAGCAAGGGAATTTCAGCCTAGATGCAGAGGAAAGGATGTTCCACCCACACATTGTTCCTGCTGGTCCAGGGAATGAAACCAACGACCTTTCAGTCGCAAACCTGCATCTCTAACCTTAGGCCACAACTGCCCTCAAAGTTTGAAAGTACTGGAATAGCAACAGCAATTATTTTTGTCTCCCTCCATATAAAGACATTTGTGTATGTTGTATTTGCAGTGCGTTTTGGCTCAGTCTTGCTGCATGATGACGTTCATCCCAATTTGATTGGATGCATTTCTCCAAATTGGCAGGCAATGTTTTATGTTTTAAAACTTCTATTTTCATCAGGAATTATATCGATAAAGAATAGTGTGCCTGTTCCAGAAATGTACATGCAAGCAAAAGCCATAACACTACCTCCACCATGATTGACTAATGAGCGGTTACGTTTTGGAGCATGAGCAGATCCTTTCTTCTTCAGAACTTGTGGCTTTTATTTATTTATTTATTTATTTAGTGAATCCCAATCTGGCCTTTTGCGAATGCCAATTCTGAAACTTGCTAATGAGTGGTTTGCAAGTTACAGTATAGCCTCTAATATTTCAGCTCTTTGTACACATGTACAGATGTTTGTAGGCAAGTACAGTTGTTTAAATGTACAATAAAGTGGCAGTCTGAGCAGCAGCATTACAAACAATTGTTTATATAGATGTAGTTCATGAGTACATGAGTACTCCCAATGGTATCCTTTCAATATCCTGTGACAGGAGTGAGCTTTCTTAAGGCTCCATAGAAAGTAAAGACACTATTACAGCCTTTTTTTTTTTTTTAAACCAAAGTGGAGTTTAAGGACCAGGTGAGATCAGAAAATGTTGCCAAGAAATCTGCTGACAAGGAATCCAAGAAATACAACAATTCTGTTAATGAAAATGGGAGTATGTGCATGATTCTTGACTTAACCACCTTATCAATGATCTCTTCAGTTTTCTGTGTTAAACATCAGGTTGTTATAGTCACACTACATGACAATTTCTGGACCTCATCCCTATAGGCTAACTGGTCACCTCTGACCCAACCCACCACTGTGGGGAGATCTGTGAAATTGATCATGTTACAGCCATGGACAGGAATGCAGTTGTGAGAGAACAAGGAGAACAGTAAAGGGCTCAGCACTCCGCCTTGAGGCACGCCACTACTCAGGGTTAAAGTGGTGGAGGAGAGATCTTAACACACTGGAGTCTGTTAGTCAAAATGCCTAGAGTCCTGTTACTAAGCTGGCTAAGCTTGGAGATGAGCTTGAAGATCACGCTGTTAAATTCTGCACTAAGATCAACGAACAGCATACTGACATACGAGTTGTGATAGTCCAGGTAGGTCACTCCAGAATGGAGTGCTGTGGAGATGGCATCGTCTGTTGACCTGTTGCTGCAGTAAGTAAACTGATGTGGGTCCATTGTAGCAAGAATGCAGGATTTCAAGTGTGACAGAACCAGTCTCTCAAAGCATTTGGCAATGATGGTGGTGAGAGCAACAGTGCAGAAGTCGTCGAGGCCTACAGCAGAGGAGTCACTGGCACAACGGAGGTGGTCATGAAGATGGTAGGGACTGCCTGGGACATTGACAGGTTGAAAATGTCTAAAAACCCTGGCTAGCTGCTCTGTACTAGCTCTAAGCACACATCCAGTGAATCCCATATGGACCAGCTTATTTTCAACCAGGGTAAAGCAGATCCTTTCTTCTTCAAGGAAGTAGTAGTGTTGGGCTGTTTATCAGATAGAGGGATCTGCCTTGATCATGACCTCTTTTTCCCTGAATAAAGCAAGTGTTGTAGTAATTGAATTCATTGGGGAAGGAAGCCATGATGGATGGTGGTACAGTGGTGGGTACTTGCTTTGAGCAGGAAGTGAATTTCTGATTAAGTAAGGTTTAAAACCTTTAAACCATGTGATTATGGCATACCTTGAACCAAGCAAGGTATGAATTATTCCTCTGCATTTAACCCATCACAACACAAGTGAGAATACCCAGAGCAGTGGGCAGCTCTATGTTGCAGCGCCCAGGGAGCAGTTAGTTGCAAGGGCTTGGATGCAGAGGGAAGAGAAAGTGCTGTTCATTCACTCCCCTCACCCTCACATTCTTCCTGCCGGTCCAGGGAATCGAACCAGCAACCTTTCAGTCCCAAACCTGCTTCTCTAGACTTTAGGCCATGACTGCTTTTATATTTATTTCCTTGTATTTTTGTCACTCTGCCCACACACTTGTTAATGTGGTCCAAGACAGACCACTTAATATTGTGTCAATATTAATCAGAGAGTCTGTGGTGCAAACACATTCCAGTGTGTGTGCTGTAGTTGATGCTGGAGAATGGAATCAGCAGCCTCAAACCAAATCTTGACAGTCCTCATTGTGGGTTTCACATGCTTGATGACTGGGGTGTACCTGGGCAGCTTGGAACAAAGAGAGATCAGATCGTCCGAGGTGGGGGGTGGATGTGATTCTGTAAGCATCAGCCACATCGGAATGAACATGAACCAAAGTTTTTTGTCACATTGTAGTGCAGGAGACATAATGGTGATACCTTGCAAGTAGAGATCTCAAAGTGCAATGATAAAGATCTCAAGCAACAATAGAGGTGCCATCTGGGTGCATGTTTTGTAACATGATAATAGCAGCACAAATATTCTTTCATGGCCACTTTTGCATTAGTATCCAGAGGGACATTAACCGCTGCAGCAAAAATGCGTGTAATATGTACATATATGAAGCTTTATATTGTAGATTTTGAGAGTGACGAAGCCACAAAACATCTGAACCAGTGTCCAGCTGCAGTGACAATCCACCTATCCAGCTCAGTTTGTTCTCCCACTGAGCTGGAATTGAAGTCTGTGTTAAAGGGACATGACTGCATGGCAAGACAGGGTATGAAATCTACACTCGGTTTTGACATTAGAAGATATTTTTTCTGAGACCAACACAAATTCAAAGGCATTTGAGGTCCATGTGCCTTTCTGCTTCCCACCTCTCTTCAATTTCTCCTCCAACATTTCTGACTGCAAAAACATGATACTCAGCAACTTTGCTTGCATTTGAAGAACTCAAAACTCTGTTCACTCACTTACTAGCAATACTGGTGTGCTCGAGATACAGGGGTTCTTGGGTTACATACATCCCGGCATACGACGTTTCGAGTTTACGATGCTCAAGCGCGGCGGAAAGATACGCAGTAGCATGGCATATGAGTGAGGGAGTTCAGCGACAAACATTATATTAAAACGTATATTTCCTTTTCCTTTTTCTGTGGCTTAGTTGTGTTTTTATGTTCTAGATTATGATTTTACAACTGTGTTAGGATAAGTAAGTGACTAGGCTAGGGTGTGTTTCGACTTGCACTAAAATTCGGGTTACATCGCTGTTGTAGGAACGGAACTGTGTCGTAATAACGAGGACCCCCTGTATACATATTCCTGAGGTTTGGTGTTATACGTACACTAGAGACTAACACTTTGTGATCTGTCATGCATCTCTTTCTGGAACACTTGCCATGTAAACCACCAAAGCCAGTGTATTGAGGAGTCTTCTTTATGGCAATATTACCATTTGTTTGCTAGGTAATTTCATTACCACAATGCATATTCTCATAACCACCAGAGGGGAAAACGTATACAACTCCATTACTTCAGTCAAAGTATAGATACTCCTGGTCAAATATTACTCTATAACACATGAAAGTTGTTCAGCCAAATATTTACGAGAGTTAAATTACTGGAATACTTGTAAATAAAAATATTTAAGTACACTTTAGTGTACCACTTTAAGGTAACTTGTTCAAATTTGGAATGCTTATGAAGCTCTTGGGGCATCTCAGTGAGCAGGATTGAGATCACCATTTACTTTGAAGAAACATTTGTGTGGGAAAAAAAAAATCCCAACCTTCTTTGCCTCTTTTTTTTTTTTTTTTTTAAATTTACTCTGACATTACTGGCCCTGGTAGGCTAGGTAAAAGGTCTTATGAAAAACTGCAAATTCTTAAAGCCCAGAGTGTTTACTTTCATATTACGACCACTACTGTTCAATGCTGAACATGGGCACCACCAAAACAGGTGGAAATTCCATTTATTGGTTAATAAACGAAAAGCATAATATAATAAATGAACTATAATAAACTGCGATTTTAATTACAAGTCAAAATTTGAAATTGTAATACTAACTGCCAAGAATTTTACTGTGGTTTACCTGAAACCGGTAACAGTTTCCTTCCTAATCAGAGTTAATGGTCTTTTGCTCTTTAAAGCAACAGAGGCTTACATTCATGAACATTTTCAAACAGTTTTTCATTTACTTTATGCATTTGAATATTATCCTTTTTTATATAAATTCAGTAAATCCAGAAAAGCTTAAGCTGGTTTGGTCTGTGCTAGGCTAATAGCCAATATGCTATTTGCTAACAGCGTCTGTATTAGTAAAAAAAAGCTAGGGTTGGGTATCATTTGAATTTTATAAATTTTATCAATCTGTAGATAAAATATTTATATTAAGCAGCAGTCCTGTAATTTAACCCTCTGTACACAAGGAGAATTCTAGAACCCTGAAGAATTATCCTGAGAATAACAAGGAAATCACTTTCTTTTTGTCATCCTGTTAACAAATGGTTTTTAGTTAGAAAACTAATAAAAATGACAATTACAAGTTTGTTTTGTTTGAAAGGGCATGAACTGTAATTTAATTATATAAAATATGCATTACTTACATCCACATATTAAAATCCATAATTATAAACAGGGTTGGGAGGATTACTTGAGGTGTTAATTGAATAATCTTTCCTTGATTATTCAATTGGTTTTATTTTAGAAAAATATATAATATATAATATATGCAAAAGACATCTATTTTAAATATTTATTTGCAGTGTTTTAATCAGCACTACTAAAAAAAACTTTTAACTAGTTATAATTAAATAGCAGTTCACTAATTACATTAGTGACATTTAAACTGATCAGACTGAATCAAACGGCACCACACGTATTGTAAAAAAATTAAAAAATAAATAAAAATAAAATTTAAAAAACAAACTTAAATCCATTCCATATTTAGTTTCATATGTACCCTAAAACTTTGTCCATGCTCTTGGTGCTATGTTCAGCATGGCCTTAGTCAACTGTGAAAATGAGTATGTGCATGTATGGGTTAAAGAGAGAGTGTGATGGAGGGAGAGAGAGTCAGAGCAAAAATCTTATCTTATCTTTTGATTTATAACAAATACGGAGTCAGCCAAAAAAAAAAATTTATACATGTTTACACATGAACACTTCTACATATAAATGTATGGAAGCTAATCACCACCACTGCGAGCACCAGTTGTAATTGTAGAGGCCAAAGGTAACTTTAATTAATCTCGTGATGTCTGAATAAATTTATTTAAATATTTATACAAATTTCTTTCCTGAAGTGTATACATTTTTTGGCTGACTCAGTATAAAATAACGACAAATTTCACCCAAGCAGAGTAATGAGAAAGAATAAAAGAGAATTAGAAGGAATACAAATTGCTGCAGTTAAAAATGTACCATTATGCCCAGTTCATATTATACGACTTGGTGGAAATAGGGATAGGGAATTTTGGTGTCATGGTTTTCATACTATTGACTGATCTGCGACAGAGGGTCACAAATTCCAAGATCTTTTACCAGTCAGAATCCCAGGGGAGTCGGTCTGGTCTCCAAACTACTGTATGTTTTGTCATGAAAACACACAAAAGAACTGACATGGGAAAAACAGCACCATGCATTTTTTTTTTAAGTTACTACAAAAACAGAAGCTAGCATAGAAATGCTTACATCAATTTTTATGTTTTAACAGAAAGGTGACTTAAAACCTGTGACTAAATATAGGACATTTGAAAATATAACACCGTTTCATATGCATTTACTATTGTTACCATTACAATATATTATTTCCACTCTGTGCATAATTTCACCTGTCAATTCACTACTGTTTAAAGTGGACATGAAGCACTAAATGAACTTGGCACCATTTTATAAAATGGACTCCCACTTTAAAAATCCTTAATTGTTTAAAACTGTCAGTGAAACGGTTTTAAAAATTAGTAATTTAAATTACAATTTTCAAACAAGTGCAGCAGCATCTTGTCCCATCATAGGATGTGACATGAGGTTGGCTGGCTTGGAAGTTCTACATTATTTCACATTAACTTATTAGTGACAGCACTGGTAATCACAGACACAATGAAAAATAAAGAAACAGATGCAAGGGGGTCACTTTTGTTAGCCGCAGTGTTATGCCGCAGTTAGCCGTAATGCTAGGGTTTGTAGCGAGCACTTCATAAATGAGGACAATGTGGAGAAGAGAGGAGGTTTTGAGTCAGGCATACTAGTGGCTCACTAGACCAACAAGCTGAAGTCTGAGGCTGTTCCCTCTGTGTTTGGTGTTTCCTCTTATAAAGTTGGGTGTACTGTTTGGAGTGAGATCATGGTCTTTTATGCAAGAGAATTGATATGAGGGTCATATGAACAAAACCGACACTACAGGCATCCAGAATCGAGAAAACTGAGCAACAATAAAGGTGCAGAAAATATACTGCATCTTTGAAACGCAGCACACCGGAGACAAGTGTGCTTCCCACAGCCCTGAGCGCCATTCACTATTTTCTGCCTGCTTTTCAGTTTACAGTTTTAAATTACAGTTAACGTTACTTAGGTTTTGTCTTGATTTCTCAATACTGTAACTAACAGCAAACTTTTTCTGAAGCGAGCAGAAAACTGAAGTCTGGAATCAACTGACATCGCCAAATACTGACCGTCATCCTTTGAGATGCTTTGCCAGGCCTTTACTGCAGCCGCCTTCAAATGTTTTTGGTTTGTGGGTCTTTCTGCACTCAGTTTTGTCTTCAGCAAGTGAAATGCATGCTCAATTGGGTTGCGATCAGATGACTAACTCTGCAATTTAATTACATTCCATTTTTTTGCCTTAAGAAGCTCTTGGGTTACCTGTGCGGTATGTTTTGGATCATTATCCAGAATTCGTCCTGCTTCTTCCACCAGGAGTCATATCAAAAACACGAGTGATCCAGTTCCATTGACAATCATATATGCCCATGTTCACGATGTTTGACAGATGATGTGGTATGTTTTGGCTCATGAGCCCTTCCTTTCCTCCATATTAACTCTTCCCATCTTTTGGGTACAAGCTAGCTTTGGTTTCATCTGTCCAAAGAATCTTCTTCCAGAACTGGGCAGGCTTTCTAGCAAAGCCTAATCTGGACTTTCAGTTCTTCAAGTTACCAATGGTTTGCATCTTGAGGTAAACCCTCCGTCTTTACATTCATGAAGGCATCTCTTGAATGTAGTCTTTGATAATGATACGCCTATTCCTTGAGAGTGTTCTTGACTTGGTTAGATGTTATGAAGGAGTTTTTCTTTACTAAGGGAAAAAAAATTCTGCAATCATCCAGCTTTGTCATCTTCTGTGGCCTTCCAGGCCTTGGGGTGGTGGTAAGCTCAACAGTGCATTTAGATATTTAGATTTTCCAAACCAATTACTTACCAGGTCATCAACTTTGCATATTTTGAAGTGTAAACTGATAACATTTAACATTATTAAAACTTGGATATTGAGTTCTATGGTGGGAATAGTGTGACACTTTTTGTTCCAGCTCACCCCTACCAGGAGTATTTTTAAATATTCTGATAAAATGCTGACTATTATGTAATGTAGAGTTCACTCATAAAAACATATCGCATTTAATCTTAATACGATCGAGCAAAGCTTCAATAAACTGTGTGTAACTTGGCTACAAAGCTACAAGAAATCTTTCAAGTGCAAATGCATTTCTCTCACCCTGTGCTCACACCGGCAGTGACGAGTGACAGGGAATCATTCATTTCCAGCAGTGGCTGGGCTACAATGAGCAACACAGTGCGCGAGATGCCAGGTGACAATATCGCTTCAGCTTGGCAACAAAAAATTGATTGTTTTTAAAAAAAAAAAAAAGTTAAAATGTTACGCGACTGAGCAGTAATTGAGTCGACCAATGGCAAATTAGAGGGCAGACGAGTTCCTTCTATATTCTGTCACTGTGAAACTTACTTTTCTTGAACTTCAGTTCCTATACTAGCATTAGTTCCCATAGCCAGCAATATTGTTTCCGCACATGGACAGCACAATTGCAAGAACTATTTTTTGCAGTCCATGGAGAAATATTGGTGTCCGTCCAAACTCTCCAAAAACACATATTTAGTGAGAATGCACATGATTTGTGGGTTCACACATGTATTGAGCAATATATTAATAGGCCTGCTTTTAAGAAAATGAACAACTCCAC
Organism: Notoglanidium maculatum; assembly: GCA_030068355.1. Taxonomy (NCBI): domain Eukaryota; kingdom Metazoa; phylum Chordata; class Actinopteri; order Siluriformes; family Auchenoglanididae; genus Notoglanidium; species Notoglanidium maculatum. The sequence continues at coordinate 21,557,010 of JAQQZX010000037.1, forward strand.
GATGAATATAGCAAAGACGACGCAATTAACAAATAAATATAATTATACACTTACTATATACTTTATGAGTGATGCATCTCCTGTCAATACATTCGTAGCACACTTCCTCAAAACTACTTTTGTAACGCCCACAAGCTGGCTGCAAGCGACATCTAGCGACAGCGACAAAGTAGCTAGTGTGAGTGAAGGGTCAGTATCACGAAGCGAACGCGCTGTAACAGTGTCGAGAATGAAAGTAGCCGTGATCGGCCAGTGATGTAATCGTTCCTAGGCATCTGGATATTAGCTAAGGTGTTTGCATATCCGTGACAACGCCCAGGGCGGCGGCTACTCGCAGCAATCAACTCAACTTCATGCTTTCACAGATTAAATTAATAGGCAACAATGTAAAAGTAGCAAAATACTAAATCCGGAAACTATTAGCATAGACGTGCTGCGATTAGCTGCCATTACAGATCGAAAACCGATACGAAAATGGCTTATCGCTTAAATGTTATTTGAAAAATTATTAAACGCAGTTGGAAAATTTTACGCGCGATAATGAGATTGATAATCACGGAGGCCCACGTAAATGTCGAATTAGCTGGCGTAATTCCGTAAAGCAGTAATTTGAACTACAAGATATGTGGATATTGAAATATAAAACCGTAACAATGTTGGATACATTTGTAATGATTATTTCTCATCATTTCTAATTCTTAATATTATACAGTTTGTAACGCGCCTTGTTGGATACCGTTTTAAAACACAGCTAGATAGCACTGCAGTGCAGCGCGTTCAACTCCGCTCCTATTTGTTCGCAAGCAGGCTAACAAAGTAGCCTCTCTGTGAAAAGCGGCCAGCTAGCTACGCCCTCTCGCATTCCCCTGCGGAATTTGGTGAAACAGAGGACCAAAAACACATCCACTAGGAGATTAGATTTGTAATATTATTAAAGGCAACATCACCAGCAATTAAATGCGGTTTTTGTCAAAACACGATAAAGGCCCCTGAACATTTCCCCGCAGTAAATTTCTCTCAATAGCGAAGGCCATTAGCTAGCTAGCTAACTAGTTTTTACAACGGCCAAGGAATGAATGTTAGTAAGTCCTGGACCCCTTCTTTCAGCTGCTAATGCTTCTTTACGGTTGTGGTGTGTTTGTTTACCATCTAAATAAACACAGACTGTGCATCGCCCTAACCGATACTGAAATTGGACGTTTCAACGAAAACAAACGCTCGCCATTCATCACACGCTTCGGCCTAAAGAGTCCTTGTACCCAGCCCCAAACCACCTTCCGCCATTGATAACGTTCAGAAACATATATGAACCAGCATATCCCTGAGTACATTTACAAACTCTATAATGTGAGATCAGTCAAATTAATAAGCAATGAAACTCACATTTAAATATATTTCGAGTCCTGCTTTTGGTCTCTAAATGATTGGAGTATCAATCCGTCCTCCGTTTCGATGCTCAGGGAATTCAGGGCAGTACCACTTCCGCCTGCGTTAACACTTCCGCCTCCTCTAAGCTCCACCCCAGCTAGTATCCATAGTTACCACTATCCGGGGTTTCCTAGGCATTCTACAGGGTCATTGACGTCACCAGGACTATGGCAACCAGCGCAGAATGACGTAAGTAATCACTATAGTAACTGTTGCCAAGAGGTGGTTGACAGTTTGGTGAATGCAAAATGGCACACAAATGACAGGCGTCAGAGCTTTGCATATAGTGGGGATAAGTAATACAGAGCTAAACATTAAAAAATCTGTTAACAGCGAGCTCCACTCCCCACCTCATTTATTTTCAAATATCAGAGATCTGACAAATTTTTGTTTTTGTTGGAGAAATCAAATACTGCTACACGTAATTAAAATTACCACCTCATCTCAAACATCTAGTATCTATTAATATTTATTATTATCTATTATCTAAAAGTCTATTATCAATGGTCGTCATCATCATCACCATTTTAACTACAGTGGTATTTGTATAAATCATACTAGAACCATGGATGTCATGCTGAAGTTCCAATTTATATGTGTATTTTTGGTTTTATTTCTATTTATTTCTGAATATACGTCTCTGTCCAAGACTGCTATGACATGGTCCTAATGACCTTGTATATTCTCCTGACTTGCAAGGTCTCTTATCAATAGCACTTAGCTTTTTTCTATTAATGTATAAATACAAATGTGAATATTTTCACTCATCTGAATTTTGAAGACACAGTTAAATAAATTCTTGGAAGATAGCGATTAGTTCAAATAGGGAAAGGTTCTTACATAAAAATAAGTTTTCAATACTCCAACTCAAACAAATGATACACAGAATTAGCCAGCAGGGTGTAGTGGTGACTGCTCAGTGTATCACAGTTTATTCATTAGATAGTAAAGACAAACAGGACACAGCTCTAGAATTGATTATGCATATGAGATGTTATTCTATGGTTCATTTTTCATTTTTGCATAATTTCATATTATGCCAAGATACAGTATAACATCTGATATATTTTATATAAAAATATTTAATATTTCTATTACAATTAAATATATAGATAAACAAATTGTTATACCCCAGTCTAGGGCCAGGATAGTAATATAATGTGGTTCTAGTACTTCACTAAGCAAAACCACAAAGACAGTCTGTTTTCCTAATTTCCTGCCTAGCCAAGACACAGAGACAAAACTCCAGACCCAACCAAGAGGTCAAACCGTACATCTGATGACTTGGTCTGTACAACATATGAAGTACTAAATAGCCAAAAGTTTGTGGATAACTGAACAATTACACCCATATGAGCTTGTTGAAAATGCCATTCCAGATTTATTACCCCATTGCTGTTATAATAACCTCTGCTATTCATTTGGTTTTAGTTTGTACAGAGTTTTAAAATATACAGGTGTCCAGGTGATTTTCACTGCCCTATTGTTTGTAGAACACCAGTTACAATGGTAGAGATCAGGTTGAGGAACGCGTCCCAGGTTGGGACGTTCTTTAAAGTTGAATAAAATGAAAGCTAAAAGACTTTCAAATCACATGAGCCAATATTTTATTCACA
>JAQQZX010000037.1:21560153-21580020 GCA_030068355.1 Notoglanidium maculatum
ATGTCTATTTCTCAGAGTTCCTACATGATGCAGTAAAACCAAAACTATATTTGTGCATACCCAGTAGGTACCTGTCAGTAAAAACTTTTCACGAAGCAAGACTTTTCATGTATCTTTCTTCTGCCCACTGCACTGTTATTGCACTGATTATATATAAAAATTCACTACCAAACATGTCTGCTGCTATTAAACCAGGACAGACTTAAAACTTGAATTAGGATGTAATATTTTTACTACCCTGTCCATCAAAATGACAATGAGAAATTTTAAAGCAATCTCTGGGTAGAGGGAATTTTGGTTATTTTTCTGGGCTAGCCAGCTTCTGAAGATTTAACTGTTTGAAAAAAGAGAGAGAATAAAATACAAAGCAAATGCAATATTGGTCTTACCACCCCTTTATTTCCTTTGCATGTTGCAGCCTGAACTAGACCAGGATGTAGCAGGTAAAGAATAACTGTGTAACCATTTGGAGAATGTTGGGTGATGTCAAAGAACTGTTACCATTGGCTCCCAGTGATACACATGGCCGAAGCTAAAGCTAGTTAGCCATTATGTTTTCATCAGTGAAAAAACTGCAAAGATCGCTATCTTCCCCTTGTAGAACATCACTGGTCCACATTCTCAAATATCAGTTATCAAGGGGAAGTCTAGCAGAAGTTTCTAATTTCTCTAAACTCATAAATTTTTGTAGTGTCTGTACATCTAAGTGTAACTGTTATGAATTGGAATGATTTTATGCCAATTACAAATATTTATATCTGAACGGAACTGGATGCACCGTGTTAATCACCGTGCCAATATGCTAATATGCTAATGATACACTAATCTTGAGTAGCATTTTACCTTAGACTTAGCATATAGTTAGCCTCATTCATACATGTATGTGCCTCTCTATATTATAGATTCATTGACTGTGTTCTTTTGATATATCACTTTGTATTAACATTTGTCATGGAAACTTCATCAATAGCCGAGGAAAAATAAAGAGCTTCCGAGAACTCAAGGAGTGCAGAAAAATTAGGCTTTTATTGAAACATGAAAGCCAAGAAGGCCTGCAGAGCGTTCTGGAACACTGCTCCAAATCAGCTGCTTTTATACAGAAAAACCATTCACTTTGACAAATTTACAATGGCATGTACACATTTCTTGACCTCGCTGCTAGTTGAACTCCTCCAATAGTGTACCAGCATCCTACGTTTGCCTACCTATACTGTTCTAGTGCAGCCACCATTGTAATTTGTTTTTACCTTTATTATCTTCTAATCTATACTTGGTAGCCACCATTAATTATTTACCTGACAAAGATAACATATAAAAATATGTTCTTACTCATTATCCCATTTCTAATATAGATATATGTATACTATGTATACTTCTCTGTAGAGAAAAGCAACCGCACCCAGAAGACAAAAAACAGATGTCTTCTATGTTTAACTTTTCTTTAAGTAAATTGAACACTCCTTTCCCTTATATGGCTTTTTGCCAAGGAGGCTATAGCAAAACTAGATTTTAGGCCAAAAAAAGGGGACCCTGCAAAGCACAAGGGGGGCCTGCCGTTTGTCCTTTTCTATGAGTGTAACACTGTATACCTGTCTGCTTCCTTAAAAGGAGATTCTGATTCTAAAGGACTACTTTAAGAATTGTGGTTTTATTAACAAATGTCCACTGTTCTACACACAGTTGTTACATGTGACCATATTTGATGTTGGATTATGTCTAATAATGCATACACTGCCTAATACTTGTTCCCAAAACTGTACACATTCTTCACTGCAGAAGGTCACTCAGTTATCTTACTTATGGCTGGCTACAGGTTAATTAGCTACTGTATTAGCATATAGTTCACTGAAAAACACCAGTCAATTTTCTTTCTTTTTCCTTTATTACAGAACCACAACATTATACACTTCACTATGAGTTACATGTATTCATCCCAATCTGTACACAATTTCCAATTTCATTGTTCTCTAAATACAACGGTGTTGTTGATGGTGTGAAGACACAAAAAAGCTTTTTTCTTCTCCTCTTCTAATTGAACACCCTGTGTAGGGTACCGCTGGAAATTAAACCCATCATTTCTTTCCCCTGAGTACTTTTTATAGTCCTTTGAGCAGGATCTGGTAAGCTATGCTGCCTACAAATGTCTACCAGAGAAAAGAATGTGACTAGTTGTCACAACAATGTTAATCATTAACCCACAACACACCAAGTCCTCGACAGAGTTTGACTTCGTTCTCCAGGGCTTGAGAAGCATTTTCATAGGGTCACTGAAGAAAATGCAGACATGAGGCAATATTTGGAGGAAATGAAGGAGCAACTGGCTTCATGGAGTGTTCCATGTCACCAATATTCATCTTAATTACTTCCAAGGCAGCATTATCACATTGAGGACAAAGCCTTAACCTCCAAGCTTGAGCTTGATGAACAGCTTGTGGAGGGCAAGCTACAAAATGCCTCAGAACCAGTTGATGTGGTCAGTGGTCCCAAAAGGATGGGGCATTGATTTAGCTACCATGTGCAGCCCCCATCAAGTAGCCACCATATTAAGAAGAGAAGTTGTAAAGATGAGAATCACCTTCTCATTTCAGTCACACTTCAAGTGGCTGCCCTTCCCTGATTCAATCTGGAATATGTACCATCACTCCTGCAGACTTTCACCATCTCTTAACTATTATTACGAGAGCATGCTCACTAACTGTCATCATGACTTTTCCAACTCCTTTCTCATGTTTCATGTCCAGGAAAGGAAAACCACATGAGATTTTATATGATATAGGCACCTTTTAAGGGCAGTAACACAGAATGGAAATAAGCGTTTATGGCCTTTCAAGCATCACTGAAAGAGCAGCTGATTGGCCAATAGATCGATTTCCACTACAACCCACTGAGTACTTCTCACTTCAGTGGCTCTTGGGAAAGAGAAATATTGTATGTTCCATTAAGGCAGCAATGAACACTGTTGCTGGAGCACAAAATGTTCCAGAAGAGGTGTGCCGGACTGTCTTGGTAGAGATTGAAGGCATATTTAACTCCAAACTCCTTGGTTAAGGATGTCTCAAACCCAGACTCTGTGACTCCAAACTCTCTCGTTATGGGGCACCCAAAGCCTTTTCTACCCCAAATTGTGTATCTGGAGTCAGAGTTACTTACCCCCAAATGATGGAGACAAGATGGAGTTTAGTTCTGGCAGACCAGCTTTTGGCCAGATTTGTCTGTCACTAAGTTGCCAGTACTACAAACACGTCAGAAATATCAGAAGGATCATGAGGACTTGGCCGTCAGTGCAGTGGTGATGATTGGTGATCCTCAATCAACAAGTGCCCTCTGGCTGGTTGGAATGATCAAGACAGTCCAACCTGGATCCGGTGGAAGTGAGGACTGCTGGTAAAGGATTGCACCCAACTTTGACTGGTGGCCAGGCTGATCACACTTCCTGCAGATAAATAAACCATGGATAGATGGCATTCCAGAGGCAAATCTTTACAACATATTTGTAGGCAACAGTACAAAAGCCCATCATACATCTTTCATTAGTATGAAATGTTATGTAATTAGTATGAAATTGAAATTGAAATTGAAACAATTTCTGTTATTTTCTACTCAGGCAATAACTTGGGCCACTTATTATATCTTGTGTTTTGGACCCCTTGCTACTTTCCAGCTGTGTTTGGATTGTCCAGATGCCCACTCAATTATTCACTCAATGTATAGTGTCTGCTACATAGAACACAAACTATCGTGGAAGGTCAGATAGCTATCAATACATTTTGGGCATTATGGAGGTGTTACGCTGCTACATAATTCTGCGCTGGGCATTCATATTTATTATCTCTGTCACATAAACAAATGCCAGGACACAGACATCAACATTACTATTTTTTAATAAGTACACATTGTAATTGACATATCTCTTCCATAATTGTCAACCCTCACATTTTTTCCAGGTTTCTCCTTTATTTTAGTGTTTTTTCTCACTGTCCCCCGTTTTAATATTTTCCTGTGAATCCCCTGTGTTTCTAAACCTTCATAATGTTAGGCATAGGCCTACATAGCTGACCAATTATTCTCTGGAGTGATGCATTCTTGCTACACTGGCAGTGTAGGTGGCAGTATGGTAGAAAAGCTACATCTATTGAGGAATAGAAGTCAACAGTGTAGTCAAAGATTTTAGATAGGTTTTAGATCTAAAGCCTTTGGTGTAATGTTAGATGACAATGAATGCAGACAGGAATGGTGGGGTACCTGCCAAAAAGGATACATTTTTGTGCAGATACCTTACAAAATGTTAAACAAACATCTCCTAACTTCATCATATTAACTAAACTTCACCATTTCAGATATTACACATGTTTGTTTTTTTTTGTCTGGTATTCCCAGGTATAATGTATTCTAGTATGCCTATCTTAAAGGGCTCCAGGTAGAACTTACCCATTCTTTCCCACCCATTGGTAATAAACTCCTAATTGCTGAATTTGTATGCCATTTTGTGTTTTCATTTATGTAATCAGGGGGTGTTCACAGCATTTCACCTTCAACCAGGTATCTGACTGACCACATAACTATAGTCACTCAATTAAAGTTGGAGATTGTTAATCCAATCCTTGTTGATATTTTAAAGCAAGTGGTTGCCTAGAGATGATTTCTGAGTTCACTGTGTGCACCCTTGTCTAAATATAAGGGGTACGGCTGGTGGGAAGGCCCAGGAAGTGACGCCAGAAAATCTCCCTTATTTTCTAAGCCAAGTGTGGGAAATCTCCCTTATTTTCAAAACCCAATGTTGACCGTTATTATCTCTACACAATGTTAAAATAAAAATCAAATAAAACTTTTATTAAAAAAAAAACTTATAATAAAACTCTACTACTTATGTGAGAGGCTAAGTCGACAGTCTAAGTCGACCGATGTGGGGTAAAGCTGCTATACACTATATTTTGGTGTCTCTCACAATAATTTTGTAGTGCACTATATAGTGAAGGAAATTTACAGTTGAGAATTTGAACAGCACTACAAAATGGCTGATTCACTATATACTGCACTATAGTGGGTGAGTGGATGTTCTGAGTGCAGCATCAGTTATCAGTCAGCAAGAGCAAGTTCATACCTAGCAGCAGTGAGTTGACTCCTAAAGGCAATCATTTTCATTTCTGTTGGTGGTGAGTGTTATGAATTGGAGTAATAATTTTATGCCAATTACAAATATTTATATATTGTTGTTACCTGGATGCACCATGTTAATCTTTGAATGTTAAGTGCCATGCTAGTATGCTAACTGTGATCAGCATTCGGCATTAAATTTAGCTTATAGTTAGGCTATCATACATGTACATGCTTGTGTTAGCTTCTGTACATTATACATTCACTGATTATGTGTTTGTTTATTTCACCAGGTATTCACATTCTGCACTGCAAAAGGCCATTCAATTATCTTACTTATGGCTAGCTATAGGCTAATTGCATATTGTGCTAGCATGTAGCTCAGTGTAAGTTCATTGAAGGACACCGGTCAATTGTTTTTCTTTTCCCTTTATTATAGAACCACACCATTCTACACCTCACTCAGAGTAACTTGCAATCATCTCAACCTGTACACAATCCGATTTCATAGTTCTCCAATTACAACTCTGTTGTGGGTGTGAAGACTCCATAAAGCTTCTTTCTTTGAACAATATAACTTCTCCAATTCTAATTGGCCACCCTGTGGAAACCCATCCTTTCCTCCCCTCTCAGCAGGTTTAATCTAAAACAATCTTCTAACAGTTTTAGATAAATAATAAAAGATAATTTTCACATGTAAACTTGACAGGATCTTTAATACTTGAGTACATTTAGCAACTGTATTAGCAACCATATTACTTTCACTTCAATCCATTTTTGGCTGGATACTTATATAATTAAAAAATTTGTTACATTATTTATATTTTCCATAAACTTAATTTTTCTGTACTTCTTCTTCTTCTTCTTCCTCTTATTATTATTATTATTATTATTATTATTATTATTATTATTATTATTTCCCCTGTAGGTATACTATGGATATGCCTATAAAAATTATGTCTGCCTGTGTTTCCCCCTGCCACACAGTATAACATTGATAATGGGATAAATGCATATACTGATGTGGAAACACATCTAGCCACATTTGACTCATTTTTAATACATTTTTAACTGACTCACTGTAATGCATATGTATATGTTGTAAGTATAATGATGGAACTTAAACTATTGTTTGACATACTAAATCTAAGTCAGCTTTGGTCCACACCCTTTGTACCAAGATGTGTGTCATGATTAGCAAAATGATTTCAGACTTGAAATGGTCAGCTGAGCCCCACTTTCTATATTAACAGATAAGAGGCTGCTCCATTTTCTGTGAAACTAGGTTGACATGTACTGGAGGAAGCTGATCATGCTACTAAAATGAGTGCCTGGGAGCTTGTGGCTGCACGTTGATTTTAACTCTTTACTGTGATATCTGGTAAATGCAAAATCATTGCAGATTTAAATTATTTACACTTCAATTAGTTATAAAAAAATAGATCTCAGCTTAAAAGCTTCAGTATTGAGTCAATACATACACTATTACACTCATTGTCATTTTGGACTTTTAAATTTTTTTCATGTTTGAAAGCCCAGATGACTTCCTCCAGCTTCACATGGACAATCACATGGATATATAGCTTGTGTCACATTATACATCTGCCTACCTAACAAATTATAAAAGATGTAAACTCTGAGATGAGCTGGTAGTCTTTGAAAAGCATAAGCAGGATGAACAATGAAATTTCTCTTGGCTAAAGTGCATTTTTAGATATGTTCAGACAGTTATTTGCAATTAATTACAAAGAAAACAATGAAATAAAAATGTGTACATGCATAGACACTCATACTATGTACTTGTAAGATATTTACCAAGTGCTAAAGGCATCCTTTAAACGGAAAAATATGATGCACTTAATTTACTTGAATTTACTTGACTCCCACATTAACAACATTTGACTTTTCTTTTTACTTGCAGTAAGTTTGCAAATAATTGTAAATGTGTTGATACAATAGTTAATTCATGTGGAAATTATGTAGTCATTTGAATCAAGTACATTTATTGCATCACTTTGAAGTACAGTGGTAGTCAACCCGGTCTTCTGCATTGGCCACAAGTCATGTCTGATCCATTCCTTGTATTCCACTATGGATTTATCCATGCATACAACATGCACTGCATCAAGAAGGGACATCTTCTCATATGGAAGGTGGTCATACATTTTTCATTTCCATGATGAAAAATAATTCTTTTTTTTTCAGGCAGAGGAAGTGGGAGGAAAATGATGTTCTTGGATGTGCCATTACGTAAGTACAATGGATGGTAAAATGTTACATTGTCCCATACCAGTCTTTGCATATTTTGTCTCACTTGCCCCCTTTCCACAACTGGCACAAACTTTCCAAATAGGTCATCCAGAAATGTTAAGAGGTGCTCTATATTGCATGGTCCAATTAGCGGTTTTACTGCAGCATCAGTCATTCAAAAGATACTGCTTTACTCATTGTGTTATTAGCTCCGTAATAAATAAAAATGCTCTTTTCCTAATCACATTCCTACCTTGCTGGTATGCGTTGTCATGTATAAATCACATTCATCCACAAAGATGAATATATGCTCATTCCTGTGCTCGTCTTCAAACTATTTCTGTCTCAGGCACACGTTGTAGACACCAATGGCTTAATTCCCACACTTGTTCACTGCAGCGAAACCAATCATTGACAGCAGGTAACTCAGTGGTGTTCATGTTCAGGGGAACAGTGCTGGCTGGTAATCTAAGATGCATTGGAATTACATGAGCTGAGAGCTGTGTGGCTGATATATCTTGCCTAATCCCCCTGGTTTTCAGAACAGAAGGTACAATGAAGCTGTCCTATCTCCTGGTTGATCCGTTCCACCGGACCATTGGACTGAGGGTGGTACCCAGACATTAAGCTCACAATGACTCCCAAATTCTCCATAAAGTGCATATAGTTGGCCACAAGTACTTTCCACAGAGGAAAGAACATTCGTGCATGTCTGGGGGCCTGGTAGCTGGAGAAGTATGCACCCAGGTGATCAGTCTACTTCTAAGTTGTGGGGGAACATAGGTGAGGCCAGGAAGACCATCTGTAGAATGTGGTTGGGTATTGTGTTGGCTATTTTCCTGTCAATGTCCCATGTGATGGCATTTACAAAGCATTTACAAAGAGGGGGCAGAATAGGTTCATGGGTACTCTTCTGTTCATTGGCTGGATACATACATGAAAAGGAATCTGATTTTGTATTCTTTGAGTCTATAGGAGATAATAAAGTTAAAGCATGTGAAGAACAGGGCCCAGCATGCCTGTCCGTTTAATCTTTTAGCAGTACACAGATATTCCAGATCTGTAAAAACAGTAAATGGGTGTGCAACCCTGTCCAACCAATGCCTTCACTCTTCCAATGCAAGTTTAAACACCAACAGTTCTTTATTACAAATATCATAGTTTGTATAGTTCTGCTGGTGACAGGGGATAAGCATGGCTACATGGTGGAGTGGTCCCAGGAAGCAGGTCTATAGCACATTCATAGGTTCAATGTGGAGGCAATTTTCTGGCTTTGGTTTAGCTGAAAACATCCAAGAAATCATGGTATTCTGCCAGGATGTGTAAAGGAGTGCCTGTTTCAGGGCATTTGATGTTGGTGGAGGAGAGGGACAGACATAATTGTTGTAGGCAATGCTGATGACAAGTCAGACCATTTTGTAATGTTTTGTTTGACCCATGAGATGCTAGGATTGTGGATGTGTAGACACGGGGTATTTAGGTGTATCAGTTACCAGAAGGCAAATGAGCTCATGGTGCTGGCTGCTGACGTGAAGGTCGATGGACTGGGCGCACTTTTGGATCATACCCTCCCTGATTGGGACGCCATCAATGGTGCTAATTCTCTGTGGCACAGGTAGGTCAATCAACATGATTTGAAATCAATGATGTTGGTGTTGGAGGTAAAATCATTGTCTAAGGGCTTTATCAGAACTTGATAAAAAACTTGAAGAATAAAAGGAGGGATGAAAACAAAGGAGATTTGACTCACTGCAAGAGGCAGGGTTGAAGGGTGATTCCTGTCGTGTTAAGCTCCTCTTACAGTGCATTGTGAGAAGGTGTGGTTATAACCTACATAGTAGAAACACAGACCCTCACGTCTTCTTCTCTCACATTCTGCCAGTGTCAGATGAGTATTGTCAAGCTGCATTGGTTCTGGAGCTATGTTGATATTGCTGGGTGGTGCTGAGAGTTGTTTACATGGACACCATTCATGAAGCAGGTTGTCCAGGTGAATGGCAAGGTCAATGAACAAATCTAGTATTGCTTCATCATTATGGCAGGCCAGTTCAGCGAATATATCACTATTCAAACCTTGGCGGAAAACTGCCTTCAACGCTGGATCGTTCTGGCCATTCTCTGCTGCGAGCATTCGGAATTCCAGGGCATATTCATCTGCTCATCTTCAAGCTCCTTGCCTTCCAGAGCATGATTGAACATGATGGAAGAATGTAATAAAACGTTTGTAGGAAAACACTGGCTCACCACCTCTCTCCCATACAGCTGTAGCCCAAGTGAGAGCTTTACCTGTGAGCAGACTAATTAGCAGCATTATCTTGCTTTGGTCTGACATACTCTCCTGCCCTGTAAAATATAGCTGGCATTGCAGAAGAAAACCTCTGCATTGAGCAGGATCCCTGACATATTTGTCAGGCCTAGCAATGGGAGGCATGGTTGTCACAAGGTAGATGCTGGGAGCTGGTTAGTAATTTGGATGAGCAAATCAATTCATAATGTTTATGTAACATTTTTTCTCGATTGTTAGTTGATATTCTATCTCTCTCCATTAAAATGAAACTATCATAAAAACTAGAGACTGTTCATTTATTTGTAAGTGAGCAAACTTACAAATTCATCTGGGGATCAAATAATTATTCCCCCCACTGTATATTGGTTCTAGCTATGATCCTGTTACTGTTTTTACCACAAGACCACAACCCTCTACTGTTTTTACATCACATGCCAAACAGCAACCAATGGCTCATGCAGTAGTCCTTAATTGTGCAAAGTTTTAACATAAATATTCAGCATAAGAAAAGCCCTGAAAATGTAGTGGCTGACTCACTATCTCAGTGCCATTTTAGTGAAAGTTGTGAACCTGATGTTCACTCTTAAGGAAGATTTTGTTACATCCTTGAATGTATTTCTGTCTGTACTGTGTGTCATTTATGTGTCTGTGTCGGTGGTTGGATGAGTTTCTTTGTCTCTTTTTCTTTCAGGCCCAGTCCACTGCAACATTTTATGTTCCTGCTTCCAGTTTGCCAGTGAAGATCACTCTTACATGCTTTGCTCCCACATTGTGCTTTGGGATTACTTGGACGTAATTTTCCGAAGTATTTTAACCTTTTCTGTCTGCAATCTCCATGCCATTTCATTGCCTTTCAGGTCATTGCCTTTTCTTTATTCAGTGTAAATTTTGCTATGTGTGCTTTTCTTTTTTTGTGTGTGACTTCTTTTGTGTATGACTGTTATGGCCCTGCTAATTTGCCATTTCACACAGAAGACTGTTGTTGTAAAAAAGCAGTTTTAACAAGTGTCATGCTGAAGGACTACCAATTTAGTGGATTGGTTGGGAGAGAACTAGACGTCACCAAAAGGAAGAATATAAGATGCAGTTCTATACTGATTGATTGGACCAGCAATAATAGACACTTGGTCCACCAATCAGGCAGTGAGCTATGGAGAGCTCTGTCTATTGTCATTATATATCTATTACCTATTGCAGTGGTAGTTTGGTGGTTAAGTCATTGGACTAGTGTTTGGAAGGTTGTGAGTTCAAATCCCAGCACTGCCAAGATACCTCTGCTGGGCTCTTAAGCAAGACCCTTAACCCTCAATTGCTCACTTGTATAAATGAGACATATGTAAGTTGCTCTGGATAAGAGTGTCTGCCAAAGGATATAAATTTAAATATATACCTAATTTTTTTGCCCAGGAGTGTGTATACACACACGCACATGTGCACACGCACACTCACACTCACTGTTTTTTTGGGCAAAAAAAAAAATGAGGCAAACACTATATTGCAAAACATCAAGCATTTAATGGTCTCAACAAAAATCACTGGGCAGAAAATTAACAAGAACTAAAAAAAGCACTCCTGAGATCGCTGCCTTCTATTACTTGTCAATGCTCATTGTTGAAACTGAGGGAAAAGCTGGAAACAAGGAAGTTCACTTACATAGTCTTCTGGTACACAAAGAGAAAATTATGAAAATGTTTAAATGTTTAAATGATATAAAATTTAAACAAACTTCTCTGGGTGTTCAAAATTTTCCAAAATATCTTCTGTTTGAAGACTTTAACATTGAGTGGAACAAAATGGACTCTTCTTTCAGTAAAAAGCCATCGCAAGTTTACCCACAAGACTTCAACATTTTTACACATACCTATATCTATCTATCTATCTATCTATCTATCTATCTATCTATCTATCTATATATATAGATTTTTTTTATATTTATATCTATATATATATAGAGAGAGAGAGAGAGAGAGAGAGAGAGAGAGCGAGCGAGCATCTTACATATAAAATAAAAAGCATCTTACATATAAAATTCACTTCTTCTCTCTCTCTCTCTCTCTCTGTATATACACACATATATACATATATATTTGAGCAATAGAGAGAGAGTGGGGGAGAGAGAAGAAGTGAATTTTATATGTAAGATTCTCACACAGCCATAGCCCCAGACATCTCCCCCACCCTGTCATCCATACTGTGATTGGCTGCTCATCTGAATCCCAGCAACAGCTCTCTGCAACTCCTCCCCCTTTTGCCTTCACAAAACAGCTTGCTGCTGAACGAATCAGTCACAGCCTGCCTGGATAGTACAATCTCTTTCATCTCTCTATCCACTCATTTCCTTTTTTTCCCACCCTCTCTCCATCTTTTTCTTGCTGTTTCACCTCCTTCCTCTGATGAGCTGCCTAATCATGCCATCCATTTATATCTACAGCATTCCAAGCAGAGAAGGATAAGCACAGATCAGCCTGAACAAAAAAAAAAAGCTATAGATCATGCTGTCTGCAACAGCCATGGCCATCCACTCCTGAGATGAGATTGCCTGCTATTTTGCCTGTACCAACTCTCTATCACTCGACCTAAAGATCTTTCCCAAGGCAAAAGGAGTGCTTAAAAAAACAACAGCATCTGACCATCATTTCTTGAGAGGAACTTTGGGTTTGATTAGCCTAGTGGGGAAGGAAAGGAGGAAAGAATTGTGTAATATCACTCCCATTATTTCTGCTCAGTTTTTCCTTTTCTCCTTCCTCCCTGTTTGCTGGCAAAGGAGCCGGTAGAAGTCTGCCAAGACGCCGCGTGCCGTGCTCCGCGTGAAGAATGCCCAGGCGCGCCTGCCCAAGCCATCGGAAGTGGCGCCCACGCCCGCCTCGGGACTCTACATGGAGCGCTCACAGAGCCGAATCAGTTTGTCAGCCTCATTTGAGGCTCTTGCCATCTACTTCCCTTGCATGAACTCCTTTGATGAGGATGATGGCGGTGAGTGTGTGTGAGTGTGTGTGTGCATTTGTGTGTGCATTTGTGTGTAATTGAATGGTGAATGGTGATTGTAAACTTATTGCCATTGCCTTCATTCTTTCAGATTTTTAAAAGCATGTTCCAAGCCTTCATAGCCTGTTTTTATAAAATATTTGATGAAGATCATATGTCGGTGCATCTTTCCAAACTCACTATATCTCCAGTTAAACATTCACTGCTTAATTGCAGGTTAATATTTAGCTTATGCTCATGATTAGATAAGACAATGGTGTCAATTTAGATCATTAAGCACATTGAGACTGCTGAGTGCACACACATGCACACTTGCAGGTGATTTCTGTTTTCCATTTCTATTTTTTTTATTATGTTTTTAAAAATGTAAGAAATATTGCTGTGCTATTACAAACATGCATGTTCAAGACACACACTAAAATTCACATTATATTCAATTCAATTCAATTTTATTTGTATAGCGCTTTAACAACAAACATATACTCTTTTCATCCCTACTTCATTCTCACAAATGCACACTATACTCTTGGCCTCATTTTAAATTACTGTGTACAGAACATAGCATGAAGAAATGAGACACCATGTCTAGCCAGCATTCATTTCTGCTCACACACACACACACACACACACACACACACACACACACACACACACACACACTATGTCTCTCTGTAGTGTATGTTCTTTTACCAAGACGACATACATTTCACAAATGTATTCAGCACAGAATATACATTTTCCTTATGAACAATATATGCAAAGTTTGCATAAAATTAGTTCTTAGTTTTAAATAAAATTTAAATATTAATACAAATATTAATATTAAATAAAAAATATTTATATAATACAGCCTGTAAATCACATCAAACCACACAACTATTTACACATCTAATTTCTGAAACCATAGATGAAGGTATGTGAATCAATATATACAAATTATTTTAAAAGGTTTAATATTATAACAAATATTTAAAATATTTTCCACCTAAAAGTTATCATATTTGACACAATAAACATTTATACCTTTTCAGGTCTGTGAGTTGACATTAAATTTCACATAAAATTTCTGTCTGTTGATATGTTTTATAATTTTTAGATACCAGCTTGGGAACTCTTGTCCTAGAGTAACTGAACTCTCTTCAGATATCTCTTTGTTTTATATAAACCAAGTTATAAATCAGTTTGCCATAGTTTCTGTAATAACAATGATTACTCAACACATTTCTGATCATATGTGCTGGATGAAAATTAACTTGTAACAATGGATTCTTTCTAAGAAAATTTATTTTATACTTTTGTCTCCTGTATACTGTATAAGGTGATCAAATGCACACACACAGCTTGATCTAAAATATATACTAAATATACTATACTAAATTCCCATAACAATATACTACTTGAAAACTCATGACCGCATGGTGGCATAGTCCTGCTGCCTCACAGCTCCAGGGTGTCAATATGGGTTTCTTCTGGGTTCTACAGTTTCCTCCTGTCTCCCAAAAACATGCTGGTAGTTGGATTGGCTATACTAAATTGCCCCTAGGTGTGAATGAATGAGGGACTGTGTATGTCTTGAGTGCTGTGTGATCCATTGGCAACCCACAGTGTATCACAGTGCACCTTGCACCCAGTTTTTCCGGGGTGCCCATGGGGGATTCACTGTGACCCTGACCAGCAGTTACTAATGATGAGTGAATGATTGAATAAATGAATGAATGACACTTAATCCCCTTAATTTGGGATGCAACTCTATGCGTGAGGCAAAATACTCCACAATCAAATGAAGAATAATTCTGCTTTCTTTTTCATAAAATGAGTCACAATTACAATGAACATTTTTACCTGTATTTTTTAAATTCAGTTCTCAGTTATAAAAATTACAGATTTGGTCAGAAATTTAGAGGAGAAGAAACAGAAGGAGAGAAAACATCAATTCTTGCAAGAGTGTAATGGTCAGGAATAAGCAGAACCTTGAGATACTTGATGACAATTGTGTTTTTAAAACAATTAAACACATTAAACAAGAAGATTCAATTCAATTTTATTTGTATAGTGCTTTTTAACAGACATTGTCACAAAGCAGCTTCACAGAAGTAAATAAATTCTGAATATATACTTATGAATCTATAAATTTATCTATATACAGTTGTGATTGAAAGATTGTGAACCCTTTAGAATTTTCTATTTTTCTGCATAACTATGACCTAAAACATCATCAGATTTTGTCAGAAGTCCTAAAAGTAGATAAAGAGAACCCAGTCAAGCAAATGAGATGAAAATATTATACTTGGTCATTTATTCATTGAGGTTCTTCCATTAGTCCTGGTGGCACTGAGGTGGGTTCCATTTGGACTTTGGGAGTCTGACTTCTCAACTGCTACCATGGTAGTGGTGACTTAGTCATGGCCTCTTGAAGTAGAACTTGCTTCTTCCAACATTCTGCCTTGCTTCTTGATTCTGTGTGGCTTGGAACTGACTCATCACAGAGTTAGCATTTCCAGCCTGTCAAAGGTGTTCTGGGATGGTGTTCATGATAGCTACCTTCTTGTTTTGAGTCGGTGATGGAAGTGGTAAACTTTTCTACCATGACAGAATTGGATGTTTTCCAGGTTGCTGGCATTTATAAGTGATATGCCTTTGCTGCCAGGTCACGCAGTTGTTGGATAGTCATTGACTGGGGGCAAGGTGTGAGACCCAGATAATGACTTAGGGCTTACTCACACTAGGCAATCCAAACCATTCCTTGGAGCATTTGACCCCTAAAGACCAGATTGAGTGACCAGTCTGCTCTGTACTGAGGCTCCAAACTTTCATCTGCCCTTTTCAAATAACTGGAAAATATAGTGTTAATAATGGGTCTGGCTCTCAACTTATTGATGAACACGGATAGTAGTTGGTGAGTAAAGCTGCAAATTCCTCCTGCAATGTCAGATGCTTCCATAAAAATCTTCTTGTACATGAAACACAATTTACTAAAAATCACCGTGTTCCATAATTGATAAATCTGTATGGCATGTGAGAGGCCCATGTGTCACAATGCCCGAAATAATCCACAATTGTAAAACTGTGTAAAACTATCGAGTGAGATCACTGTCTTTTATATGAAAGCACAGATATGAGTTTAAACCGAACAAAAACAGTGACAAGAGCACAGAAAAAACACTGGATCTTTGAAACGCAGCACACTGTATATAAGTGCACTCACTTCTTGCAGCGCTTAGCCCCGTTCACTGTTTCCTGTGTTCTTCTCCGATTACTGTTTTAAATTACAGTTAACGGTACTTATGTTTTGTTTTGATTCCCCTATACTATAACAAACAGCAAACTTTTTCAGAAGCGAGCAGAAAACTGAAGTTTACAGGAAGCAATAAATTGAGCACAGGACTGCAAGACGTGAGCACACATCTCCAGTGTGCAGCATTTCAAAGACACAGTGTATTTTCTGCACTCGTCATCTCTGTTTTTGCTCGGTTTCTTTGATTCTGCATGTATCTGTATGCAGTATCTGTATTGCTTGCTTAACCTTGGATCTGTGGTCTCATATAAAAAAACAGTGATCTCACTCCATATGATGCAAAGCAAGAACACTTTTCTACAAAACAAAATTTGCATCATGATGACATAGGCGTCCCTGGAGTGGATTGTTCAGTGCAATGTACTGTAAGAGCAGACCAATGGGGGAGTGGGAAGGGGGTGCAGTCACTCCTGTGTGTGGTTTGGGACAGTTGAACCTAGTGTGACTACACCCTTAGAGTTGGGTGGAGGTTCTGAAGTAAGAGGACTTTGAAGTGGTGTTCCTCTTCCATGTCTGGCTCATTCCTGGAACTGAAGTAGGCTTGATAAAGGAGGCTGTAGTAGGCCCAAGAGAGTTCTTGTCAGCCATGTTTTACATCCAGCATAACAGTCATGACCTATTCTGATTTATGTTAGGAAAATTCTCTGAACAGAGCCTCAAGTAGTAGCTTGGGGTCAGTTATGACCTTGTTGGGTTGCTAATCGAAGGAGCTGTGGACTTATAGGCTTGATATACCACTGCTCATGTAGAATCAGTCTTGGATTGTTGCATTGTCAAGTCTTTGTAGGTGAAATTCAATGTTCAGCAGGTAGGCATGGATGTTGTAGCCATCTGAGGGGCTAGGTGTGTAGGTGTCGATATTCCGGTCCACCTTATCTAGCACCTTGTTGGAGACTCCTGCTTGGCATGGGGTTTGTCTTGGAGGGCACCCTACTTCTCTGTTCTCCATAATGTTACTTCCTGCGGCTTGGAAGATTTCACACACACATATGTACTTACACAGCTTTCTGGTATGTCATTCCAGTGGGTAGCCTCTTGGGCAATGGACAGCTGGTTTAGGGTTGTTGATAATGTCTCATGTTTTGATAATGTCACTGGGTGGTGAGTCACGCATGTTTCACTTTGTCTGACTCTTCCAACTTCATCAGGTCCATTTCTTCTGTGTTTGCCTAATGTTTCTGCTGGGTACCACAGAGATGTTCTTTGCACCGGCTCAGTTCTTGGCTGAGGTTGTCTGGATGTTTTTGGGGCTTCTTCTAGTTGAATGGCTAGGGTTATTACCCCACAGCCTTTGTCTCTAAGCTCTTTGGTGTCTTGGTGTAGATGTGTTTTAGTGAGCCATGCTGCAAAGTTTTTTCTAATGGCCTTTGCTACCTTTTCACTGTGGTCTGAGTCACTTTGGAGGTCAGCAAAGGTTTCTTGTAGTTTTCTAGTTTCATTTTTAATGTTTTTTTTTGTCTTCTTCATCCTTCCTTTGGGTTTGTTGTAGCTGAATATCTGCTTTCAGTTGTGTGATGTGGCTTTGGGCTTGGACCAGATTTTGCCAGCTTAGGGTTAGTAGCTCCTGGGTTAATGTTTGGAACTAATGTTCCAATAGGGCTGTGTTCTACTTGCTTACTTTCAGCTGAACTAGCAGACCAGATGCACAGGAACCTGCGATTCTGGTCCATCTCTTGTTCTCATAGTTTTAGTTAGTTGGTTCATTGTTGGTTCAGAGGTCTTCATTTGTTACACTGATCTGGTTCTTGGGAGTGCAGGTTACATAAATATCCAAGTAGAGAGTCACTGGCTCTGTGAGTTATGTTAACTGTGTACAAACATTAGTTGTCCACTTGACTAGTATTCAGAGTTGTTCATCAGTTAAAGTGGGCTGTGGGTTCTGCATTTCTGTGACATATTTTAATAGTAGTAGTAATGGTTATGGTAACACTAATATTTACACTTTTTAAAAATTTATATTAACCCCCTGGGCCTAAGAATTTGCCCCCTCTAACACATGTGTTTCTATTAATATCTTTGCAATAATACAGCGGATAAATACAGTTCAATTGGCTGAAGTTATAGCCTCTGCCCTTTCATATCCATCTTATTGCAAGATCATATGTGACTTACATATGGAGTTATGAGGAGAATAACATGTTTAGTACAGCACAGTGCAGATCAGTTTATTCCGTTTGCACTGGAGGAGACACTGGCAAGTGACACGGAAAAAATGGCGCGCTAAAAGTTTTCAGCTGGTGAAGTTGCTGCAGTGATTTTAGAACATTTTAGAAAACATATTAGAAAAGTCACTCAACTTTTCAGTGTATGGCCTAATTATCTATTTACACAGTGCGCTAGGTGATGTGACCTGAAATAGAGAGAGTTGAAATTGATCTGAACATTGTGATATTAAATACATGGATATAATGTTCTATGCAAGTGCCCTTAAAGGTGAATTTAAGAAAATATGCAAAAATTAAGGAAATGCCTTTGGGTCGCAAAGGGTTTACTTGTTCTACATAACTTAGGAACACCAAGCAATGCCCAGTGTGACATATGAAGCATATTTAAGGATGGTGTGGACAAATGACAAAGCCTGTGTGACTTGTTATTTTTAAAGCGTGAGGGTTATCCAGACAGACAGGCAAGTAAAATTGAATCACTCTGCTTGTCAAAGTGTGACAACCTCTTTAGCTCAATGTGATAGTCATTCAGGTAAATTTAGCTAAAGTTCCCTAGGTGAGTTTAGCTTCAAACCCTCAATCTCAGCCAAAAAGTTCTGAACTTAGCTACACGTCACATTCCCCAGCAATATCAAGTTCAAAGATGTTCTGTATGTACAAAGGAACCTTCAAAGTTGCACTCATAGCTAGCTGCATAACTCTGAGAACTGGCCAGGTCAAAATTGATAATGAATTCAATGAATTGTGCCACCCAACTCACTTGTAATGACTGCCTTGGATATGAGTGAAAATTGACTTAATGAGCAAGCAGGTGTACCTGACCTGGCAAAATTGAAGTTTCTGATGGAGCCTTTCTTTGTGACAGTCTGTGTGAATGAAAATATGTAAATGTCAGGGAGAGAAGCTGTCGGACAAACCAGTTTTGGAATCTCACATTCATTCTTCTAATTGAATCAAAATGTCTCACAGACTGTTTGTTCTGAATAATTGAAATGAAAAAGAGAAATAGCTATTATTGATTGTAATTAAATCCTTTTTTGAATTAGATAATAGATTTCCACATTACCAATTACAATTAATAGATTACCACAGCTTTCAGGCAGTTTCACACAAACTTTATCTTAATCTTGTTCTCAGCAGGTAGACCATCTACAACACACAGCTTAGTGACTTCAAGCACAGTTAGTACAAATTACAGTTAGAACCTCTTAACGACAATTCTCACTGGCTAAAAATAATACAAGATCTTAGGATTTAGACATAGAGACTCCTCCAGTCTGATCCTTCAAATTCCAGGCTGTATTTGAAAACCTTGTCAAATTCAATTAATGAAATGGAGAAGCTAGATACTTGTAGTGGCCATTCTTAATGAATCACAGATCTCTGAGGACATAGAAATTGTTTGGGGTGGCTATTTTGTGTTATACGTGTGCCTGAAAGAGAGAGAGGAAGAGGGCTAATATGCATCTATGAAAACTGCACGCTATGCACTAACCAACTGCAACACCACTGGCAATAACAGAAAATAAGTCAGGATCTGCTCCTCATGGCACATGCGAGTGCGCCCTATGGACTCGGCTGCTCGCATAGTGCTTTTGATCTCTCTGTCATGCGCACTGCAAGTAGCGGAGGACTACAGACCCCACAAGCACACACTCCCATCCCAACATTCATACATTATCTATACCGCTTTATACATCTGGGTCGCGGGGAAGCTGGAGCCAATCCCAGCATCTTCGGGCGAGTAGGCCAGTCCACAGACAAACAACCACACACGCTCCACCTATGGGC
>JAQQZX010000037.1:21598199-21613288 GCA_030068355.1 Notoglanidium maculatum
AAAATTATGCTGACTGTCACTTGCATCGACTATTTAGGAAAATCAGAGAAAAATATCATTTGCATAATAATTTGGAATACGGTGTAAATGTATATTAATGTAACAACACCTTTTATGTTCATCTGTTCATGTCCTCTGACTCCTCTTTTGATTAAATGGCTTTCTTTCTTATGGATTTCTTTGTTGTCTGAGTATTGCATGTGTTTTCAGCATTAACAGCTTTACCCCAGATCTCCAAAAGCTCATCTGCAGTTGCATGGGTGGCTTTCCTCACTGAAAATAAAATCTCTGCAGAACATTTGTATTTTTTGGTAGTTGTTTCAAACTTGTCAGTTCACATACACCAATCAAAAATATGCGTGTCCTTATTCTGATGGATCATACCATAGCAGATGATCAGAAGAATTTTTGAAATTTAAAAGTGCCCATTAAAAGGTTGTAAAACTTGACTCTAAAGTTGACATCGTCTAAAATTACTGTATTAAAAAGCCAGCATGCACTGTGTGGTTTTATTTTATTACTTTTCATTCAAATACACTGCACCATGCAATGATCTGATAACCCCACAGGAGAAATAAAACAGGACCTGAACACCTTCATCTGGTGTTTAAAACTGTAAAACCTATCAAGCCTTGCTAACAAGGGTGAGTTCCTGCAATGAGACCATGTATATTGTCACACGTCTTTGTGAAATATCCTTCAAACATCACACAACTCACAACTATTATTTTGGACATATGTTTCCTGGATGCTGCCATGCGACCCAGACCAGGCAGGATGCAAATGCAGTTAAACACTTTATTAACTAAAGAAGGCAGAGGTACAAAATCAGCAGGCAGAGGGTATGTTGTAAACGAGCAAAAGGTCAGTCGAGGAACGTACAACACAAACTGGGCAAAACCAAACACGGGTAGTCAGAACACAGGATAAGGTCAGAACAGGATAATCACTCAGAAAATAAAGGCTAGGCAATAGTAGACACACGAAGGAGATGAGCTATTGATTCGCAAAGAGGTGAGTGTCTAAGAGCCCCTTTATTCCCTGGGTGATTGGATGCACCTGCTCCTAATCAGAAGTCAGGTGACCTTGAGCATGTCATGGGATGTGTAGTCCATTTCTGTATCAGAGTGTTTGTTAATGACAATGTCCATTTCCAAATCGGATGATGTGTCATTATCGAAGTGCATGTCTGTGTCCATGAGAAGGATGTATTCTCATGCACAGGTGAGGGTGTCGGAGCAGGTGCAGGTATAACAGATGCAGCATAAGGTTCCACATAGTTCCTATTCAGGTTATCTGTAGTACAATTAAAATGACCATCAATAATCAAAAACTCATTATCTTGACTGGAACCAATCACAGTGCTTAAAGTATTTAAATACAACATCCTCTCTAGTCCTAGGGTAGGAGCATAGACACATATATAAAACAAAAATCTCATTCCCAAAAACAGCTCTCATGTTTAACAGTCTTCCTTTTAGCTTTACATTCTAAGAGAATGCTTCTATTCTAAGAGAATAGAAGAGCAACACCACCACTGAGGGGAGTGTTGTGACTCAAAATAACAAGCCATTTACACTCACTGGCCCAGTCAGAAGAAATCTCTACCTCACTGTGGGTTTCTGGCAAAAAAATAAAAATGTCAGCTGCTTTCATTTTCACTAATTCATACAGTGTTGCCCTTTTCTTACTGTCACTAGCACTGTTGATGTTTACTGTCACTGCATTAATTACAATCATTAGTAAATAGTAGCAGCAAACCATTCTTATACAGTTTGAAAGTATATTAGCTGAACTCCACAGCTCATTTTTACTTTCATAGCCATGTTCTTTTTTAAATTTGGTTTCCATTGTTTTTAAACGGAAAACTTCTACATCAAATTTCCCATTTTATATTATGTTTTTATATCATGTATAAACTGTATGTGATCTGGATAAAGCTCTTCAGGCTTTACTTTCCTTTTTCCTTTGGTATTTTTTAGAAACTTGCTAATCTCAGTGGCTGTGTAAACTACTCCCATCTGAGACCAACTTCAGTTGGTAGAATAGTCATTGCTTTCTTCCTCTACTTCAGTATCCACATCATCTGCTTGTTACCTTTGCTTCAGGGCAGTTTCTTTCTTTTGGTGGGTATTTGAAAGAATGGTTCTACTTCCTTCTATGTACACAAGTCTCCACAAGACACAAGATATTTAACCAACTGTTATTTTCCTAATAGGGGAGACCAGTTTGCTATACTGTGAGAGCTCCCTTGCAACAGCTTCCTCTTCAATTAATGGTGGTGTGTTAGATTAATGGTTCTCCACAATTCACTATTTCTTTTGCTTTATCAAAAAGATAACAATGGCATTATTCATATTACAGGCAGACACAATGTCATCATGTCCCTCTACCTCCCAACAGCCAAGCAACATTCTTTACCTGGTTTACCTACTTTACCTGGTTTACACCTACTTTACAAACAACCAATCTTGTGCATTCCAGCATCATGGAAACAAAAACAAATAAGCACACACAAATTAACTGCTTTGTGGTCTTGCATGTGCACATACATGCCTGATAGATGCCAGCTGATGCTCATCTGAGTAGAATTGCAGTGTAATTTACAGTACGTTTACTGAACTATTTAAGGATTTCTTGCATATTCAGCATGGGTTATTGAAGCTGTTTGGTTTGTGGTGTTTTCTTGCAGACTTCATACTATTTGGACACTGACGATAATTCCATGCCAAGTTTTGTTTCAATTTCTAATTTATGCCTCGGTAATGATCTTTTAGCTTGTTTTTCTGCTTGCATTTCTGTTTGTTTCTTCATTTGTCAAAGTGTACTATGGTTTGAGGTTCATTTTGTTTGTTGAGCCTCTGCCCTGGTTATATGGTAGATGTTATATTGAAATGATGTTAGGGACACTTATTCTAAAATATGGAAAAATTAACTTGGCCTTGTGCTTTTCCTTCCAGTCTAAATTATAGTGGGGTGTGTTTGGCTTCAGATGCTCAGTTCAGTGATTTTTTGGATGGCATGGGCCCAGCACAGTTTGTGGGTAGACAGACATTGGCCACAACCTCAATGGGTAAGTTTATACTGTCATTTAAATGTTATATCACATTGATCCACATTAACTTTGCATTTGCATCAGTCCATATGGCAGACACATTCTCTTACAAATCTTGCATCTTTCATATAAAGGCAGAATATAAAATTCACTATGTGGCCAATAGTTTGTGGACACCTGACTGTCCAAACTATATGTGGGCCTTCCCCAGACTGTTACCACAAAGTCGGAATTATATAATTGTATAGTCTTCTGTGCTGTAGTATTACAGATTCCCTTCACTGTAACTAAGAGCCCAAACATGTCCAGCATGACAATGCTCCTGTGCCCAAAGTAAGGTCCATGAACACATGGTTTGTCAGGGTTGGAGTGTAAGAACTCAAGTTACTCAAAGTCCTGACCTCAAGCCCATTGAACAATTAGGGATAAATTGGAAAGTTGACTGCATCCCAAGCCTTCTCATCTGACATCTCTGCCTGACCATGCAAATGCTCCTGTGGTTCAATGGGCAAATCCCCACAGCCATTCTCCAAAATCTACTGGAAAACAGCAAAGGGTGGGTGGGGGTGACTATATCTTCAATGGGATGTTCAGAAAAGCATGTCCACAAACCTTTGGTCATATATTGTATATAACTGTCAAAGCAACCAGTACATGACCAGTAAGTACACACACTCAGACACACACTCAGACAGGCAGGGCAACAACTAAACACAATGGTAAGATTAAATACTGTTATTTTTAAGTGACAGCAAAAGAGAACTCACCTAGATAGACACATGATCAGAAATAGACTACAGCAAAAAGATTGGGTGCCACTGGCACGCATGTATTTATACATTGTATTAATGTGTGTGCATTTTAGGTGATGTGGAGATTGGGCTTGTGGAAAGGAATGGACAATTGGAGGTTGAGATAATTAAGGCTAGAGGACTCATCATGAAACCTGGCTCCAGAGGACCTCCAGGTGACTCACATAGCAAATCTTCTTTATATCTAAGAAAATTTGAGAGTTTTTGTTGAAAAGATAGAGGAAATATTGTTTATGAGAGTTTTATTATATGGAATGTAAAGATATGCCACTGGATTTCATACTTACAATTTTAAGAAAAGCTTCAATGACCCATTTGCATTCACCTTAACCATTAATTACTTTTCATACAAGTTGTCTTAGCTAAATACCTTTGCATTTGCATTCATGAAACAATGGATTATGGGAGCAAATGCCCATACACAAAAATATACTTAAAAAGCTTAAAATTACTTATAATAATAATAATAATAATAATAATTATTATTATTATTATTATTATTATTATAATTATAAGTAATTTTAAGCTTTTTAAGTATATTTTTGTGTTCTGTTGTTAAGATGTGAAGATCTTATCAAAATGTTTAATGACTGGCAGGTCTTAAAAATCTAAATGTTAATTTTTTTTTTTTTGTATTTTCTATCTCAACCATGCACCCTGTGCAATTCTACACCACAGTTTGAATACCTCTGCTCTAAAGCCTTGTGTAACTCACACTTACTCTTATTTCATATTTTTAGCGGTGTACATTAAAGTGTACCTTCTGGAGAATGGTGTATGTATAGCCAAAAAGAAGACGAAGTCTGTTCGGAAGTCACTGGATCCTCTTTACAATCAGGTCCTTGTATTCTCTGAGAGACCACAGGGAAAGGTTGTCCAGGTAACCATTATAAAATGTGTGATATTATAGTAGGGATTTTCTTCTTTGCAACCAAAGTATATCTGAAACTGACAGTTTACATCAGTTGATACTAAAAATTAGCAGATTATGTTCAATGAGTTCCTGACTATAGTATACTGATGAAAAAAAGAAATGCAATTATTAAATACTGTGCCAATTTTCAGACTGAAGACTGAGAATGTATTTTTGTGTGTCATTTATTTATTTAGGGTGAATAATTTGTCTTTAAAATTGTCACGTGAAACAAAAAAATTGGGAGTGGCTGCATTAGAGTACTTTCATTGTTGGAACACATCCAATTTTGATTTGAGTTCCTCCTTTTAGGGCCTATAATAGTCAGACTGAAAATTAGGCAAAATCAGTGTGTCAACAATGCTATGATTAACGGCAATTCCAATGAGAACTTATGATTGGGATGCTACAGGCCGGAAGTTGAGCAGAAATAGTCACCCAGCAATTTGGCGTGCATACAATGACTATTAGCTGTTTAAGAAACTGACTCAATGCCTCTGGACAGATGGCAGATCGCCCAAGATCCGCTAAAACACATGCTGGTGAAACACATCCACCAAAACATGATCCTAGCTGGTGACCATCATATGTGACTGCTACACCTGTGTGGAACATCCCACAAGCCACAATAACACTACATCTGGTGACATCTATGAGATGGGAGTGTAACACTGTATGTGATGTACGTGAACAGGGGACATTCCAGATTCCGTGTTATATACTGTTTTGTGATGGCCAAGTTAATCTTGTTGATAAAGGAATATATAATGATTTGGTGACCTTCTTGGTTGTTTTTCTTGTTCTTGGATGTAGCCTCTTCCATTTGATACAAGCCAAAGTGTTGATTCATAAAATTCTTACTCATTAAAAAAATATAATATATATTTACTTTTTCTACTTTACTGTTTCTATAGCATTAACTAGCAATGATAAAAGTGATTAATTATAGACATTAATTATATGTCTACTTGTGATGAGTCTCACTAATTAAAATGAAGAACACTTTATTCTGTTGGCACAAATATCCTCAGTGAAAAATGAACAAATCTTTTCTTGGTTTCCCCAATGGCAATTTATTGCATCTCTCGAAGGAAATACAGTAAACATGAGGCAATTAAAGTGAAAGCAAAATTAAAAAAGATCCCCAGGAACTGTGACTTTGTGGCTCTGTTAGTAAATTTGAAGTTTGCATATAGAGAGTCCTTAAAATTTCTGTGGAACAAATAAAAAGGGGTATTCAAAACAGAAAAATGAAAAAATATAGCAGCAAGCAGCCATTATTAGGGTCCTAGTACCTTTAGCCAAGATTGCCCCAGTGCCCAGTTTGTTTTTGCCAAGTTACATAGGACAGTAAAGATTCCATAGGTGAACCTTATTTAATAAGTATGAAATATTTTTATAATTGTATCAAATGGTGCCAGAAGCCATTTGAAAATGGTCATGTTTTTATATAACCCAATAGAAATTAACATTGCCTGCAAATCTCAATATGATTTTGATGATAATTCTTGAATATTAGACTCTGTTGAGTAATTTGACACGATTTTGGAAACAGGGCAAAAAATCCTAGTACTAGTTTGCAGAAAATATATATAGCAAATTATGCAAATTTTCATGATTTTCAGTGGGTGTAGCTAAATGGTCCAAAAGGCATTTTTAAAATGTATTCAGCCAGTGATCCAAGATGGATCCAAGTAGCATGCAGCAGCTGCTCTGGATACAAAATGGTGCTTTTATTTGTGCTGTTTTGTTTCTTAGCACGTCTCCTATGGCACATGGACACAGAAACAAACATTGTTCATGTCTACCAATGCCAAACACTGTTACAACCTAAGGATCAGTCAACTAACTTGTGGGATCTAACCTTATCTAACCTGTGGGGAGATGCTACACATCCTCGAGTTGCTATGGAAACCAGGCCTCCAGTTCTCAGCATTGCTTGATGCTGGTAGCCAAAGGAGTGTCTGCCATAAGCGGTATGTGAGAAGCGGAAGCACAGCAAATGGGCGGGGTCTATGCTAGACTAAGAGCTAATCCCAGCCAGCCGGCGGGCTGGCCCATCCATTTTGCTTTCCAGCGTCTGCACACTGAAAAATAAACTGGACTACATCTGACTTCAGCAGACTACCAAGCATGAGTTTAGTGACTGCTGCATCTTTGTTTTCACAGAGACATGGCTTAGCGACAGAGTTCAGGATGCTGCCACTCAGCTACATGGGCTCACCTTATTTTGTGCCTACAGCTCTGTGCAGTAAGACTTGCAGTTTTGGCTTGTTTGTTTACAGCAACATGGACTGGTGCAAGATCTCTGTGCTTGTTTCTAGTTATTGCTCATCACTGGTGGAGTTTGTGACATTTAGATGCAGACCATTTTATTTACCACGGGAATTCCTCACCGTGCTCATTGTTGGAGTGTACATTCCATGAGGCACTAATGTTAAATAGGTGCTCTGTGAGCTGTACAGAGCTATTAGCGAACTAGAATGCACAACCTGATGGACTGTTTATTGTTGCCAGAGATTTCAACCATGCAAATCTCATGTCAGTGCTCCAGAAATTCCATCAATATGTGGACTTTTTGGAATGGGGCAAGAAGGCATCCCTAAGAACTGGAAGGGCCAAACTGTTTCAGGCCATTAGAGCAGCAAAGTGTGCACATGGCCAACATGTCAACAACCACTTCCAGGACAGTGGTGACACGCAGCGCATGTGGCAGTGTATCCAGGCCATCAACCACTACAGGACAACATCTGCCTGTGATTGTGATGCCTCCCTGACAGATGAGCTGAACAACTTCTGTGCATGGTTTGACACACAGAACGACGGGACACTGAGGAAGACCACCCCCCCTCACAATGACTAGGTGCTACATCTGACCATGGCTGATGTGAGGAAAACTGTTCACAGAGTTAACCCAGGCTGATGGACCAGATAACATCCCTGGGAGAGTGCTCAGAGAATGTGCAGACCACCTGGCAGATGTTCTTACTGACATCTTCAACATCTCTCTGAGTGCTGCTGTTGTTCCAAGGTGCTTCAAAACCAGCACCATTGTTTCCATGCCAAAGAAGCCTTCTGTGTCCTGCCTCAACGGATACTACCCCATGGCACTCACACTCAGCATCATGAAGTGCTTTGAGAGGCTCATCATGAGGCACATCAAGACCCTGCTGTCCCCCTCACTGGACCCCCTGCAGACACCATTATCACCACTCTATATCTGGCCCTCACCCACTTGGATAATAAAGCCACATATGTACAAATGGTGTTCATAGACTTCAGTTCAGCATTCAACAAAATCATTCCTCAGTACCTGATTGGAAAGCTGAGCCTGAACACCTCTCTCTGCATCTGGATCATGGACTTTCTGACTGAGACCTCAGTCAGTCCAGATTGAGAGCACTATCTCCAGCACCACCACACTGAGCACTGGGGGAACCCAGGGCTGTGTGCTCTGTCCACTACTGTTCACTCTGCTGACTTGTGATTGAGCAGCAATGCACAGCTCAAATCACATCATCGAGTTAGTATAGCTCGAGATATAGCTCAATAGCTTTTATGGAAACTGCACTGAATCTGCTTGAGAGATAATACAGCAGATAGTGAGAACAGCTGAGAAGATCATCAGAGTCTCTCTTCCCTCCATCACAGACATTTACAACACACGTTGCATCTGCAAAGCCACCAGCATTGTGTAGGACCCCACACACCCCTCACACAAACTCTTTACCCTCCTGCCAAGAGGTACTGAAGCATTCGGGCCTTCACAACCAGACTGTGCAACAGTTTTGTCCCCCAAGCCCCCAAGCCAAGTGTCCTTAACACTCAGGGACTGAACTTACACATACAAACTCAAAGGATTACATTCCACTACCTCTGCAGTTTTTGCATATGTATGTTTTTAGCACTGCACTTTCTTCTGTCGCACCATCTTTTCAATTCAATTGAATTTTATGTGTATAGCACCTTTAACAACAGACATTGTCACAAAGCAGCTTCACAGAAGTATACAGATTCTGAATATAAACTTACAAATCTATAAATGAATCTATATATCCCTAATGAGCAAGCCTGTGGCAACGTTTGCAAGGAAAATCTCCCTGAGATGACAAAAGGAAGAAACCTTGAGAGGAACCAGACTCAAAAGGGAACCCATCCTCATTTGGGTCACACTGGATAGTGCAATTACAACTAACACACTTCAGTAACAGGGTCGACAGCAGTCCAACGCCATCTTCAGTTCTAGGTGTATGTTGAGGCATATGGTGCCATCCTCAACAGGAGCAAGTGGTTTCCAAGTGAAGACTTCAACCAGGAGTAGGACACCAGGATGGATCAGGCAGGTGTGGAAAGCAGAAAGGGTAAGGATCACTGGAATCTCAGGAGTATCATGTGCATCTTGACAGACAGAGAAAGAGAGAG
The DNA here is from genome assembly GCA_030068355.1 of Notoglanidium maculatum. NCBI lineage: Eukaryota > Metazoa > Chordata > Actinopteri > Siluriformes > Auchenoglanididae > Notoglanidium > Notoglanidium maculatum. Next base: position 21,607,402 of record JAQQZX010000037.1, read on the forward strand.
AGAGAGAGAGAGAGAGAGAGAAAGAAAGAAGAGAGAGAAGCAAAAAGAGAAAAAGCAGATTGTTAGGTATGCTCATTGTCACCTAATGGTCATCTAATCTTTATCTCCTTTATTGCACTTGTAATGTTTGCACTGTCTTTAATGTTTGCACATTTTTGCACATGTGCACTTTATATAGTCCTGTGTTTTTTTATGCATAACACACATGCACATTCTATGTAATTCTGTGTTGTCTTATATGTAGCACCATGGTCCTGGAAAAATGTTGTCTTGTTCCACTATGTACTGTGTCACCCGTACATGGTTAAAATGACAATTAAAGCCACTTGACTTGACTACAAAAAAAAAATTTTGCTATTAACCTTTTCCAGAGGTGTACTTGTTTCTGTCTTAAAAGACATGAAGAGCACACCCCAGTGGCAAATCTAACTGTTATATTGCTTACTTGTTCTGAGTCCTATTACTTTCAGGTTTTGCATGAAACCCTGCCAGCAGTCATGAGTCATGAGAGCCATATGGGTAATGTCATACCCTGCTCTGTACTCCACACACAGCGCACTGTGTAATCTCGGCCAAGCGCACAGTGCACTCTTCATCTTTGTCGCGGAAACGCACACTTCCACATCCCGACGGAGAAAACACGGACTACATGAGCACCTGCTTCACAGCCTACAGGCCAATCAGAGAGAGGCAGGTGTCTCTCATTCATGGACTGATTTGGCGTGTTTAAAAGGACTGCCGAATGCGCTTCCAAATTGCAAAGCATTTGACTAACAGTGTTGTCTGCCGAGTGGTTTTCTATACCCGTGTTTTTATTGTGTTTTGACTCTCTTTCCATGTTTGACTTCTGCCTTTTGGACTATCCTTCTGACTCTGCTGATCGCTCGACCTATTTTCTGTGAACTGGATTAATCTTCTGCCTATCGATTTTGTACCTTTGCCCATTGAGTAAATAAACACATTATTGCTCTTACCTTCGTGTCGCGATCCTGCACCTGTGTCTAACCATGCGACGGCGCCAGCAGTGCCAGCAGCAACAACGTGACCGTTAAATTAGTCTCCACTTAGAATTAGAATTGATTGAGGTGGTAACCCTTCCTTTTACAATTCCCTAATTACTAAGTATTTACCTGGTAAATATATGGTAAATTACAGCATATTACTGGGTAATTACTACATGTAAAAAGTGGGTAGGTAATTATATAGAAACTACTTATTAAAAACTAACAAAAAATCTCCATGAGTATTTCAGATGTACTTTCTCTGTATTAACCTACTTATTACCTGTGGTAATTAGCCAAAGATGTTCTATAATTTACCATATATTTACTGGGTAAATACTTATTACACTGGGTAGTACTAACTACAGTATACGATTGAGGTATTTGATAATTATTGAGCTTCACACACCCCTGAGTATTTTGACAGAAAGAATATGAATCTTGGCAAAAATGCTAAGACCAATTTGCAAAAGTAGGTTTCAGATATTATGCAAATTATCACAAGTTAGGTAGAGATAAGTGGTAAAAAGGGCAATGGTGTTTTTAGAGTTTGAAATAAAGTAACAATCTAAAAAAATCATTGTGCACCTAGTTCTTAAGGGATATGCTAGATTTTGTGTACACAAAAATAAATCGGGCCTCAAGTTGCCAATTTCAAAAAGATTACATCTGATAGTGCTGGTTTCATACCCAAAGGATTCAAGTTTAATGACAATAGGTCAGTGTTATCACTGTTAAATGCCTGGTGAAAGCTTTTTGCCTGATGGCAGCCATCTTTTTTAAGCAATCAGTCATCATCAAAGGTCCACTCACAAAAGTCACACTCACAGATTAGCTTAGATATGCACTAAACCAAATTTCAGCTCAATGGAACTTCTGGTTCATGAGAAACAGCCATTTGAACTTAGCCCAGCCCTGCCCCTATGTATGACCATGCCCCAAATTTTGCATATGACTTAAGAATGGTTTCATGTATATACCTTTCAGATTTTTTGCAAATCCATACAACTAATTATGAGTTAAAACTTTCTACTCCAGTGTGCCCTCTATTTTTCTACTCAGAAGGACAGCTCAGACTAGTGTTCATCAACCTGATTTGGAGCAAAGCTCCTAACTGGTCAACAGCAGTATGGGAAAAAGGTGATGAGCCCACTTCATTTTACAAGCATTTCCTCAAGCTGTTTCATAAAGTGTTTGTTCACTCCCTGGAGGAAAAAGAAATAGGGGTACAACTTTTGTAAGTTAAGCAGGGGAGAAAAAGGGCATCAGAATATGTGTTGGAGTTTCAGACACTAGCAGAAGGAAATGGCTGGAATGAACTAGCACTCCAAACAGCATTCTTTCAGAGTCTCAAAAAGGAGGTGATCAACGAGCTGGTGAGCAGGGACGACCAGGTCTCCTTTGACTTGTTCAAAGTTCTAGCCATTTGTCTAGACTACCTGATCCAGAACTGCACCAGGTCAATTCTGCCAATCTGTCTCCCCTGATTGAGACACCAGAGCCCATGCAAATCAGCCATACCTGGCTGAGTCTTGCTGAACTGGAGAGGAGGAAGAGGGAACTTCTGTGCTTATACTGTGGAGACACCAATCTGGTGAATCCTAGCCAGTTTCTCTCGCTCCAGTCATTTACACTGCAAGTTCAGATAAAACACTAAGGTGATCAATTCTGGAGTTCATGGCACCTCTATCCAGCTCAAACTTCCCTTACATCCACTACAGCACCCCTATGCATCAGTACCACTCATGGAGGCCCCATCAGTACAGGAACCATAACCCACAGCACCAAGCACGTTCAACTCCATGTCAGCAGACTTCACCAAGAATCCACGTCCCTACTTGTTGCTGTCATGCCCAAACACCCCCTAATTCTGGGCCTGCTGTGTATGCAACTTTACAGTCCCCAAGTATCCTGGCTGGAAAGAGAAATTACTAAATGTTCAGATTTCTGTTAGCATCACTGACTTCAGCGCCCCCATCTTGCTATCACCTCCACTACTGTGGAGAGCTCTAATTAGCACTGCCTGGTTCACATTCCAGTTTCACAAATTAGTGTATGTTTTAGTAAAACCAAATATTTGCCTCATTACTGCCCCTATGACTGCACCATAGACATGCTTCCAGTAATCATCCTTATCACTCATTACCTCTGGCCACTATGAGTATTCAGTCATGCTGTATGGGCTCTCTTGCATCTCTTCCATGTGTCAACGTTTCATTAATGATATGATGATGGATATCCTGGGACATTTTATTTGCCTATGTTTTCCTCTGCCCCTGAAATTCAAATTGAAATGCAAGTAGGGCACTCAGTAGTTAAGACGTTGGACTACTGATATTAACTACTGATTGAGCATAACTGCTCAGTTATATAAAAAATGAGATTTTAACAGCTAGAGATATTGCTCTAATCTGCATAATCAAATTCAAATTTTATTTGTCACATACACAATCATACATGGTACAACATGCAGTGAAATGGTTCCTCTGCATTTAACCCATCCAAGCAGTGAACACATACCCAGAGCAGTGGGCAGCTCTACAGCACTCAGGGAGCAATTTTTTGGGGTTAGATGCCTTGCTCAAGGGCATTTCAGCCATGGATGCAGAGGGAAGGGAAAGTGATATTCATTCACATTTTTTCTATCGGTACAGGGAACCGAACCAGCGACCTTTCGATCTCAAACCCACTTCTCTAGCTTTGAGGTCACGGCTGACCTAAGGCAGCTGACCTAGGGGGAGAAATATCAGTCAACACTGTCAATGTCACCACTGTATATTTTGTAGGTTATATCATTAATCAGAAAGGCATAATAATGGACCCAGCCAAGGTAACAGCAGTGGCTCACACCCTGAAATTTAAAGAACCTGCAATGTTTTTGGGGTGCACAAATGTTTTTATTGAGGATTTATTAGGAGATTCAGCTCCATAGCTCCCTCACTACTCTCCTAGAGAAAGGCCCTAAAAACTATCCTGGAACCCTGCTGCAGAGGAAGCTTTTGACAAACTAAAAACTACCTTTACCACAGCACCCATATTATGGCATCCTGACCCTGCCAAACCATTCATAATGGAGGTAGATGCATCTAAATCAGGGGTGGGAATGGTGTGTTCCCATCATTTTGGTGAAAAGCCCAAATTACCTCCTGTGGCTCTTTTTGTCCAAGAAGCTGTCCTCTGCAGAGGGGATCTACAACATTGCCAATCAAGAGGTGTTGTGGCAGTGAAACTGGCACTAGAACAGTGGCAACACCGTATTCATGGACCACAAAAACCTGGAATATCCTAGAACTTGATTAAATTTCATCCAAGACCACAAAGGCTGACTTCCTGTCCTGAATTCACACCATTCTAAGTCTGGGCCCAAACCATTCTGCCTCCTTTGTGCAGTATCAGAGCAATAATGTGGGAAATTGGAAGCATACCAGTATAATGTATAGTTTAGGTATGCCCCTCAAAACTCCCCTTTGTGCCCTCTCGAATCTGTGGCAGGCTTACCTGGATATAAATTGGCCATCCAGTGTACTGGAGCTTATAAGACCCTGTCCCAAAGTAACAAAGTTACCTATAGGCTTGATTTGCCCCAACACTGCTGGCTAGCATGCTCAGAGGTAACAACCCTGAAAACTACTCTGATCTAACTCTTAATGTCTGGTCCATGACTCTTAATGTCTGGTCTAAATGTGACACAGAATCAGTTACAGTTAGACCAACACTGGCAAAAATATGCACTATAAACTCCTGCTTATCCAAAGCAGATGTAACCCAGATCCTGTAGCTTTATTTGCTTATGAGTGCTAATTAATTTAAATTTTAACATTTTAGGGTTCTTAATCTTCCAAATATTTATAATGCTGTTTTAATTCTTATAACAAACATTCTATTGTCTAAAGCATGTATATAAATATAAAAAATATATTTTAAAAATGTAACAGATTATACACATTCTGAAAATTTCTTTTCTAGCTGTTATTGCCAGAAAAAAATGTTCTTGACAATGAGCTTATACATGCAGTAATATTGGTGTTTTATTTTTGCACAGTTGTTTGTCATGAATTGATAGCAGAGGCAAGTGCAAATTGATGTCTATTGGAGTGACACATACACTCACTGTCCATTTTATTAGCAACACCTGTACTCCTGCACATTTATACATTTATCCATTCAGTCAATCATGTAGTAGGAGCATGATGCATAAAATAAAGCTCTTGACCTGTTTCTGCATTCTTTTATGCAAAGTGCTGATGTCTCAAGATTGGCTGATTGGCTAGCTGCCTAAATAAGGTGTACGGGTGTTCCTATAGGCTTTATGTCAAAAATGAAACCATAAATCAGGACCAAACCATAAAACATTACCAAACCATAACATGATCAAACCATAAAACAGGTCTCATTACATCCACTTGTCAGAGAAGGCAGTAATAGCAGCAGAACAGAACTGATGGTGATAGCTAATCAGCTAAACTATCTAGTTTTTATTGGTGGCATTTTATTAGATTTTAATATCTGAATATCACAGAGAAGAAGAAAATGTCTTTGTCATGACTAAAGTACCAGAACAGTGATTTTTGCCAGAGAAGTTCAGCTCCACTGTAAGTTTCCATGAGTTCCCAGAGCATAAAATCTTAAGAAAAATATGGATAAGTAATGTGAGATAGGAGATTTTGGCAATTAAGAGGGATGAAAGTTTCTCTTCAGGCTGTGTGGCTTCTTGCTTTTCCTCATAGTCCTATGACAGGCTGCCCTGATGCTAACATGACCAATCAGCCTGTCTTTCTTTGATCCTGGGGAAAAATAACTGACTTAAAATAACTGATCTGCAGGAAGATACGGACCTCTTGGAAACACTTTGCGTCCTCGGGTTGCCACGGAGACCAGGCCTCCAG
>JAQQZX010000037.1:21613388-21625888 GCA_030068355.1 Notoglanidium maculatum
TAAGACCCACCACTGTTGTGTCGTCTGCAAACTTCACAATGATGTTGGAGCTGCTAGTGGCCGTGCAGTCGTAGGTGAGGAGTGAGTACAGGAGAGATCTCAGTACACACCCCTGTGGAGTGCCAGTGTTCATTGTGACAGAGGATGAGGTGATGCTGCCCAATCTGACAATCTGGCATCTGTCAGACAAGAAATCGAGGATCCAGCTGCAGAGAGAGCTGCTCAATCCTAGGTCCTGCAGTTTCCTCTCCAGCCTCGAGGGAATGATGGTATTGAATGCTGAGCTGTAATCTACAAACAGCATTCTCACATATGTATCTCACTTCTCCAAGTGGGAGAGGGCAGTATGTAGTGTCAGGGCTATGGCGTCATCAGTGGACCTGTTGTGGCGGTATGCAAACTGTAGAGGGTCCAGTGAGTCTGGTAGCACAGAGCAGATGAAGTTCCTGACCATCCTCTCAAAGCATTTGCTCACGATGGGGGTCAGGGCTTCCGGTTGCCAGTCGTTCAGGGATGTGATGGTGGAGGATTTGGGTACAGGGATGAAGGTGGCCAGTTTGAAGCAGGCTGGGACTGCAGACATAGAGAGGGAGAGGTTGAAGATGTTCATTTAGGTTACTTATAGGTAACTTCTATTAACGGCACTTCCTCGCCTCTCCCAGCTCCCTGTGCACTAATTGTGACTAGCATTTGTTTAGCAGCTGCTTTTAGGCACAATTCCTTTAATAGGGGGCAGCAGGCACCATAAAATTAGAGATACAACCAACGGCATGGTTCCAATGTTAATTGCCATTTTTACCAGCCAGCCCCCTACTGGCCGTACATGTTTAAGAACCAATCTGTGGAAAATGATACAAACCGTGCATTTTTCTGGACCTTCCACCTTAAATTACTTATTTTCATTGCCTGGGTAAATGAGCCTTTTTGGGGCGGTATTATTTGGTATATGTGTGCAACACTGATTTACAAACAGAGCACAAATGTCCCCTTCCTTTGCCCACAAACAATCTAAAGCTTGCCTGTTTTGCTGTGTCATGAGGCTTGTAGCCTATAATCATTCTCCTAATGCCTTAAGGGCATCTTCAACACAATTAATGAATCTTTGTTAATGGTATTAAATGCAATTTGTCCACTCACTTAATTTTACCTGTAGTGCTCTCATTTTTGGCTTTATATTGGTTTGGGACTCTCCTATGTTGGCCTATGTTGTTTGGTTCTGCGACTGTTTGACTCCAACCCCGATTCATTGAACCTAAGCTCACAATTTACCTGGCAATTGTCCCCATGGAGCCTTTCATATCATCCTTTAAGGCTTGGGTTTAGCATTCGCCTTCCCGTTAACATTTCATATGGTGTCTGATGAGTCTCACTGTGCATTTGACTTCCGCAGTGCATAAAGGCTAATGGCAACGGGTCTGTCTAGTGATGTTTATGGTTTTGCTCTCAATGTGTCATTGTCAGAGCTGATGACGGACGGAATGCCAAATCTGGGGAACCCTCTTCTAGCAAGAAACCTCAAAACATTAGTAGCTCTCTGAGCTTTTGTACGAATTGCTTCTACCTACCTACACATCTGTCAATTATGACTCGCATGTATATGTGTCCTTCTGCTGGATGCATCATGTAGGTAATGGTGCCTACCCTGTCTGTGTGGTGATGCTGTTGTACTGTGCATAAGCTTCACATTCACTCAGAATTTCAGTTACATGTGTTTGCAAGTATGGTGACCTTGCCTTGCCTTCTTACTTTCCGCAGAACCTTCCCCCTTGCGCAATGGTCTAGACCATGCACATTGTTGACTAAAATAGTGGCTAGTGCCGGCGGGGCTACTGTTAAACCTTCATGGTTTCTCCACAGGCCGTGCAGGTCAGTTGTTCCTCCTCTCTCTTTCCACACTTGCTTCTCTTATGTTGTTCCTCTTTCTTGCATAGTTTAGACATCCTTTAACATGATGTGTGGTTAGACTGTTACTTCAGGGGCCATTATGCCGATTATGAATCCCAAGGCTTCCTTTGTTGCTTTATCAGCTGCTGCATTTCCTTTTGCCACGTTGTTATGTTTGTTAGTGTGGGCCTGGCTATTAATGATGGTGAGTTTATGCAGCTTCATCATGGAGGTCGTGAGGTACATAATTTCAGGTAGGTGTTGAATCGGGGCGCTGTCCATTTTCTTTAAACCTCGCTGTTTCCATACTGCTCTGAATAGATGTCGAACACCATGGCGTACGCAAAATCCGTAAAGATGTCAGCAGACCTTCCTGAGGCCTTCTGGCAGGCGTCTGATAGCGCCATGAGTTCCACTTTCTGGGCTGAGCAAGGTTTCTCAGTTTTTGTAGCCTGGACCACTACAAACATATCATCTGATGTCTGCTGCACAATTGCATATCCGGCATGGGTTCCTGCATGATCTCTAACACAGGATCCATCAACGAAGTGTGTGACGTCTGCATGTGGTATGGGTTCCGATTCCAAGTCAGGTATTAGCTTGGAATATGCTACAGACTCGGCTGCACACTCATGTGGGCGTCCTTCAAAGTTAAAAGGGATGTACTCTGCGTGGTTAATTATTGCACACTTGGATATGGTGATGTCAAGACACATGAGGAGTGTGCAACAGTGCAGGGTTCTGGCTGATGTAAGCACAAACTTGCCTTGTTCCAATGAGTCTGACATGTTGTGATAGGTGTACAATCACTGGATAAACCATGGTGAGTGTGGCTGCATTGTTGTATACATAATACACAGCTGCTATTCCCTGGTAACATGGGGGCTAACCTTTGGCCACTCCATCCAGCTTTGCATGCAATGGCCTGTTTTTGTTGCCCCTTACAAGTTTCTTGCATCAATACAAGGTTCAATCAGTAGCCACCACACCTGTTGGCCACGTATAACTGACGTATATTCTGGTGTCGAGAGTACTGGTGCAGTCTGCATTTCCTGTTTGATTGATTCGAATGCTACCAGTGCATCGGATATCCAAGTGAGCGGGGCTGTCAATTGCCGGGAGCCGGCCACCTTAATCATTGCCCTTAATGGGGCTACTTTTTGCTGCATAATCCTCTACCCATTGTGCGTTAAAGCCTGTCATTCCTAAGAACATCATCATTTGGCCTACTGTTGTGGGTTTGGGCACTCTGCTATTGCCTTCTAGGTGGTTTGAGGCTATTGCCCTCATTCCCTGAGATATGATTCATCCCAAGAATATTGTTGATCCTGGAAGGTGAATGCAAACATGCACTGGACGTCTTCAGCAAGCGGCACACTAAAAAATGCTGAACATAAGTTGATGACTGTAAAGTATTTGGTTGTTGTTGGAATGTTTGACAACAATGTGTGAGGATTGTGAACTTTGGCTGAATAATCTTCCATGGCTTTATTTACGGCTCTCAAGTCATGCACCAGGCCAGGCACCAGCACCAGGCTTTGTCCTGTCCACTTTCTGCACTGGCAGGATAGGTGTTTTGCATGTGCTTACGGTGGGAATCAAAACTCCTGCTATCAATGAGACCTGTGGTGGTTTTCTCTATGCTTCGTAGAGCTTCTGGTCTCAGGGGATATTGTGGCTTACAAGTAGGGCATGCATTAGGTTTTAGTGTCACTTGAATTAGTGCTGCATTCTCTACAAGGCCTACATAGGCACCATGTTGTAACCACAAACATTTGGGCACATGCAATGACATTCAGTCTTTCGGGTCAGCTTCTTCCTCCACTCTTTCCGGTCTGCAGCTGACCATTTCTCTGTCGGTCGTTGTTACTTTTATCTGCTCTGGAATTCCCAGTGTAGCAGCTCCACAGAGGAACCTTATTATTTGGCCATCCTCTTAGCACCACATCAGTGGGCTTGCAGTTGGATGTCACTTCACTGTCTTTGCCCTCTTCATCATAGGTTCCAAACTTTTGGAAGTGTGCCCCTTTCTTAACAACATGCAAGACTCTGCATCTGGAATGTCCCACTTGGTGATGGATTCGTTGTTTTCCGCATTCATGGCCACTCCCTCGGGGCCTACAAGGGCATATGATGTCACACTTTGGATCTTTTCTCCCTCTGGCTCCTGTTCCCACAGTTTTGTAAACCACAGGCCTTGTTAAAGTTGTAATCTCATTGTACAATAATAGGGCAACATGGACTCTCTCTCATAGCTGGCATACTGGCATAGATGTACTTTCCCCAGAGATGTATTACCACTGAGGGGCCTCACATACTCCTCCTATCCAACAATCGTTGGCCAGGTCCACTCTTGGGCTCGCTTTACACATCATTTGGGTGGCTACACCTGCTTCCTCAACATGTACTCCTATTGGCATACACCAAATCTGCAGATTTAACTTGCATAGTGCGTCTCTTCCTAGCAGGTTTACAGGCGTATCTTCAGATATTAAGATGGGAATTTGGATTACTTTATCCTTGGTTGCTGAGTATACTGAAGCTGTCATTGGACTTAGCTATGTTCGTCTCAAGAAGCCGGCTGTTTTTGCATGTTTGCCTGATTTGGGGAGATGTTTATCATAGTTTGAGGTATAGGTTGCTCCAGTATCTATCTTCATGGGAGTGGGTTTGCCATTCAGTTGAACCTGCAGCATAGGTTCTTCCCCTACTTCCAAGGTGGTCATGGGAAGTTGGGCCTCCCTTGTCGGCTCCTCTGGGCCTCTTCAAAAGCCAGTATTGGGCCCCGCCCAGCAATTCACTGGGCCGGGTTGCCATGTTGGCAATTCCTGATTGGCTGGGAAGCTTCTCTATTTCCATGGCTGTATTGGGCAATTTCTTATATAATGCCCAGGTTGACCACATCTCCAGAAGGGGCTAGAGATGTTCTCTGCTGTCCCCTTCCCAAACCTCTTTGCGGCCCCGGGGGGACTCCTCTACTTATGTTATATTGTGGAGGGAACAAATACGGAGTTGGCAGTTGCTGCTCTTAGTATATCACTGGAGCTCTTGGCCCCCGTGCTATTTTAGGCTGTGTGACTAGTACTTGAATTGGGGGCTGTGGATTTGGGGGCATCAATTGAACTGTCTGTTAACCCAGTTGTAGTTGGGCCACTTTTTGGAGGCCATCTCCCTCGCTTTCTTTTTCTTTCTTCTCCGCTTGTCGGTGTCATTCTAAAGCATGTTTATGTGTTCTAAGAACTCAGCTTCAGACTTTGCAAATATGCCCATTACATCCTACAGTTTCTGCCTCACAGGTTCAGGCAGCCCTTCCAAGACTACTGTTCTGAACATCATGGTATGGAGCTGGTCAACATCAAATCCTTGTTTTCTCTCTATCAAATTTGTGAGGCGATCCACAGCTTTGCTCATCCTCCTGATGTTTTCACTTTCAGTACCAAAGCCTCTCTGTTTGTCTATAGTATTTTCTCAGTCTTTCTAGCTTGTTTTTCACTTGTCTCATTTGTGCTTCCACCCTATTTAAGAAAACAACTTGAGCTTCTTCTTGTGAGAGTAATGCTTGCATCTCTGCGTCTTTCTGAATTGGTGACGATCGTAGGGCTATATTTACTGGAGTTGTTCTCTTTGCCTTACTTCTGGTTTCTTCCTTCTCTTCATTGTCTCCATCACAGCCATCCTTATGAGCGATATCAGGTTCTCCGTTAGTGTCCTCTCTGCTCACCTGGTCTGTCTCCCTGGGGCTGGTTAGCTCTTGTCCTTCACAGCTCAGCACTCTTTACGATGAGCCCTCTCTTATGTCTTTATAATAGCAATATGCTTCTTCTCCTAGCTGGCCTGTTTCCTCACTGCCTTTCATCACAGGCGCAGCTTCGGTGGGGCTATCTTTTGATGCTGTCTTTTTCTCTTGTAGCCCATTGTTTTGACATGACCCCATACTTTCAATGTCTGTAAGCTCTCCTCTGGCTTCAAAATGTATTTTTCCTCCTTCCTCAGAAGTGAGTTCCTCTTTATCCTCTGATTCTGCTTGAACTTTTCCTCTGACAACTGGGTCCACTTCTTGAGTATAACCCTAGTGGGCTCATTGAGGTAGATACTGAAGGAGCTGTTTTTAGTGCCTTTTTATGGATAAGCCTCTCCTCTTCCTTCCGCCTTTCTTCCTTCCCGAATTTCTTTAATGTTTTCCATGCAGTTCATCTCTTGTCCATTCGGTCTTTGCTTTGATCATTTGATTCATAATTTTTAATGAGCATCCTCATTCCATTACATGCTTCTGTGTCAGAAGTTCCTTCTTCAGGCCATTGTGCACCTTAACCAGCACTTTTTGTTCTTCGTGTCTCTTTTATTGGTAACTCTAGGGCCTGATCTGCTGTTGAGGGCTCGGTGTCAAAAAGCACCTGCACAGGAGTTCCGTCCATATTGATCGCCAGGGCTTTCACAGGTCAGATCCCCACCACTGTTCCCAATGCCTGTTTGGTGTTGTGATCTCCACTGTCCGTTTGTCTGGGACTCTCCTTATTCACCTTCGGGGTGTCTTGGCGGCTTTTGTGTAGGCAGCGTGTGTGGACCACACCAGATATCCAGCGATGTAAATGTCCATGCACTTGACTTTGGACTTTTCTAGGGTGACTTGCACTGCGAACTCTTTTTCTTCTGTGACTGCAAGTTCTCAATATGTCACAGTGATAAGGTGATATCACTTCTATCATGGGATATCACTTCTAGTTTGCTGATTTCTACAATAAATCTTCTGGAGTTATATCTGGTCAGAAATTCAGATTGTGTCCACTACCTCCTGCTTACAAACAACTGATCTTCCCACGTGCTTCCAATATGCAAAGAGAGCATGTTCTAGAGCCCTTGCTAAGAACTTCTTTCTTAGTTTTTCTAATATTTTAACAATGTGTCTCCTCTCCTCACTATTAAGTATAGCTAGGGCCTCCTGTATTTGTAGTGACTCACCCTCTCTCTCCTGGTCTTACTCTCACTCTACAGTGAAACCTTAATCTTGATCCCAAATTAAATAATATTCCATTTACTGTTCATACATGAGCATGTGGTGTGTAGTAGCATAGCTTTATTATTGTGACAGCCAGTGATGTTTATATGCAATCTGGTGTTTATTATGTATGTGCAAGTTTTAAGGCTTTCGTCACTCATCAGCTCCTAACACTCCCTTAGATTCCCTGCGAAATCCAAAAGGACTGTGTAATACTCTTACTCACCACCTTGATGCACCACAGAACCTCCACGCACCTCAAAGTGAGACCCCCTCGTTTTCAGCCTAGCAGACTTCCCTTCTACTTTGTTCTGTCGTCAGAGGATCAGGAAAAAATCCTGAAAGTCACACTGCATTAGTTTCAAGGGTTACTTATAAACAATTTCAGGAGATACAGACAGTAAGCATCATGACACCACACAATTTTTCTTTCTTGGCAATCAGGAAGTGTTTGCTGCACACATTTCGCATGGAAGATCTTAATCTTCCAATCCCTAACCCCTTAAATTAAATTTTTATTTTACTTTATTTATTTATTTAATTTACTGGTACTGAATTACTTCTACTTGTTTATTCAATTTTATTTTTCCTTCTGTTTTTATTCATTTGTTACCCCGTAATCGCCATTAACGGTCTTTTCTGGCAATCTCTGCCACAGACGATCTCTTTACAGCCCCATCAGTTGTCTCATTCCCACAGTGTTCTTGTGCCTTAAAGTGTTACCCCAAGCAGTTATGGGGGTACGACATGGTCTATATGTCATATTAATTGTCAAAATCACTAGATAGTGCTTCAGAGATGGTCCCATAGCATGGCATTATACTTATCATGAGTAGAAATAGACACTCATTATATTCACAGTAGTAATAGTAACCTAACTTCTGGCATGTTACTTTATCATTAACAGCTAACTATGTTCTTAAAAATTTAGTTGATTTTACTCTATATCCTCCTCCTACTCAATTACACTCGAATTTTGCTTCTGTATTTATTATGTATGTGCATTAACCACTCTAGTGCCACTGCAACATTTAGCACAGCGTAATAGGGTCTTTTTTTTTCTTTTTCTTTTAAAAGGAAGTTGTTTAAACTGGAATTATCTATTTAGTTGTCAGCCTAATTACTACTGTTACATTAATTATTTTATTTATACCTATATACATATACGTACATATGCATATATTTATTTATTTGTCTTTCCTTACTCTTTTCAGTGGTAGTGGACAGTGGTAGCTCAGTGGTTAAGATGTTGGACTAGTGATTGGAAGGTTGTGAGTTCAAGTCCTAGCACTGCCAAGCTATCGCTGATGGGCCCTTGAGCAAGGCCCTTAACCCTCAACTGCTCAGTTGTATAAATGAGATATATGTGTAAGTCGCTCTGGATAAGGGCATCTGCCCTTATGTAAATGTTTTCATCAGCAACGATTCTATTTTAAGTCTTCTAGTGGAACTCTGCACCTAACAGATGGGCACTCCTGCGGCACTCACACAGTTAAATTTCCTCGACTGTCATGTGACCAATGCTACGGCCATCACTTCTGACACCAATCCCAGCGCATGCGCGTTTCCACCTTTGGCCGCCCTTCTCAGTGCAGAAGTAAAGTCACAAACAATGGCGCGCTCACTGCATGTCACTCACCATCCGCACTTCGCTGTGTTTACTCATTACTTATTTTTTATAATTGCTTTAAGTATTTATTTAGGGGGATACGATGATCCTCACATTTATATACTATAATTCACTCACCTATTTATTGTAGGCATGAGCCCGGGGCATGCAGAAGCCTCTCCCCCAAAGCTTCACAGCGCACTTCCAGACACACACAGGCGCCCCGCCCTCAGCCATGAGCAAGCACTTCCAATAGCGCACACACACAAACTCGAATGGAGCATAGCCATAAGTATTCCCATTTTATGACTAATGTCCGTGGACACCGACTGGCAATTTCGTGTTTAGGTTTTTCCATCTTGGCCGGTCTACACACCACAAACAAAAAACATATTCCGCGTCTTTACTTGACCGATAGGACTTTCAAAACACACATTTAACATTCGTTCCCATTTCCCTTCATCATTTATTCCATACACAAACGATGTTAACCTCTTGTTAACTGGAGTCTTAGACTGTCGACATCCATAAAAGGCCATGCTAATGTGGGCATCACCGTTCGCTTGGCGCTGGTCGGAACGCGATGGCCCGTGGTACGACTCTACCATTTAACCCCTCAACCCCTGTTGCACACTCCCTTAGGTCCACAAATTATATTTTATCTAAAAATACTTCTTTCTGCTTTTACTTAAGGATTTTTTTCCTAAGTTTGTACTTCTTTTGTGGGAGTTGCTAATTTTTTTAGCGCGGATGTGAGAAATGCCAATTGATGCGCAACTGTATCCGATGAAGCCACCTCTAGTAGTTAAAGGGTTAAATCAACACACTACCTGCACTGAGCCTCAGTTTAGTCCGGAAGCTTGAGAAGTTATACTGTAGACGATTTTAATGCTGCAAACAACAAAAGCATTCATAGGAGCATCAAAAAACCGAGTCCAGTTTTAGGGCACCCGCATTTCTCTCAGCACAGGTCCAAGCAACTTTTCATTTTTCTCATTCTCCCATTCTTCCAATACTGCGTGCATAGCTCAATTTATGGCCGGATTGACTTACCTAACCGCAATTAACCTACATTCCCGCTTACCTGCCCAATTTAGCCCACAACTAATTCAAAGCCACAGAGCACTTAACTTCACCAAGAACACAATAACTTATTATGGTCAAGAAGAAACCATAGAAATTACTTTACATAAAAATCTCGCAGACAAACACATAGAACAATGACAACACAATAGAGATGGACCAATGTAAACATTCACAGCATGCGCATGTCTTTATAAATTTTTATTTATATTATCGCTTCAATTTGCCACACATGAGTTCTTGGGACATGTCACACTGTTCAGATTACCAGCACTGACTAGACGACAACTTATTTCAATGGAAGCAATAAAGCTTGCTTACCTTTTAAAATAGACGTGGCCACGTGAGTTGTTGACTAGAGGCTGGTGCCGAGCAGCGGAGTTGGAAGTTCCACTGGATCCCCGTACGGGCCACCAAATATGTTATGGCAAATCGCAACCAAATTTACGTACTATATAAACCACCAGAAGTCAAAATTACAATGATGAATGTTTAATTGGTCCAAAGACAGTTCAGATACAGATACACACAGACAGCGTCCAGGAGAGAAAGTGAAAGACCCCTTCTCTCACATTCCTAGGGAATTTATACTGAACTGCAAATACATCTCTGTTTTCCTGGCCTTATTTGGGCGTGACTCATCTCAGGTGACCCCGCTGCATCACTCACCATTTTCTAAGAAATTTGCTTTACTTACCATTTTATGAGAAATTTGCTCTGCTTGCCAATAAGGAGGGGGGCAAAGGCCCCCTCAGTTCACACCTAAACTATAATTATAATCCCTCTAGGTCAGGGTGGAAAGATTTTCAGATGGAACATCGACACCCGAGATGACCCACGCCTACAGAGTACACAGGGTATCATTATCCAGATATTTAGGTACTCTCTTCACCCCCCTTAATATCATTATTCCATCATTACTTTTTTCCTTTATTATGCATGCATGGATTATATTATAAAGCATTGCTCTTCAGCGCTTTCACCATATGCTATGTGTCAGGACATACACAGAGTCTACAGTTATATGGAGAGGGGGTAGCAGATTACGCAAACATTTGCAGACACACAAACATACATTTTTAGACATCAGGTCTGAATAAGGTGTTGGTTTCAGTTTAGCACGTCTAGGTATAATGTCTCGTTATAATTGAGCACGTCTATATTTCTTCCCACCAGCTTTCACACCTCTTGCATAACCTTTCATGCTTGACCTTTCAGTTCTAATGCTAAAATACACACACAAAAGTTCAGCACAAATTGTTCCTAACAGTTTAGTACAAATTATCCCTATCTGCCTCCACATACACAACAAAATAGTCAAGCTTTGTACCTCAGGACAGCTGATAGCTGATCGTTGTTGAAATGGGTTCAGGCTGTACCTCTTTTATGGAGTTGATCAAAGCCTTTTGACAGCAGTGCATGTGACCTGGGAAATGAGAAAACTCTCTGCCAATTCAGTTCATGCATGGTGCCAAGAGTGGCTGGAGCAGTTCACATTTACAATCTTGCCTTGGGTACTTGGGCTATTTTTGGGCCTACTGACAAAGAAGCTTCAGAATCACAAAGCCGAAAGGACAAAGTAGATCTCATTAAGGACCTGATCCTCCTAGCATCTTTATCTTAAAACTTCATAGGTAGTTACTTGGTCTTCATGACAAGTCTGATCTGATCTGAACTGATCTGCTATAGGATCTACCAAAGTCAATGATGTTATGTTTTTAGATTTCAAAAAAATCATTCTGAGGACATCATAATAATATTAATATTTTTCTTATATATGAAATTTGATGTTGCAATATAGCAAAAAGAGAAATAATCTCTGTGAAACTGAATATTTTCTTGAAGCACTGTATGTTTGCTGAAAGCACTCAACATGAACATTACTGTCCTTCACAGATCATTGTTTGGGGAAACTATGGCCGAATGGATCGTAAGTGCTTCATGGGTGTAGCCCGTATTTTATTGGAGGAATTGGATTTAACAAGCATGGTGATTGGCTGGTACAAGCTTTTCCCCACCTCTTCTATGGTGGATCCCACCATGGCACCGCTCATTCGCCACTCATCGCAACTCTCACTGGAGAGCACAGTTGGACCGTGCTGTGAACGCTCATAAGACACAAACAAAACTGCTTTTTTCCTGTAAGGGCTCTCAAGGCTCTTGACCTTAGAGTGCTGCTTGTTCATGACTGTAGCAGCCATCTGGGGCCTACCAGAATACTTCAGAATCCTCTAGAATCAACTGGAAATTTCAGAAAGTAATCATACCTGAAGAAGTTCTCTTTTTTAATTGCACTTGGTAGACTGAAAACATGATCCGAGGACTGACTGACAATGAGTTCATAATTCACTATAATTAAATTGGGTTCACTTTATTTGCTTTTCATTAGAAACACTTTTGTCTTTCTGAACATTAGTATGGCTTAGTTAGAAAGGATATACATCATTTGTCTTGGTTTATTAATTGTTATATAAAGGCAAAATGTTGAATATTTTGTGTTGAATACAGCAATACATCACTTTGTATATTATCAATCTGTGTGAAAAAGCAGTGCAGAAGAAATTAGTGGTTGCTTACATATGTCACAGAAATAGCTTTATAGAGTTATTTTTAACAATGTTTGATTAGACATAAAAATGCTTATGTTTGGTATTTTGGTTCTCACTTGCTTTTTCCCCTTTTTGTTTTAACTGTACTGTTCCTTTAAACAACCATCTTCACCTGAAGGGTCATGCCATTGCTCACAAAACAGAGGTTAACTGAATTATGAGTCACATACAGGATTTAAAAGGGACATTACTTTATTTGTTGTTGTGACCAATAATTCCACATAGTTGAGAACTATTTGGTTGCAGAGACATGTTTTCCACAATAAAATTATGCAAAAAAAGACAAACAAAAAGAAAAAAGTAGTTTCTTAGTGTAGGT
>JAQQZX010000037.1:21637215-21656478 GCA_030068355.1 Notoglanidium maculatum
GGATTTTTACAACATTATTGTTGAAATACACAGTCCTGAAAAAGGGACGTTTCTTTTTTTGCTGAGTATATATAGGTGAGTGGTGATTGGGTCCAGGTGTGTGTGATTAGTAGGCAGGAAGGTAGGATTGGGAACAGTAGTGAATTTGAACAATGGGGGTTAGAGTACGAGGCCACCATTTCTGGAACTGGATATATATATATATATATATATACATATAGATAGATAGATAGATAGATAGATATGCACATACATAAACACACACACACACACACACACACACAGGTCCTTTTCCTTGGTTACAAGCTTGAATCAAATTAATTATTTTTTCTCCAGTCCACCACTTTTGCTGGTATTGATCTGATAACAATTCTGTGTATCAAACTGGTTTCATATCTATAGTTCTAGGATTCAAAGTTTTGATATTTTTATGGTATTTTTTTATATTTATTATAAGTCAGGAAAAATCGCGTTTGTAAGTCTTTGGAACATACGTTTAATTCTGCAAATTTATTTGTGCTCTGGTCAATCAATCTTAGACACACTGTCATATCCTGTGACTTACATCACTGTATCATGATCATCCTTCAAAGTAAACTTAACTTTAATAGGATTTCTAGGAATATTCTCTTGGTGCACTTTAAATTATTGTGTAAATCTGTTAAACTTCCGTTGTGGTTTCATGCCAATTTCTGTAATAATTTAATATAGAAATGAGTGGAGTAGTCTTTGGTGTGTCACTTGCAGTTCACAGACCCCTCTTATTGCTTTTTAGTCTTCATAAAAATAATATTAGCCAAATTCTGAGTAACTTGGCACATTTCAGACTTATCTGAGTTTTCAAAAACCTAAAAAAAAATCCCAGCTTGGTGTGTAATTTTAAGAACTTACACTTGGTGAGGTTCTTTGTATTGATGAGCAAATCTCATTATTTATATTCACATTGTACAGCACAAAACATGCACAAATTATTCTAGACTTAGGCGTTATTGGTTGTTGTTGTTTAAAAAATTAACATTAGCATTAGCAGTAGCATAATGCTAGGACTTAAGGATTGGACCTCAATAAAGGTTAATTTGGTGTCCAACACAGTATTTTGTGATTTAGTTCTGGCATATATTGGTTCTTCAATGGCATACCAAAATGTACATTTCTGCCTACATTATTAGTAGAATGTATTAGGTGAGCTACATTTTGCACTTGCCTTCTCTGGACATGTTAGAGATATGCTCTCCAAAGTCGTTGACCTTCCAGCGGCTGAGGTAGATATGTAACTGAAACAAAGACACTAGATCTTCTGTACATGCTGTTAGTGGGACCATCATAGAGCAGGATTGGATCTGCTGCAGCAACTGAGAAAAGACTGGGAGAAAGAATTGGAGAATGAATTTGGAGAATGATGTTGGAAATTAATTCTACAGAACAGAACAGAATAGAATATAAACCTGTATCTGCCTGGCCTGGCAACTTGGCCTTCACTTTGTGAATGAACCGCCTACGTAGCATCCTGAGAAATGAGTCTGCAGTGCAACAAAATGCTGTGGTATTTTCACAGCATTCATTCCACATCGTCATAACATTTGTCAGTTTTGGTGCCCCAGACCACACTAAAGAAAAATCAGATCATAAAAAGTTTGAAATATTTTTACTATTTCTTTTAAAAGCAAATATGAAACTAAATTATACACAGTACCAGTTTTTCTTTATTTTGACTATTTTCTACATTGCAGAATAATACTGAAGACAGCAAAACTATGAAATAACGTAATTAACATATATGGAATTATGTGGTAAACAAAAAGTATGTTTGATGACAGCTTTGCAAATTATTTGCATTATCTTAACTGCTATCTTAACAGCTTCATAATGCTTTATGAAGTTAATTATTGGAATTTCTTGCCTTCTTATTTTATTTATAATAAAATACAAAATAAATTTTATATATACTGAAGCACTCTGCTGAGTGCAATGGTGTCCAATGTGCAAATTATTTTTTTTTTTCTTACATTTTTATTTAATTGCCTGAATAAGTGTGTGTTAATGTAACACATTAATTGTGGCGTGACAGAGCAGAGGGGTACTAAGCTGTGTTAAGTAGTCTGACTGCAGATGGAAAGAAACTGTTCTTGTGCCATGAGGTATTGGTCCTTATGGACCATAGCCTCCTGCTAGAGGGGAGTAACTCAAAGTTTATGTCTGAGGTGGGAGAGGTCAGCAGCAATCTTCCTTGCCCGCCTTAAGGTTCTGGAGGTTTACAGGTCCTGGAGAAAAGGCAGATTGCAGCCGATTGGTGGCAGCAGCAGAATACCTGACAGTAATGGAGGAGGTGAGAATGGATTCAATGAAGGAGGAGTAGAAGTGCTGTGATGTTTAGCTCTCATTTTATGTCCTGGGAGATGATGGTTCTCATGAGGCGGAAAGACTTCACAGTGTCCACTGGCGTGCCACCCAGGATGATGGGGGCTTGTTGGGTTGGGTTCCTCCTGAAGTCCACAATCATCTCCACTGTTTTGACAGCATTGAGCTGCAGGTTGTTCTCTCTGCATCAGGTCGCCAGAATGTAATCTCCTTTTTGTAAGCAGACTCATCCCCACCTGAGATGAGCCCGACGAGGCTGGTGTCCCCTCAACAAGACCTGCTGTTTTGGAGATGCTCTGACCCAATCATCTAGCTACAACATGTAGTCACAATTTGGCCTTTATCGAGGTTGCTCAGATCCTTATGCTTGCCCATTTTTCCTGTTTCCAACACATCAACTTCAAGAACTGACTGTTCACTTGCTGTCTAATATATTGCACCCCATGACAGCTTCTTTTATAATGAGATAATCAATATTATTAACTTCACTTGCCAGTAATGTTTAATGCTATAGCTGATTGGTGTATATATCTACAGCATGGTGTGATTTTTGTGCTTACAGTGATAACTTGATCTATGTTTAATGTTCTATTATTATTACATTATTACATAGATTATGTAAACATTAATCTAATGCTTATTGATTACAGCTTTTTAGTATTAGAATTTCCAATGTTAAATATGTACAATTATTTCAAATGAATAGATTTTTCACCACTATTCATTAGGCACTTACATTCTGTTGCTGAGATATCATGAGTCTTCCTCTGTGTAAAAGTGCCAATCTTTTCAAGCACTTCTGTTTGACGTGATAGTTCTTCCAGGATATACTGTTGCATGTACTCCAAATTAGACATCTTCAGTGCCTGTAAGATAATACAGTATGACCAACACATTTCAACACCAAGCAACTCATAGCAGCTTATTATTATAATACTGCTCACTCTATCTTGCTTTTATTTATTTTACTTTTAATTTCTTTTATGTATTGACAGTAAGCACAGAATGTAAGCTGTTTTTGTTTTTGCATGCTTTTAATTGGCTAATTTTGAATTAATAAATTAGTGGCTAGGCTTTTGTTTATTTTGTGTGCCCTCTTGAAAAAAAATATGCCCACAGTTTTAAAGGATAAGCTAACAAAGCATTCATATCTGCTACGCATATAGTTCACTTTAAGTTAAAGATGTTCATATTTTTATTCTGAAAAAATATGGTCCTCAAGACAAGCAATGTCGCCAGTTAAGATTATGCCTTGCCTGTACAAATAAAAGCTTTTTCTGAAGTATTAGTTACAACTAATTAATTAGTCATTAAAAAAAAATATTGGCTTCAAATATCTTTTCATAGTTTTTAAAGTCAAAATCTAAATTTCAGTGTGTCAGATTGTGGTAACATCAAACTTGGCTGAAAATATCTTTGGACTTCTTTTCACTTGACCAGTTCATTCTGAATACAGTCCACTCAATGTTGCAAAGTATGTATGTGGCAGGTGGGGGCGTGGTTTAGTAGGAGTGTGGGGGAATGAGCAAATTAACATGGTACACCTTCTGCTAATCTAGCAATGCTTATTTAACATTGCCCCCATCCCTCCCTCTCTCTGTCTGTCTGTCTGTCTGAGCACAGATGAGGTGTATTTAAGAGAGCTATGCTGAACTATTTTTTTCCAGTAATTTTGTTTTGCTTTTTAATACTGTGAGGGCCACAGACAAAAATTAAGAGCGCAACATTAACCTCACCCTGAGTCTTCTGCATCCTTCATTTGCATTCTGCCATAGTGTAATAACTAAAAGTCTGTATGAAAATGTTTGTTGCATGGATGTATGCAAATGTATGCAAGAAGTACTTATGCAACCAGGTAGGATATAATGTACAATATTAATATGACAGTAAAAAAAGGTAGACCTATAGTATTCACAACGGCTTTAATGACAAAACGTCCAACATACATGGTACTGTTCGGTAATGACAGGAACTTACTCAAATACTAACCGATTGTCAGCAGTTAAATAAGATGTTGCAGATATTGGTTTCATGTGTATTAATATGGACTAACAGGCATATTATGCTTTCTTACTCTCAGTAGTGCAATACAGATGTTGAGGTGGATCTCCAAGGCTTGATCCAGAGTGTACTCCCCAGTGCTGAGTGGATTTCTGTCCTCACTGTCTGTTCTTTGTGCCATGTGCCATTTATGTTGTGGTTCTGATGACAGTTCTGTATCTTCTGACATCCCCTTTTGGCTTGTCACAGTGTTCCCGTTGAACCTGAAATAAACCCAACCTGAAACAATCAATATGGTATAACTACTGCAGAAGCAACATTTTCAAAGGGCTCTGTAGATACTGTATACTGCTTTATATTTCAACATCTCAATTTTTGTCATGATACTAAGATATAGTGTACCAAGATATAGTGTAGCTAAATGTTTATTTCTACTAATACATATATAAATATACATTCTGTTAATAAAAGTACCAATAATGTAAATGATTGCCAATCAGTATTATGTGGAATAATTGTTTACAACTCAATATTCCCCAGCATTTTTAAACCAAATCCATGACTTCCAACAACATTTTAAAACCAAATTAGAATTAGATGAACTAGATGAACTGACTCACCATCTCAATTCCTCCATTAGTAAATTATCTCTAATTTACCTAGTGTTCATGAGCCTGCTGCTGCTCATGCAGGAGTAGTCTTCTGTGTTGAAGTCATTGGATAGAAAGTCAAAATAACCCAGCACTTCCTCTTCCTCTAGTGCTTCACTAGAGGAGGTCTGAAGATTGTACATGTCCCTCTAAGAACCAAGGAAAAGTAAATGGGACACAAATGGGTGATCAATAATTAAACATCTGTTTTAAAGTTTGTAGTAACTGTAACACTTTTAAAAACATTGTGGAGATCACCTTTAAGACCTGGTTAAGCTGCTGTATTTGTAGATTCAGATGCTTTAACTCTGCTTTGGCAAAACTCATCTCCTGCAATGTAGCAGAAACCTGTGCTTGCACCAGGCCAACCTTCATGGCCACTTCTCTTCTTTGGGAATTCCCTACACCCATCGATAGAACCATTGGCTTTTCCTCAACCCCTTCTTCTACCTCCTCCACTACATTATCATCTATAGCCACTTTCCACTTCACTGGCTCCACTTCTTGGTTGGTGGCCACCACACCATTTTGTTGAAGAATGCCAGGAGTGCTGTGACCCTGAAATAGTATTATGGTGTCTTGCTTCTTGTCCACTGAATTAGGAAAGCTGGTCTTGTACTCTGAAGGCTGTTCACAACTTTCATCTCCCTGAAGATTGCAAATTCAAGATTAGAAGATCATGCAATGTTACAAGATCTGCATCTTCATACAGTAAAACCTTGGATTTTACCTTGGTAACTTGGTCTGTGAGTGTTTTGCAAGACGAGCACAAATTTTTATAAATTTTAACTTGATAAGCGAGCGAGTTCTTGCAATACAAGTAGTACGTATACGCTTTGTCTGCTGAGCGTCACATGATCACAACTGAGCCGATGGTGGTTCTCTCTCTCGCTGCGGGATTGTGGATAATCTTCTCCCATGCTCGGCCTCAGTTGGCATGCCTCAGTGGTATAGTCAAAATCCGTACGAGCATATGCTGTTTGCTATAGCGTTGTGACCATGGGTGTGTGCAAAAAGCATTTTTTTTTTAATTGTGACTGTACTTTAGTAACTGTACTGCAACAATGGCCCCTATGAAGAAAAAGGTTGAAAAGTAAGGCAGGAAGGGAGGAATCCTTCACTTCAAATGAGATTAGGGAGATGTGTAAAATGTGGGAAAGAATGCAAAATTTTGTAGAAAAGCACCACCCAACTAGTGCTATGGCAGTGTGAGCGATGAATCTGTTTAACGATAATGCAATGTCACATTTCCACAAAATCCTCAAAAGGAGGCAAAAGCAACTGTCATTGGATAGGTTCCTTGTTAAAGTCGCACAAAAAAGAAGAAGATTCCAATGAGCCAAAAGATAGCAGTGATTCCGTTCGTTATATTGAAAGTCATCCTACAAAATAACCCTCCTCTCCTCTCTCTCTTTTCCCTCACACCAGCCACGATTCTTTTCAAAGGTAAAGTGCAGGTTAATTTGTTCTATGTATTTTTACTATATATTTTGTATTAATCATTTTTATATGAATATTTTTGTGTTGTGTAATGAATCATCAGAGTTTTCTTTATTTCTTATGGAAACATTTGCTTTGATATACGAGTGCTTTGGATTACAAGCACGTTTCCGGAATGAATTATGCTCGCAAACCAAGGCACCACTGTATATTTTTTAACTGATTCTACCTCTCCAAGGGGTGTCTTAAAAAGGTCATCATCCACTGACTGACAATCCATGGAAAGGTCAGGGAAGATTGGAGAATGACTGGCTCTTTTGTAGACCAATGAAGAAAGTGCCTGTACAGACAGGTAGTCAAGCAGCGGCACACCACGGGGTTCACGTGAGCCAACGGAGAAAGAGCAATCTCTATCTTGAAACTGGTGCATCATAGACTGTGTCAAAGAAGAGATGCATGACATTACTTTCAAGTTTTCATGTACCATGCATGCTGTGTCTGAGTGTAGGTGTGTCTTACAACTTCACTAAAAAGTATTTCCCTGTGAAGGTGGGAGTGTTAGGAGGTATACAACTACTTACCAGTCTTTTCTTGTTGTGGGTAAACTGTCGACTGGCAGATGACATCAGATTCTTCACCATGCCACTGTCAAAAGGACTGCATACAAAGAGAAAGTGTTTAAAAGAGATTGAAACACTGTAGTGGTATACACCAAAAAATAATGAGAATCATCTTAAATTCAGTCACATTCTTCTAATGACCAAAAACAAAACATATTAACAACAACTTGCAGTTGTGGTATTTTTGATGGAACCATTTAGTCATTATTGATTTGAATCATCACTGAGTCATGATAGTGAATTATGAGCCACTTTATTTGAATTTTATCAAAATATCAGTATTTTACATTATATTTGTTTGAATCAGTAGTTTTTCCATGATCAACAGTATTAACTTTTGTGTATTCTGCAGTCTGTGTGAAGGCCAGTTCTCCTGAAGACTAGTTGTGAAGGCTGACAGAGGTGCAGACAGCCAGATTTTTAGTTGTGAAGGCTAAGGGAGAAGTGTTCTGCCGAGAATGTGTGAAGTTAAAAATGCCTGAAGGACTTGTCTGAAGGAAAGCATCATATTTTAGTGTACTGAACCATTATATTGATCAATTTCATTATATTTTCTGAATCATTACATTGATTGAGTCATTTATTGAGAATTCTCAGTAAGAATTCAATAGAGAATTTATTGAGCGAATTCATCGTCATTCTATTGAATGAATCATAATATCACAAGTATTATGTGAATCATTATATTAGTTAGAATCATTGATTGAAATACAGTACTATGCTCTACATTATGCTTGATTATAGATTGAATTACAGTATTGTGCTTTACATTATTTTTGATTGAATCACAGCATAATGGCTTGTGCATGATGCAGACTGTGTGCTCCTCTGTGTTCTCTTGAAGGCCAGTGATGAATTAGCAAGGATAATCAGGTGCATATTGCAGTCTCAAAATTGGTCAAGCATGTGATATAGTCAAGGATGAGACATGGCCAAGGATGTAATCAAAACATGAATGTCTTGCCAACAGGTGCAGGATAGATATGGGCAGTTGAAGGATTAGTCTGCAGGTGCCTTGAAGGAGCTTCAATGGTCTGTATGCAGTGAGCTTTCTCATATATAAATATGTATTCACCAAATGTATAGATCATTGAATAGGCATATGTATTCATCAGTATTATGAGACACACAGTATTATGGATAATGCAGTAATAGGTTAACAAATACTTTATTCCATTGATATTTGATTATAGATTTTTAACACATATTTTAGTTCCACTTGATTGTATTAGACTTTGAATGCATTAATTAGTATTGTAAAGGACACACATTATATTTTATATACATTAGTTGACCATAGAAACATAGAAAGAGTATTAGTCACAGAATAATAAGTTGTTATAAGCCATATGGTACTATTTTAACAGAAATATTTAAAGATTGTACTTGATTAACTTGTCATTTCGTACTGCACTTGACTGACTCATTGAAGTATTTCCATTTGATTGTGTTACACTTTAATCACATTTTGAATTATGTTTAAATCAAACTGGAGAATTAGAGCTCATGAGTATGTAAACACTGAATCACTGATTATGAATTGCACTTGAGCACACTGAACATTGTCAGGTGATATTATGCATTATTACATTATATTTGATCATTTGAATAAATATGCTATCCTTTAATTTTTAAATAATCTTTGGAAGTTTGTGAAATATTCTTGGAGTTAGATTGTACTGAAGGCGAGTCATGCCTGCTGGTTGTATGCCACCAATGAAGTTGACCAATTGGGGTGAAGAAAGCAGAGTCAGTAACCCTAAAATCAATGATAAATATTGGTGGCGAACTGCCAGGAGGTATTGACAGGTTATGTAAGGGGTTTGTCTTTATTGTATAAAAGGGTGGTTTGAAATTAATATTTTTTGTCTTTTATGGGCTGACTTGGTTGCTCCAGAGTAATAAAGTTCATTTTCTGCAAATTAAATCTTTTTGACTTTGCCTGAGTTACTTGAGAACTGATTTTCCATGGCACAGTTTGCAGTCTTAGGCAAGTGACTCTAAAGATTTGAAACATCAAGTCAAATATCATCAACTGATGGCTTGAAATTAAGATGTGAATAAGTATGAGCTGCTAAACTGGGATCACAACTGTTCAAACTGATCAAAACTGGTTTTAAACATTGTTGTAACTACACACAAATAACTCTTCCTTTATTAAATAAATGCTTACAGATATGTTAAGAAAGTGTTTTACTAAGGAAGTACTACTCACTTCCAGACCACCTCCAGCTGGAGTTTGATGGTTCCCAGTTCTGTAATGTCAACAGTCATCATTTGTGGTTGTGCAATGTAGAGGTCTGCACATTTACATGTCACCATTCCAACTAAGATGGAGCTCAGGCCTTTCACCTCTGTTACCTAAAAGACACATGAAGATATATGATGCTTCTGTTACTTTGCAATGCACATCAACATTTGTGCTGCATGATATTGATCACTAAGCAATTATATTCTACAGTCACAAACAGATGTTAAATATTAATGTCTGGGCTGTGATCAGTTACTTTGGTTGTTTTGGTTCATTGAAATTGATTGTAGGAAAGAAATTACAGCTTCTGCAAATCACAGACCAGCAGGCCATGGATTGATAAAGGGCCTCTAGACCTCTCCCATTACTCCACCATACAGTTCCTTGTTCCTCATCCACATGATCTCCAGGAGTCTGCATGCAGACTCTTCTCGTCAGAGAGGGAAGCCTGTAGTCTGCCACCTGAGAACCAGCTAGCTTATCCAGCTGTAAGGAGAATTATGGTTGGGTGGAGTTGGTCTTTCCCCACAGGGTTACTGCCAGTAGTTACGATGCATTGTGTTGGAAGAAAGGGACCAGCCCTTCCTGTTCACCCAGAGGCTCTGTGACTCCTGCAGGCACAGGCACCTTTCCTAAGGCAGCCAGAGGTCATTGAACTGAAACAGTTTGTCACTAAGCTTCTGGCCAGTACCTTCACATGGGTTGAGTGTCCCAAACCCAACACATTTGTTGAAGCCACTCAACAAACTGACACAAACAGATACAACACATACAGTACTCTGCATAACTTTTCCATTTTTTTGTACGGTTACAACCAGGCTTATTTACAGAAAAAAAGCTGTAATCATATTACCAATACATATAGTAAAAATGGGGATTATTTACAGGATTACAATTTAAAAATGCATAATGGATACAAAAATTAACCAACAAAATTAAAAAATCTATGATAAAAATATTTGTGTATTATCAAACACACTCAAGCAGGAACATCACGCTTCTCCTCACGTTCCCACAAATTAATGATAATATTACTCACAATAAAACACAAGTTATGTCATGAGGCCAACAGGGTAGTGAACTGTAAGGAGTTTCCAAACCGTAGAGAAAGTTGTACTGATGTATCTGTTCCACAATTTCACTCAAATGTTTTTTCATGAAGTGACATAACTCATGATATAACGTGTTTTATTGTGAGTAATATCATTCATTTGTGAGAATGTCAGGAGTAGAGTGGTGTTCCTGCTTGAATTGTCCATAACAGCTTTATATTTTGTTAGACAGCAAGTAGCAAAGCTATTTGATTCAAATAGCTTAAAAAAGTTAAAAGTTAAACTAGCCTATTTTTCCTGCCCAGTAGCGCTGTTAAATGATTGTATATTATTAGCATACACAATACATGTATGTACATATGTTCTGTGTGTCAAGTAATTAAGTCTCTATCCTGCTTTTGGTTCACAAATCGATCCCAAAAAGAGACATTTCACTAATCTTGGGCACTGAAAACTAAGAGTCAACTGCAAATCTTTGGAGTTAGTTCCACACAATGAAAATGATTTGCCTCCCGCATGCACACAGCAAGCAAAATGAACTTCGGAGAGTTTCAGTGAGTGAAACAGACAGATGATATATATTTTATCTTTGTCTGAATTTGTCTGTTCAAATTTGAACAAATCATGGCTTGAAATACAGACACACTGTTGCAAAAAGTGTGGTAAGTGATTAAAAAAGTGATAAGCAGTAAACAATGTACAAACCAACACCATGAGTTAGTATGATTGTCTCATTTGGTTAACATTAGCACTTGATATTCTAATGTTGTGACAGATTATCTGACCCCCCCAACACCTTACCATGCCCAGTGACTACCCATCCTATATCTGCCCCTGTCTCCTGCAGTCCCATCATCTCCAAAAATGAAATTAGAAGAGAGCTGAACAGACTCTGTTCAGTAAAGGCAGTGGGTCCTGATGGCATCAGTATCAGGGTGCTCATGACCTGTGCCTACTGACAGATCTTCAAATTTGAGCCTCAAAAAGGTGCCCCTTTGAGCCTCAAAAAGGTGCCCCCTGGTGAGCTTTGGAAGACATTCTGTCTGATTCCTGTGCCAAAGTGCCCCTTCGGACTACAGGCCTTTGGTACCGACATTGACTGCATGAAAATAATTGAGAAACTGGTCCTGGAGATACTTTGCCCCCAGGTCAGGTCATTGCTGGATCCGATCCAATTGGTTTACCAGCCCCAGCATTATCTACATGTTGTATCATACCTACACCCACATTGACAAGCCAGGGAGCATGGTGAGGGTCATGTTTTGTTTTTTTTTATTTCTCCACTTCAACAACATCCACCCAATCTTGCTTGGGAGGAAATTGTTGGCTATGCAGGCAGATACCTTGCTGGTGTCATGGATTACAGACTACCTAACTAGATGTCCACAATATGTATGTCTTCAGGGTGGAGTATCTGACTGGGTGCTGTGCAGTACAGGAGCTCCACAGGGGACTGTCCAATCTCCTTTCCATTTTACCCTGTACACCTCAGACTTCAAGTACAATACAGGGTCCTGTCATCTGCATAAGTTCTCCGATGACTCTGCAGTTGTTGGTTGTATCAGAGATGATGACTTTGTTGACTGGTATGTGCTGAATCACTTGCAGCTCAACATCAGTAAGACAAAGGAACTGGTAGTGGACAAAAGATCACAGTCTCCTCTTACTCCTCTGTCCATTCAGGGAATGGAAATTGAGATTGTGCAGGACTACAAATACTTGCATACTTTACATAATATTATTCATCATATTTATCATATCTATTTCCCATAACTCCACTGTTAAATTTTTAATCTTTTAAACTACATTTTTATATAGAAAGCTTTTCTTGTCAGTTTTAGTGTTTTATCTTTTTCAGTATTTTTTGTGTCTGTCAAAAAGTGCACTGGGCAGTCTTTGACACAAGCAATTTTCTTAGGGATTATTAAAGTTTTCTCTGACATTCCACACCCCATGCCTCCTGAAACCTTTGATATAATAGTATTGTCCTCTGGAGCAGTGCTGGATCTGGGCCCATGACATCCTTGACTTCTGTCTCCTTCTGGAATTCCACACTGTCTACCCAGAGAAACTAGGCCCCCATCCCAGGGGCCATCAAAGAAAAAGATCTGCTCCAGGAGTGAGCTCCTTGGAAAGGCCCTGTCATGTCACCAGAGCCCCTTCTGGACTACAGTTCCCAGAGTGCACTACAGCTGACTAGCATGGCTGCAATATTCACAGACAACTGCAATATTCACAGACAACTGATTACTGATAACAGACATCTGTGCTTAATCACTATACACACTATTTAAAGACACACTCATACACAGAATGTGTGAAATAATGCTCAGTGTTTATTGGCTGAATTTACCAAGCCCTTTCATTCATCATGGCTATTCTAGTTGATGATCTTGTTCTGTCTTTTGAATTTTGCACTCATTGTGTTTTTTGCTGATTGCCTGACATTCTGCCTGTTTTTGATTATGACCTTAGGAACTAATTTATTTAAAGAGCTATAACGTATGAGCTATATAGTTATATAGTTAGTGACACCAGGGAGTTTTACTGACTGTGCATTGTCTTTGCATTCATTCATTAGGGGAATATTCTGGGAAATGGCTCCTGAAATGTATCTTTTTTTATTTATTTGAGAATGGTACTGAACAATTGACCCCAAATTGCACTGGTGATGCTCAGAGAAATGCTCTTTCAGAGCAGCATTATGAGAAAACGCTGAGAAACAGCTACTGAAATGTAGCATATGTAGATGGCCATATAAAGTTATTAAATACAAAGGGATTTTATGTGAATATGCCTTTCAAGGTTACAATAAAATTTCCCCCAAATGGCACTGGTGTTTGTTTGGCAGATTCTTCTTCATGATACCAGACAATTACAAGAAACTTCAGAGAACCAGCTACCCAAGTCCAGTCTATTTGCATATAAAGGCATTGAAATGCTATATGGTTCAGTAATTTATTTATTTGCCAAATATGATTATGCTAATAATCTGTCTCATGCTCTTTCACATTGTACCTTTGTACAAATACAGCAAATATACATTTAATGTACATATACAAACATGTATTAATTTGACCAATTATAGCTTTTAAATCAATGTCAAAATTCACATAAATCTTTCAGTGCTCTCCATTAAAACAGAGTACAATGCATTTTTTACATTTAATGTAATAGAACACAGAAACTTATTAACAGTTAGCCATTATAAAAAGTCAAACCCGTTTCTTTCTGAACAGTAAGCTGTTAAAACGATTGAAAACATTTTCTTTCTGTTTTTGAGGGCTAAAGCATGAATGGCTTGACCATGAATGTATAAAGTGAGGACTGCTTTTTTAGATAACTTAGTTCCAGTGTGCCTAACTATGCCAACCACCCACTCACCAGTGTTACAGATCAACTGGCTTCCATTTTAAGTAGAGAGATTGTTGATGTTTTTAAGCTTGAGCCACCCATTTGCATCTTCATCGTTTCCTGATATAACCCAGAGACAATCAAAGACAAAGTTAGATAGCCTATTTAAAATTCAAACTTGTCTGTGTAACAAGCAAGCACTCATGAGATTCAAATCAGAGACTCAAAGCAAAATAAGCTCTCCCCAAACCAGCACTGCCAAGCTCTTTTATCATCTTGAAGTTCTAGATAATAAGAGCTTGGCCAAACATTAACCAATTAATCTTTTATGTTTAGCTTTTTGAACAGCTAACTAGTTGGCCGACTGACTCCATGCCATAACGATGTGTGTCTGTTGTTAATATAGTGAAATGTGTGTTGCAGTAAATGTCCAAGTAGGGTTCAGGTGTCTTCCAAGTCCATGAGGCATTCTGTATAGACATTCATTTGTCAAGAAAACTGGACCATGGCCATGTGTTAAAATGTGCCCTATGAAACCAGTTGACATGGAAATTTATTTGGTTTAAATTGTGTCTCCACTGAAGGCTCAACTGTGTCTCTTTGACCATTTCAACTGAAACTGTGCATTGGTATAATTGAGGAGGGTGCTGTTTCAGAGTGACCTTATTTTGTTCTGAGTTGCCAGTTCGAATTCAGTTAGTGCTCAACTTTTTTTCTCTTTTTTATTGTTACCTTCATGAGGTTTTCATAAAGTTGGCCCTGTGCCAAGTTAACATGTTAAGTGATAATTTGTGTTTGCAAAAACACATTTGGCATTAAGTATGCTGTGCAACTTTGTCTTTGCTAATCCATCTTGATTATCTTGCTCATCAGGCATGTTTTTAGTAGTAATAAAATGTGGCAATCTAACTAAAGTGGCAAAATGTGGGTTGACAATAAATAGCTTGCTGAGATTAGCAACTGGGAAACAATCTTTGACTAAAGCTGTTTAAAAATTTCTAAAAATAACTGGTCTTTCAAATATAATTTCTTTCTTTCTTTCTGTCTTTCTTTCTTTCTCTTTTATAAATTTACAGCACTCATATTTTCCATAGTATTCACACCTCAGTCCTGAGCCCCAGAGTGGTGCAGCCGGGATGGCATTTGCCCTATCATCGGGAGATTGTGAGACCAAGTTGCCAGTGATGCATTGTGGCCAGATGTTCAAACAGAAAACACCAACCCTGGGTTTCACAAGTCAGTACCTCAAGTAGTGTTCTGAGCATTGTTGTCAATACAAAGATAAGTGTATGTTGTAGGCTAAGTCTATACTGACTGAGGATCTACTGAAATCTACCTGAAATACTTGACTCATGTAGTGAAAATTGTGATTCCCTTGATAATCTCACAGACAATTTGAATAGTGCATTGCTTAACATGTTTGAATCTATCACTCCTCTTAAAACACACACAGACAAAATCATTGCCATTGTTTTCAAATGACACACATACACTCAAAATGACTTACAGAAAGTTTAAGCAGAGGTGGCGTAAGGCAAAACAGGAGACTTCTCTCCATGCCTGTGTAAAGAGTTATAAAAACTATAAACATGCACTCTTAGCTGCTAAGACAGCACATTTTTCTAATTTGATTAACACTAATAGAAATAATCCAGTTTGTTTGATGCAGGCACTAAACTCACACAGAATGCTGAATAGCTCAGAATAGCTACATATATAACACAGAATAGCTCTCCACTTAATTTTGATGATTTTCTGAAATTTTTTTATAAAATGATTGACTTCATTAGAGCTAAAATCAGTGGTCTATATTTCTTTCAGAATGATGGCTATGAACTCTTCAGTATGTTGAGGAATGGATGCACTTTGGAACAGACCACCGGCACCTTTTCACAGTTTGAACTAGTTTCTCCTAGGGTTAACCTAGGGTTAAACCTCTCCTAACCCTAACCCTAACCTGATAACTGCTTCCAAACCTACAACCTGCATATTAGACCCTATACCATCTAATCTTTTTAAGTAATTTCCTGCTTTAATTAGTCCTACACTTAATGTAATAATAACTCTATTATTTTATTTATTTATTTTGCCATTATTAAACCATTGCTTAAAAAACTTAACATAGGCCCACAAATTCTGAAGAATTACAGACCAATTACCAATCTTTCTTTTATGTAAAAACTAACTACTTAGTTACTACTACTACTAACTACTAACTAAAAGGTTGTCACTGATCAACTTCAGAAGCATATTGGCATCCAGGGGATGCTGCTTTCATGGTTTCACTTTTATTTATCCAATAAAAGTCTATTGAGTCACAGAAGTACCATAAAAAACAAGTCAGTAAAGGAATAAGAAAATAAATATGGAAAAATAAAATAAAAAAAATAAAAACAAAAATAAAAGAAAATGAAAATAAATGCTTTTCTTTATTTATTTTGCTATTCCCAGATTGGTTTTGTATTTCCCATATTTCTTCTGCTTTTCCCCTATTGCTTTTGCTATTCCTTAATTATCATGCTGTCAATCAACTGGATTTGGGCAGGCCTTTCTGCACATGCAGTGTAGTCAATTCCTGCACACATGAATCTTGCTTTGGTGGTAACTTTTTCCAACGCATACTTGTGCATGCTTTGCTCTGCAGGGTGTGTATCTAAGTGTTGATATACTGCACATGCATGTGTGTTGTCCTTCACATGGTCACTATTACTCTTAGTTATGAATACATACAGTTAAATATTAAAAGGATGTGAGGTAGAGCAGAGAATGAAAACAGCATCTATCAAAAACAGCCACATCCTGCATCAATCATGTGTGTATGCAGTGAAAAAAGAAAGAGAGTGAGTGAGAGGCTGCACCATATTGCCCTTATTTTGCACGGTCCCTGCGAGAGAAGGATAATGCAAAAATAAGGGAAATGGGGCGTAGGCAGAGAGAGTGCCGAGATACTCACTCTGCTGTTATTGTGGCTGCACCCCATTACCCTTATTTTTGCATGTTCCTTCACTCACTCCCTTACACCCAGGAAGTTTTCCAAAATCCAGATGTTGGAGTGCTGTTCCAATACCTTAGGGAATGAGGGACAGAGGGTGGATTTTTGAGAATCACCCCTTCGCTGGAGGTGTGCCCAAAGTCTATTCCAGGGCAGACTTTGTGGAAGAGAAATTCACCCTTGGTGACACCCACTCATGACAAAAGCACTAGATGGAAGGAGTATTATCAAAAGATACATCCTGTCATCATTATAATCATATAAGGTTTGTTATAGTCATGATTACTCACAATAGCAATTATCGTGACCTGCTCATAGTGCCCTGTTCATTTTCTATTACATATGTAAATATAATATAAAGTTAATGAAAGGCAGAGAAGGAATGAGAAAATAATTTTGTTTAAGGTTAATGAGATTTCAAATGTTTCATTGTTGCAGATGAACTTTATTGTTAGTATGCATTAGAAGGACTATGCATTATTGGTATGTGTTATGAAACACACTGTGGCGCACACCACATCATGTCATAAAAATACATTTGACTGAAATGGCAGAGCAGAAAAAAGTTTCCAAAACAGGTAGTGAATATTAATTTTAGTTTTATCTTGAATATGTCTGTCTGAAATTTGAGCAAATCATGGCTTAAAATACAGAAACACCGTTGCAAAAATAGAATAGTAAGAATAGTTATTTTTTTAAAAAAGTGATGAGTGGTAAACATTGTACATAACACCTTGCAATAGTCTGAGTGTCACATTTGGTTGACATAAGCACTTAATATTCTCATGCTGTGATAGATTATTCTACTAAATGTCAGTAATGTTGTAATAAGTAACCTGTTATTTAATGAAGAAAATGTTCTGTAGTAATCCTAATTAAAATACTGCAATTAAATAATTTAAATAAATATCTTTTGCATTTAAATTATTTAACATAAAACCAAAACTTTGATCTACTAATCAATGAAATCATCAACAGAATAATTGATTATCAAAATAATCAGTAGTTACAGCCCTAAAAAACAGTTCAAAGTAAAGAACCATGCACATGTGCACACATTACAACACCTTGAGTCTCACACCACTGCTCTGTTCTCCAGTGAAATTATAGCTGATCTAACATCCAATTCATTATCATGGCCTCTAGTGAAAAGAATGTTTCACTGGGTGGAAATTTCACCAGTATTTTGTCTTTAAAGCGGAAAATGGGACCAATATCAGTACAGTGCAAGTTATTCTTTCTAGTTGGAAAATGCTGTTATCATCCACATGTTTGGTATTGAGGTAATCCAAAAGTAAAAGAAAGTAAATCAAGACACATTATTTTTATATTGTGATACTTAGATTAGGATACGAACTATATTTTTAACAGGTAAGTAGCAGGCTGGGGGAGTAATGGAATGGCGGAATGGCGTTACGTAATTAGGATACAAAAAAAGGTAACTGAAATCCATTTAAGTTACAGAAAAAATGCAGTAATCAGATTACTTATACATTTAGTAGTAATACGGATTATTTAGCAGGTTTACAATTTTAAAATACATAAGGGTTTCAACAACTACTCAAGAAAATAAATGAAAATTATTTCCTATTAATTTCATTATTAGATGAACTGCATTATGAAACACACTTCACGCACCATGTCACTTCATAAAAACATTTGAGCGAAATAGCAGAGCAGAAACCGTATTAATTTCTCTATGGCATGAAATCTATTTACATAACACTACCCTGCAGGCCTCATGACATTATTTGTGTTTTTAATGTGAATAATGTTATAAATCACTTGTGGAAATGTAAGGAACAGTGGAAGCATATTCCTGCTTGAACCCTCCATAAAAACTTTTTATTTTTGTTAGGCAGCAAGTAGTGAAGCTATTTGATTCAATTAGCTTGTAAAAAGTTAAACTAACCTATTTTTCCAACCCAGTGGCATTGATAAACAATTCATAGAATACACAATGTACTGTATGTAGGTTTTGTGTGTTAAGTCATCAAGTTTCCATCCTGCTGTCGATTTACTTAGAAGGTCCCAAAAGGAGTTAATTCACTAATTCTGGGCATTGAAAATAAAAGTCAACTGCAAAACTTTGGAGTCCATTCCACACACTGAAAATGATTTGCCTTGTGCACACACACAGCAAGCAAAATGAATTTAGCATCAGAGAGTTTCAGTGAATGAAGTAACTGATTTTTATTTTATCTTTATTTTGAATTTGTCACAGTTACAAAAAGTGTGGTAAGTGATTAAAAAAGTGAGAACTGTAAATGATGTATGCTACATAACATCACCTTGAGTTTGTCTGAGTGTATATTGAGTACCATTCATATTATATATGTACACATATACAACCCTAACCCTAACCCTAGTCAGCCACCAATTGTGCAAGTTCTCCCACTTAAAAAGATGAGAGAGGCCTGTAATTTTCATCAAAGTTACACCTCAACTTTGAGAGACAAAATGAGAAAAAAAAAAAAATCCAGAAAATCACATTGTCTGATTTTTAAAGAGTTTATTTGCAAATTATGGTGGAAAATAAGTATTT
>JAQQZX010000037.1:21656578-21674362 GCA_030068355.1 Notoglanidium maculatum
TTTAATTACTTTTAAAGTATTTTATTTTATACTGTTGTGTATTTTGTTAATGTTCTGGTTATTGTTTTGTGTGTTGTGTGTTCTCTTTTGTGCTTTCTCGGCTGGTTACTTCATGAGAGCAGAGCAGAGGGTGGACAATAAAGTGGACTGCGTCCGATGGTGAATTGCAAAGGCTGGGCTCCTCTCTTCCTTCTTTAGTGTGTTCACACACAAAATGAGTATAAACTATTAAAAACACAACGCAGAGTAAATGAGAACTTGGGGTTAGCCGTGGGATTTTATAGGTATAACTTCCACACCGGTTACACCAGTCAGTGTGCTCAAAACAATCCTGAAGAGCAGAGATGGCTCCTGTTGGCCAGGTTCTCACCTGCTTCAGAACCGGGTTGGTGCATCTGACGAGCGGTCTGTATGCTGGCTTTAGCATAACAGAGATGTGGTCTGAATAGCTGAGGTGGGGGCGGGGCTCCGCGCGGTCTGCATCTAACAGTCACAAACGCCACAAACGATGAGCAGTAACTAGAAACTAGTACAGAGTTCTTGCACCATTCCGTGTTGATGTAAACACACAAGCCCCCACCGTGATGTGTCTTACCACACAGAGCTGCTTTCCTGTTGGCACGAATCACAGTTAGCCCGGCTAGCTGAATGGCGGCGTCTGGAACTCTGTCGCTGAGCCATGTCTCTGTGAAAACACAGACACAGCAATCTCTAAACTCGCGCTGGTTAGTCCGCTGAAGTCAGATGTAGTCCAGTTTATTGTCCAAGGAGCAGACATTGAACAGCAGAATAGACGGGTGAGCTGGCCTAGCATGGACCCCCGCCTGTCTGACGCGCTTCTGCTTCCTCACAAAGCGCTTACAGTGGACCCTCCTCCGGCTGCTGGCATCAGGCGACGCTGAGGACAGGAGGCCTGGTTTCCGCAGCAACCCGAGGATGCGTAGCGTCTCCAACAGGTCATCCTGCAGGTCAGTTTTTGAATGTTCCTTAATGTCCAGTAATGTTTGTCATGGGTAGACATAGTGTCCATAAATATGGTGTCCATATGCCGTAGGAGTCGCACCAAGAAACAAAATAGCACAAAATAGCACCATTTAGGATCCGGAGTGGCCGCTGCGTGCTACTGCCGCATCACCATCTTGGATCAGTAAAATATCCACTCTGCTAATGTAATGCTTCTCCTCTGCAAAACCCACAAACTGATTGACTCAAACTTTCCAAGACTCATCCTTCAATGCTTTTCCTTTGGAAGCATGAAGTCCATGAATACTCAACTCAAACTTTCACCACTAGACCATCTCCAAAGCACCTCAAGACCTTCTTCTTCAAAGCTCAAGTAACATCCTTCCATGCATTCTGGTAACCACGGTGCTTTTCTCTTTTCTATAAAATCTCTTAAAGTGAAATATCATTAGACTGAGTTTTAATTCTACTTCCAGTTGCTCACTGGCATTTAGGTAATGGTTAAAATGTGATTAAAAGTGAACCTAGCATTACACTGTAATAATGTGCTGCTGATCATTGCATTTTTTACCTCCCACTCATTTCACATTGTCTGCTGTTTATGTTTTGTGTTGTTTATTTGTCTTAGTATCTGGGTTAGTTTGTGTTGTAGATGTTAGGAATAAATGTTAAATTTTATTGTGTATTTGTGTTTTGCTCATAGTATGGTCACTAATCTGTATGCATTCCATTACCATATCTTTTTTATGAATCTTTCCCGTAAGCTATATTCCAAAATTCTTTTTAACTGCACATTAAGGAGAGTTTCATTACAGCATTTTTACAATATACCTTTTAAACAATTTTGGTAGATGGATAGTAAATTTAAGTTGTGTAATAATTCGGTGATCTCATTAAATTCCTGTATTATGGATTGTCTTACATATTAGTGGAGAATGTGAGCATACATTCAAACTGAAATTTTTAGCAAAAACAGTGTTTTTATTCTGCTTCTGTATTTTCTTTTATGTGCTGGTACTGTTGCAGATGTTCAGCATGTAGCAAGCAATTTTATTTCATAGAGGCCATTGACGTCTCTTCTCCCCCCTCCACATTCAGTTAACTGTATTTAACGAGGTTCTCAAATACAATGTAAAATATGAATATGATTTGTATGATTATTGTTTCATTTCTAAGACCTAAGAGACCTTCTTTCAGTAAGAACAGTTGCCATGAGTTTCTAGTTTCCATTCGATTAACCTAAAAAGCATACAGCATAAAATAAGGATAAGATCTGATTGAGGGCCTCCAATCTTAAATCCTAAAAGAGCTCAGATTTTTAGCCTGTAAAAATTGTTGTTACCAGTTTCCACCTTCACAGTCATGGTGCTTGAAACTCCCTAGCTTAGCTATCTAGATATCTTCTGACGCAAGATCGATACAAACTTTGAAAAGCTGCCTGGGTTATATAGTATTTTTTAAATATTACAAAGAGTTGTTATTTGCATGTTATCTGGTTTGCCACGGTCGGGGATACTTATGGTGACGAGTGCTAACAGTAAAACTTTGTTATTTGACTATATATTTGGCTCTGCTATTTGATTTTTTAAATGTAAGTGTTGCCTCACTTAAGTAAAAAATTAACACTGTCATGTCGATATTTCCTCAGACCATGTGTTAGCTATTTGATTAGATGGGATGTTGGGCTTAGTGCATGCTTCCCTAACATTTCAACAGCAGCAAAATCATCTGTGGAACTATTTTTATTTACAGAGATGTCAGTGGATGAAAACACCCCTGCCTCATAAGGCCTTCTAGGGGCCAATATGAAAACTGCAACTAGTCAAACTTTTCTGCATGACCACTCACTTTAGAACAGAAGTTATTCTCATGGCCAACTATTCAATAAAGATTATATATATAATATCAAATATATCAATAAAATCAAATATCAAATATATAATAAAAGATCAAATATGTAATAATCTACTTTTTGGAAAAGAATATTTCTCTATTTTAAAAATTAAGTTAAAGTAACAATTATTGATTTATCCTTCTCATCTCATGGATAAATAGGTGCCTTGGGTTCAAATAACAGTTATAACATACAAAATTCTCATTATATTTATTAATTTTTATTAATTAATAAGTGACCCATTTACAAATAAAAAATGTGAATAGTTCAATGATCTGTGGCTTATTATTAAATCTCTCTCGCTCAGCGTCTTTCGACGTCCATCGCAGAAAGACGCCAGAAAGAACCAGAGGCGACGCAGGAGTCTCATGAAAACCCGAAACGGGGAAGCTCTTTATAAACAGGCAGCTTTCCCGCTAGAGAACAGCGCGTCATCAACACACACAAGCACGAACAAACCAACTGGCCGACAAGCGGCTGAACGCTATTTACCCCTTATCCCTCCCGTGAATGGTAGATTTATAACTGAGTCCCAAAATACATCAGTACATATAAATACACCCAAATTACCCAAAACATTAACTATAACAAAACACACAGCACCATTCACAGAAAAACACATAAAACATGAATGAACAGCTCCCGCCCGCAAGCACGCCGGGGAAAACCCCACCCATCCCGAAAGCGTCGCTAGCAACGCCGTTGCAATATATAGGCTGTTATCTACCAAAAAAATTAACAATATATTTTTTGCAATCGTTGGAAACACAATCTGAGACGTTTTGATGTGATCAGCATGGGTGACTCGATGTGATCTGACTTTTCTGTAGCTACACCCACTGGCTCACTAAAGTCAAGTGACCAACCAGGTGTAAGGTGTCAGCCTGCCATCCCATTCATAATTGTCAATTATATTACCAGACTTGCCAACCAGACCTGATCTGCCCCTCAATTTATCCTAAGAGTACATTTGTACAAATTATCAGTCAAAAACATGTTAAAAGAATAGTCTTTTTTTCCCCCAAGAATATGTGAGATAGACACATGAATCCAGAATGTTTTGAACAGGCATCTTGATCTCTTCAAACAAAATAACACTAGCAATTAAAACATTTAAATTTTTATTGTAAATTCTTATTATTTTGATAATCAAATCTGTTCACTAATTACAACATTAGTGACATTTATCAGATAATCTGTCACAGCATGAAAATACCAAGTGCTCATTTCAGTCAAATAAGACACTCAGACTAACTCAAAGTAATGGGATCGTTACTGCTTTATTACTCACTTACCACACTTTTTGCAACTGTGTCTCTGTATTTCAAGCCATGATTTGTTCAAATTTCAAACAGACAACCCTGACAGCCAGTGAGTTTGGCCCAAAGTCGTTTCTGTTTCGCATATCAATCGCAGTGCGAAGTCGTGCCAAATTGGCAGCCAGGTGCAATGCTATTCAGGTCCATCAGTCTCTAATCTGGCAAACATCTTCTAAACGTCTGCAATTTGCTTAATTACATAATAGACTATTCAAAATAAAGATAAAATAAATATTTGTTGCCTGTTTCGCTCCATGAAACTTTTCAATGCCAAGTTCATTTTGCTTGCTGTGTGCGAGCTCAAGGTGAATCATTTTCAGTGTATGGAATCAAATCGAAAAATTTGCAGTTGACTCTTAGTTTTCAATGCCCAGAGATTAGTG
This sequence comes from Notoglanidium maculatum, assembly GCA_030068355.1. Taxonomy (NCBI): domain Eukaryota; kingdom Metazoa; phylum Chordata; class Actinopteri; order Siluriformes; family Auchenoglanididae; genus Notoglanidium; species Notoglanidium maculatum. The sequence goes on from JAQQZX010000037.1 coordinate 21,661,138, forward strand.
AATCAACTTTGTATGGGTTTGACTTGTAAACCGAAAGCGGGATGGAGACACACAAAACATACATACAGTAGGCCTATTTTGTGTATGCTAAGAGTATGCAATCATACATCAGCGATACTGGGTCAGAAAAATAGGCCAGTTAATCTTTTTACAATTTTGAACTAATTGAATTAAATAGCTTTACACTAACAATAACAAAGCTGTTATGGACGACTCAAACAGGGGCATCACGCCACTCCTTACATTCCCACAAATAAATGATAATATTAGAGTAGAGAAAGTCGTATTGATGTTTCAGCTCCACCATTTCACTCAAATGTGTTTTTATGAAGTGACGTAGTGTGTGCTCAGTATGCTTAATAACGCAGTTCAACTGATAAAATTATTGCCAATTACATTTATTATCAATTTTTATTGATTTAGATGATCGGTTGTTGTAGCCCCTATGCATTTAAAAATTATAATTCTGTAAATAATCCACGTTTTTACTAAATGTATCGGTAATCTGATTACAGCTCTTTTTTCTGTAACTTTAATGGAAGTTACCATTTTTTGTATTCTAATTACCTAACGTGATTCCATGTATTCCGTTACTCCCGAATCCTGATTATATCACATTAACTTGAACTCAGGTGAAATATATTCTATCACTGTATTTTTAACTAACATTAGACAAGTATATATTTAACATCTGTTAACTAGGCTATATTTTAGAGATGTTACCGTACAACTTCACCCAAAAACATCATGTACCAGATCTAACACTTTACAAGTACCAGATCTAACACTTTACAAATAACTCTAACAGTTGAGATAATCGCACCCAATTTGTAAAATGATTTAATCAAAATGTACTGCAGATTCACTTTAAAAATATATCATCCAGCAGTGTTTAGCTAATATTATTATACTCCCTCATTTAAAAAAAAAAAAAAACTGTACCGTCTTCACAGCCTCACAGGAAGTTCTGTTTCTAGAGGTGTGTGGGGGTGCATGTCACTCACCTTGATCTCAAAGCTTTCATGGATGTGAGGTAGGAAAACCATTTCCCCTTCATCCCACAGCTGTCTGTCATCAGTCTGGATCCGCCCTCTGATTCTCCTTCGCTGTCGTCCCAGTCGAATTAACACCTATATAGTGAAAGTGGTTTGGTTTATGTATGTGTTTATCAACTATTGACTCAAAGATTCTTTAACTTTATGCCACTAAGATAAGGAACTAGAATTTACCTAAAATATATGTGGCAAAATAATTAATGCTCCTAAACAAATTAAAATTAAGGCAAACAAATTATACTGCACAACAAAGTTTTTGCTTCTTGAACACTGTTGGGTGTTTCTTATAGATTTTTGGATTCTGATCATGAATATCACATCAACATTTACCCATCATGTACCGTTTCAGAGAAATCTTCAGTTTTGTCATGATTTTTTCTTATATTTGTATCCAAACATTTTCGCTCCCGTAAGTCGTAAATCAACAACGGTTTGTGCAGCCTGGGCATGCCCAGGCATGGAATCAGGCCAGGTTGGAAGCTGTTCTGTGGAAGTTGACGTGCTGGGAATGCCTGGGCAGGTCTGAACGAGCTTGACGCTGTCTCAGCATGCTATAAAGGTGGCTTGCATACATCAATCCTGCTCATTTGGTTAATATAGATAGTCAGTGCGTATATATAGCATCAGTATTTCAGCTGCAAAATTGGTGATCAAGACAAGCAATGGGAGCCTCACATTTGCTGTGCAACATGTGCTGTCAGTCTGAGAGCCTGGCTCAGAGGCACTCGAATGACGATGCCGTTTGCTGTTCCAATGATATGGAGAGAACAGAAAGACCATGTGAGGGACTGTTACTTCTGTTTGACTAATGTGTCTGGTTTCTCTGCCAAAAACAAGAAGTCAATTGAATATCTTAATCTGCCTTCAGCAATGAGACCCATGCCACATGACGACAGTCTTCCAATTCCAAAACCACCAGAGGATTGGACCTTAGACGAACCAGATGAAGAAACTTCAATGCAGGGTACTGACAATGACATTGAGCCGGATTTTGAACCGTGCTCATCAGGCGATCCACATCTGATAACATAGTCCGAATTGAACAATTTTGTCAGAGATTTGGGTCTGTCAAAAGCAAAAGCCGAGCTGCTGGGTTCAAGACTGCAAATGGTGTTTCTTGTCACCAGGTACAAAAATCTCTGTGTTTCGAGGCCAACATCATGATAGAACCAAATTTCTTGCACAAGTCAACAGTCTCTGTTTCTGTTGTGACACTGAAGGATTGTTCTCTGCCTTGGGTTGTGGGTTGTTCACCCGGAAGAGTGGCATCTCTTCATTGATTCGTCAATGTTAAGCCTGAAATCTGTTCTGCTACACAATGGCAACATTTATCCTTCAGTACCTGTTGGCTATGCAGCACACATGAAAGAAACATGTGGTTCTCTTCATGAGTAGATGAGTAGTGGGGGTTTGTACTGTAACTTCCCTCCAAATTTGGTGTTTCTATGACTTATGGTCTCTGTTCTCCATATTGTTTTATCAGAGAATAATAATAATAAGAAGAAGAAGAAGAAGAAGAAAAAGAAGAAGAAGAAGAAAAATCCTAGTAATAACAATAGTGGTCCTGTACCTTCATCGCTTGGACACCTACATATAAAAAGTATAAAGAAATATAAACTTTGTATTGAAGATGTGTAAATAAAATGATTCAATGTCCCTACATGTCTGAACTCAAAACATCACTTATTGCATGTGAAGATTTTTATAGACTAACTTGTGCTCATTTTTGTAATGCATGCCAATTGTGGAAAGCACCTTAAATCCCTCTTGACAATACAGAAGTGCGGTTGGTATACTACAAAACTTGTGAATATAAAGGCCAAGCACAGACTGGGAGAGGTCTATGCAAAGCTTGTATTTACCTCGTACTGATCCCCTGGGCAGAGACGAGCAAAGCCTATCAAACCTGCCAGGAAAAAGAGAAAGATTACACAAAGCGAAAAAATGAAGGCAGTGTAAATAACTTATAGATACAATCATAAATTGGTGATTTATACCTTTCATTTTTATTTGCAGTTCTCCCATTAGAATCTCCAACTCCTGTTCCATTGCACACATATCCTATAACCATAAAGGTGTTACTAAATACTATTGCACTGTGCTATCAACTTATAAAGTATTTGCACAACCAAAAAGATGTTAACAATTATGAAACCAGAGGCTAACAGCTAAGCCTGCTTCACTGAATATTCAAGCTGTTAGTATTTGATCTATTAGCTCAAAGATTAGGTATAATTTCAAACTGTAAAGTATTTTAACAGTTTCTGCAGTTCATATTTAATACTTAACATTCCCACAAGCAAATGATAATATTACTGACATTAAAGCACAAGTTGTCATGAGGCCAGCAGAGTAGTGTACTGTAAAGAGTTTCATACCATAGAGAACGTCCTACTGATGTTTCTGCTCCACCATTTCACTAAAAAATGTTTTGTCATGACATGACGCAGTGTGCTTCATAACACAGCTCAACTAATAATGAAATTGGCAATAATTTTTATTATAAATTTTTACTGATTTTGTTGATTAGTTGTTGCAGCCATTATGCATTTCATAAAATTGTAATACTGTAAATAATCCAGTAAATAAAATAATTTAAATAATGTAAATGGTAATCTGATTACAGCTTTTTTCTGTAACGGATAGTTTTTTTAAAACTATTGTTTTGTTATGTAACCGACTTACATAACGGCTTTCCATGTATTCCGTTACTCCCCAAGCAGAAATGTTATAACAGCTAATCAACTAAATCAATATAAATCAATAATAATAAAAAAAATGCCAATTAATTTAATTATTAGTTAAACTGCATTATGAAATACACTGCATGCTATGTCACTTCATAAAAAAACTGACTGAAATGGCAGAGCAGAAACAACAGTATGACTTTCTCTACAGTATGGAAACTCTTTACAGTTCACTACCCTGCTCGCCTCATGACACAACTTGTGTTTTAATGTGAGTAATATTATCATTCATTTGTGGGAATGTGAAGAATAGCACAAGCATGATGTTCCTGCTTGAACCTTCCATAAAAGCTTTGTTATTTTAGACACCAAATAATGAAACTATTTGATTCAATTAGCTTGTAAAAAGTAAAACTAGACTATTTTTTCCCAACCCAGTAGTGCTTATAAATGATTGTATATTATTAGCATACACAATATGTGTATCTATGTTTTGTGGGTCAAGTATCCACCCTGCTTTCTATTTACATTGAAGATCCCAAAAAGAGTCGACTCACTAATCTCAGGCATTTAAATCTAAGAGGCAGCTTCAAAACTTTGGAGTCAAAGCCATGCATTGAAAATGATTCACCTGGCATGCACACACAGCAAGCAAAATGAATTTAGCATTGGAGAGTTTCAGTAAATGAAATAGTCATTGGATATTTATTTTATCTTTATTGTGAATTTGTCTGTTTCAAATTTGAACAACTCATGGCTTCAAATACAGACACAGTTGCAAAAAGTATGGTGATTAAAAAAGTAATATGCAGTAAACAATGCATAGCCTATAGGCTACCACCACCTTGAATAAGTCTGAGTGTCTCATCTGGTTAACAATATGTCAACAATATGTCTGCTTGATAATATTATCATCCTGTGACAGATTATTTGATAAATGTCACTAATGTTGTAATTAGTGAACTGCTATTTAATTAAGCCTGGTTTTAAAAAGTCTTTTGTATATAATATATTTAAAAAAAAATAAAACTAATCGATTAATCAGGGAAAGATAATCGACTGATTAATCGATTATCAAAATAATCAGTAGTTGCAGCCCTAAAATCCATTTTTAAATTGAGAACAATATACTACCATTAGCATGTGCATATATTATAACACTTGTAAAGAGTCTCACGACACCACTCTGGTCTTGAATGAAATCATAGGTAATCTTACAGTTGCCAAGTCATTATCAAGGCCTTTAGTGAAAAAAAATCCATTCACTGGGTTGAAATTTCACAATTATTTTGTCTTTAAATCAGAAACATCAACAACATCATAGTATAGTGCAAGTCCTGCCTTCCAGCTGTGAAAATGCTGTCCTCATCCACACATTTATTATAGATGTATTCCAAAAGTAACGGAAAGTAATCAGTCACATTATATTAATTTTGTGGTACTTGAATTAGGTTACTGACTACATTTTTAACAGGTAATTATAAATGTACATTTTTAAAGTAACAGTCCCAACCTTGTATAGTGTATCAAGTAGATTTTTTTATAAGCTTTGACTTAAAGAGGCTAGCTTTGACAATTAATCTAGCGTGCAACTAAACCAAGTGTAATTCACTTAGAATATAGAAGGACTGAAAGTTAGTTGATAATTGTGTTAGTTGTGTGTGTGTGTGTGTGTGTGTGTGTACATATACCTCCAAGCTGTGTTTGTGATTACGGTTCAGCTCCAGTAGACTCTCTCGTGATGCCCGTGAGGATGGAGAGAGTGAAAATGCTTGCTTCATATTGACAGCTCCTTGACATAATCGCCACTGGATACAATATGTCTCATACAACCCTTCTACCTGTATAAGACATGAACACATGCACACTGCAGACCTGGAGATTTTTAGACCTAACAATGGCTTTATAAAAATGAAAGCCGTAGGTTTTATCCATGAGGATAGATGAAAAGCATGAAAAGAGGTGTTCTTTTCTTACTTTTATCACTCTACTTTTTATGTTCCTTCTGTAGTAGCTTGATTTGGAGGAGAAATCCAATCAATATAGAGACCAGACCATTTTTCTGTAGTATGATTTAACTTCAATAAACATATTTTGTGTTGGTTAGAGGGAAATTGCCTTAAGTAATAGCATTTTTATTTTTAAAATCACTTCTTGTTTAAATTAGTTAGAACTTCAAATTTAGCAAGAGTCTCACCAGATTATCATAGTTACCTAAAAGTTGGCTGAAAACAAAAAGTTTTAGTTCTGGCCTAACCTTACTAATTTGGAACTCCAGTCGCCGTATGTATCTTGCCAAGACTCTTATTTCCTGTTGTTGAGAAAAAATAAATGTATTCAGTAGATTTGACAACTTTGACAACATAAAATTGCAACAAAAGAGATGTGAAAGAAAGAAAGAAAGAAAGAAAGATGTGCATTTAACAGAACAAAGAAAAACTCACCTTCTCCAAGTCATAGAAAAAAGCCTAAAAGATAAAATTGAAAATACTTCAAATCATTTACAGTTTGCATAATTTCACTAACACAGGCTTAGTACTACATTTTGGTGACATTCCATAATCCTAAGACACAACATGGTCAATTGCAATGAAATGGCATTTTTAGTAAAATAGGTACTATTTACATTTATGCTTCATTTTATACTCAAAGACTGTAAAGCCATCACAAAAGAAAACAAGAGGGAACTGCAATGGAATCTGTCTTACCCGTCTTGAATTCCTTATAGGGTCTCTCTGTTGGGATGAAAGGAATTCCAGCTCTGTCTTGTGGCCTTTAAGATACTCCCTATGAGCAAAAAGCTGATATCATTTCCTATATCATTAATTTGAGCTAATAAACCCATAATATCTACTTAAATGCATTCCCTTTGTGTTTCATTGGGTTCTTAGTTAGGTTCTAAATGGAATGGCAGGAAAGCAGCTACAATAATAATATGTATGTGTATAACAATAAAATAATTAGTGCATACTTGAGCCCTTTCTGTAAAGATTGAAAAACTCTGTCAACCTGCTCAGGCTGTTGTCCGCAAATACTACCAACCACCTGAGTATAAGTAGGGATTCTTGTAGATTTTCGTGCCAGGCCTTTGGTACGCAGAGAAGTAGGAGCAGGATATAGTCTGTGGAGTGGAGTGGAGTGGAATGGTATGGAATGGAATGGAAGAGAAGAGAAGAGAAGAGAAGAGAAGAGAAGAGAAGAGAAGTGAAGGGAAGAGAAGAACAATAAATCTGTAAACTGTAACACAAGCCATAGAAATGAACAATCTCCGTTTGAAGTAGAACATTATAGAATATTTATGTGCCCTTAGTTCTCTGCATGTATCCGATCAGCAATCATCCAAAGCATCCTGTCATCATCCTGGTATGACAATACTGACTATTACACCAAGAGGAAACTTGAACAGATTGTGCACATAGCCTTAAAATAATTGGACATGAGCTCCCATTAGTGGAATCCTTGTAAGTCAAAAACATACATCCAGAAAAGAGCTTTAAAAATGACCCCTCCCAGCCAGCACACCCCAAATTTCTAGCCATTTCATCAGGCAAAAAATACAGACATGTGATGACTAAAACAAGCTGCTTCAGAAACAGTTTCTCTCCTTCTACCATTAGAGATTTCAACTTATAATTGCTCTTCCAAGGCTGCTGTAAACATGTCGTTGTTTCCATTTGAAATGCTATAATGTTTGTTCACATGATACTATCAATCTGTTACATTTGCAACTCGTAGTTGTGATATAGGAATGCATACTTATTTCAGTTACAGTGAATTCTCAGAGTCAGGGTGAATTCTGGCTCTAAGGAACTTAACTTTATTGTTTTTTCAAGATCTCTTCTAAAAGTACTTTTTCAGAATTTATGTAAGAGGACAGTGAGTTTATTTTCGTTGTATATATGGAATAGTTTAGAACTGTGCACATGTTTCCTAAAATGTCCCCTGTTTCTTCCCACACACTCATCAGTCATTTCAGTATATATGAATCCAAAATATCTTTATAACTATATAACCTTAAAACAACTGTCCATGTCATATTGAAATACTCCCACCCCCTCCAAGCACTCACATGAAAACATACACAAACCAGTGCAGACGTGTATAAAACACAAAACTTACCTATGTCTGCCACTCAGTGCGTTGACTCTAGTAAAGGAGCTACTCCTCTGCACCATGCCACTTTTTGCTGGACAGTCAAATCTCAACTTCACCGACATATCCTGAACACCTGCAATGCAGACACACATAATGTACAAATACACAGGCGAAAACATTTCTATCATGTAGACTCTACATTATCATTCAGTTTAAGTAGAAAGCTTAAAAACAGAGTAACAACAAGATTGGTGGCAGAGGCAATTCTAGAGTCTGTTGAGGCACTAGGCAAAAATTCACAGGGAGCCCCTCCCACCAGTGTTCATCACCATTATGTTATAACTGCTGTAGTTTAAAGTTTGTCAGCCCTCGAGACGGGATGGGGACTATCAAGATAGTCAAGGGTAAGTTGGTAATAATACTGTAACAAAACTCCTTTTAATACACTGTTAAAAAGAGCTTTGGTTTAGCTTAGGGGAATTTTGATCAAAGTTAAAAGCTTAGGTACAGAAGCGAACCAATAAGTGACCTTAGGTGTGAACAATAATGACCAGGTGAAATTACAGATCATGGTAAGACAAATATTTATTCTAACTACAACACAGTACGACACAGAACATTAAACACATACACAAGACAACGTGAAATGTATGAAATGTGGAGATAATGACCAGTACACTTTCAGACCATTCTCTGCACAGCAAATAAAGTGAAAGTGAAATACAACCAGTATTTACATTTACAAAAGTATTTAAATGTGTTTAAATGAGACTAGGACAGGGCAAGCAAAGTCAAAATGGCTTATCAATGGAAAAGAGCTAATTTTATGTGTTGTGGATGATATTAGCGTTAATGTGAGGAAAGTAAAAAGAACCACAAACAAGGGTGTATTTAAAGAAAAGGGACCTTTCTCTATGAAATTTATAAAGAACAGGGGCATCCCACATATAATTCAGAACGACACATGGTTCAACCATCAAGGACCATTTTTCTCTTTTCTTCTTTATATATGCCAGTAGCATGCTCTGAAAAACAAAAAGAAATTTAAAACTAGAGCTCTCTTTCCTGATAGCTCGCCCCTAGTTGTGTAACACATCACTACATCTCACATTACAACATACAGCTTTAATAAAAAACAATTTGATGCACAAGTCTTAAGGTATTTTGGGCTCTCTGAAGTCTACACAGGGTCAAAACTATACATAAAGCACTTAATATTTGGTTAAGTTTCCATTAGTTGGTTTCACCTTGACCAGATGTCTTTGTTATCCATCAACAAGCTTGTGGAAGAATTCTGGATGGATATTTGACCACTCTTCTAGGCAGAATTGGTCAAATTCAAATATATTTGTGTGTTTCCTGGCATGTACCCAACTTTTAAGCACAGTCCAGTCCACATATTTTTGATAAGGTTGAGGTCAGGACTTGTATTTAAAACCTAATGTTAGCTTGCTTTTGTTATGGGAGGTATTCCCGAGGTGGTACGTGGTAGGGGAACCCCTAGCCTGTTGGCTCTGAAGAGCCTGATATTAACGGAACCAAGATGCATGAGCAAGTTAAATAAAATCATGATGGAGTGCTTGTGCAACTGGGCTCAGTAATGACCTTGAATTCGAACCGGCACCTGCCGACTCTTCGCGTTCAGGAATTAGCCCGCTGAGCTATAGCCCCTGTATGTCAATCCAGAATGATTGACCACAAGACTGTCCCTCAATAGAACTTTCACTAACCAAATAAATAATATGATATAATATAAAGTACTATAATATAATGTAATATATATCCCCTTCCCCTTTCTTTTAAACCACAAAATATATACTGTATATATATATATCCCCGTTTCTTTTAAACCAAAATATGTTTGCTTTTCTTCTCAATCAAAATATCTCTTCCATTTCTTTTAAACCAAAATACATAAATCGCTTTTCTTTCAACCAAAATATTGCTTTCGTCTTTTTCCAAAGCAAAATACATCTTCTCCCATTTTAAATCAAAATCTTTTCTCTGTCTTTCTTTTAAACCAAGATATTCAACTTTTCTCTTTAGATCCAGCAGCGTGGCGTGCAACATATAATGTCCGCGCGCTGAGCTGTGTAGCTTTTAAGCATGGCTCACACCTGTGGCATGTCTCCCCCGATTGGGGCTATGTGATCATCGCCTAGCGACTGGGCCTATATTAGGACCCCGGGTTGGCCCGCCTTCACGCCGCCTGTGAAGTGACTGGCGATGCCACAATGGCTCGCAATGGTACAGCTTTATCCAGTCCACAAGATTTGATGTGTGTTTGGGGTCATTATTCTGTTAGAACACTCAATTGTGTCTAGGATTCAACCATCTAGCTAATAGTTGAGGTTATGCTTAAGAATTCTGAGGTTTTTCATTTTTCTATCCACTTTGTTCAATACACCAGTTCCACTAGCAGCAAAACAGCCCCAGAACAGGATGCTACAACCACCATGCTTAACAGTTGGTACAGTGTACTATGTACCTCTGGTCATTATGGACAAACAACTCAATCTTTGTCTCATCTGATCATGAAATTTTCCACCAGAATACTATTTCTTTGTCACTGTGGTCAGCCGCAAACTTTTATTGGGCTTGAAGGTTTCAACTGTTGAGCAGGGGCTTCTTTCTTGGACAGCAGCCTGTCCATAGCGATATAAATCTCGCTTGACTGTAGACAGTGTTCCAGCATCTTCCATTTCATGGCAAGCCTGTGCCTTGAATCTTGTGTCATCAAAAGCGCAATGCTGCCATGACATTTATACCCATGATAACATTCATGTCTGTGTAGGTAAACCTACTGCAACTGACCACAACTGTATATGTCTTTGTCAGTGAAAGGCTACTAAGAGTAACACTATAGAAGTGTATAAATTAGTGAAGGCAGTATCTGATGTTGTAATATGATCTGATCCCATCCCAGTCCAGTGTGGCGATATACCTTATAGCAGGTTATGGTTGCTGAGCTGCTGGAAGTCCAGGTGGTGCTCTGAAAACAATGTGGGCTTTATAGTTAATTGAAGTGCTTTGAAGGCAAGGCTGGCTTTTTAGGGTAGGATGGTATCCATCCAACTCAGGAAGGTGCTGCTCTCATTTCTTTCAGCATAACTCCTAGTCTCAGAAAAGGCCTAGTTAATTGGTGACAATCCAGAGCCACAGCCAGGAAGCAGACAAGCAGGCTAAACCAACATCTGCTAGCTACACTCAGTCGTCACTCAGGTTCCACTGTATCAAGACTGTGTCTATTTTCTGAGCAATACAAACATGTAGAAATTTAGAAAGAAAGCTTGTTAATAAATTTGGATTAAACCGAATGCACAGCCAGCACCTTTGATCTGAAGTTAGCACTGTTATCATTACGTCTTTTATGTCCAAAGCCTTTATTGTTAATGAAACTATTACTGATCAGGGTCTGTATTCATAAAGCATCTTACGGATAAAAGTAGCTCTTAACTTGGTCAAATAGGATAAATTCCTAAAAGCAATGGATGTGTCAGTCCTAAATTTGGGTCTCCTATATTTTTTTTTAACAGGGACTAATTTACAGAGCCCCTTAGAGCTGTAAGTAGCACCTGAGTCTTGGAAAACTAAGAAGTAGTCAAGAGGGCTCCTGACTCACTAAGACCAACTCACAATGGATCATAAATCATTCCACATTACAATGGTTTGGAAGCATTAAACAACACCAAATTACTTGAAAGATACTGCCTCACTCACAAGAGAATACCGAAAGTTGTGGAGCTTGTGAGGTATGCAATAACATCTCCAATCAAACAAAATAACCTAATCAGTTCCAAAATTAAGTGTTTGGCAATGCTGTATTTCTTGTCAACAAGCACAATGCAATTTTGCAGTGCTGACAACATGAAGCCCTCCCAACTGTCAGTAAGCCGAGCTATCCATCAAACAATAAATGTGCTCAGTAGACCCCTCATCATAGGGCAATTCATACACTTCCCTTTAGACATTCACCAAATACAGTCAGCTTCCTGTGAAAAAAAATCACACAATCAACACACAGGTCTTATTTGATGCTGGGCATACCATTCTAGACATTGTCGGCACGATCAACACACGACTCACAGATCTTAACGGAGTTTGGCCTGAGGCAACTGTTTGAAAGGCATCACATCCAACTGGATGTTACTTGGTGGGGGACATGGCTTCTCACACCTTACCTCCACCCACAACCAGGACACATAATGTCAGCTATATTATTTATAGGTCACACAACACAATTATGTAACTACATTGTTACCATATGGTTACAAAACCCATTACCAATACAAGTTGACTCTTGGACCATACATGCTGGCTTCTTGGTTTATATAGTGTTTATTTCAAAATAATGTATCAGCGCACACAAGAAGATCTGCAGTGTGGTGGAAAGAGGCGTTGGGCATACAAAACATCAGTTTCATTTCTTACATGGTGAAATCAGACTTCATTGCCAAGTATAATATTTTTATCTTATTTGTTTTATTAGCAGGCTTGTTGAGTAACGGAATACAAGGAATGGCCTTAAATAATTAGGATATAAAAAGGTAACTGTATTCTGTTATAGTTACAGAAGAAAAAAGCTGTAATCATCTTACTGATACATTTAGAAAAAATGGGGATAACAACTTATCAACAAAATTGAAAAAAGTCAATAATAATTAAAAAAAAAAAAAAATAATAATAATAATTGCCAATAATTTAATTATTAGTTAAACTACATTATGAAGCACACTGCATGTGTGCTACATCAGTTTGTTAAAAAAAATTGAAATTGAAAAGTGAAAGTTGAAAAATTGAAAGTGAAATAGTGGAGCACATACATCAGTAGGACTTTCCCTATGGTATGGAAACTCAATACAGTACACTACCCTGCAAGCCTCATGACATAACTTGTGTTTTAATGTGAGTAATATTGTCATTAGTTTGTGGGAATATAAGGAGAACTACAGACGAACAGCTGCAAAAAGAGTGGTAAGTGATTAAGAAAGTGATAACAGTAAACAATGTAGGCTACATACCATCACCTTGAGTTAGTGTATATTCAGTACCATACATATGGTTATACTGAATGACCATTATTATATAACCATTCATTTGGTTGACATTTGTTTCACTTGTTGATACTCACCCTTTCACAGATCTGATAAATTACACTAATGTAATTAGTGAACTACTATTTAATTAAGCCTAAGTAAAAAAAATAAGTTCTGTAGTAGTGTTGATTAAAATGCTGCAACTAAATATTTCAAATAAATATCCTCTGTATATACACACGTGGACAAAATTGTTGGTACCCTTCAGGCAATATAAGAAAAACTCACAATGGTCACAGAAATAACTTTAATCTGACAAAAGTAATAATAAATAAAAATTCTATGAAATTTA
>JAQQZX010000037.1:21674462-21693724 GCA_030068355.1 Notoglanidium maculatum
AGTAGCTCTTTGTATTACTCAGCACTCTCAGTTTCAAAAAGGTTGGTGACCCCTGGTCTACACTGCCCACAAGAACCTGGAGTATCTATGCACAGCAAAGAGACTCAATCCCCGACAAGCAAGATGGGCCCTGTTTTTTGCCTGGTTCTCCTTCACCATGTCTTATTGTCCAGGTTCCAAGAACATGAAAGCGACTCATTATCAGTATTATTAGTTCTGCTCACTTGTGTCTGTCTATTGCCAAGCGTTTATTCTCTGTTTGGTATCCTGGTTCTGACTATTTGCTATTTCCCTGGTTCACGAGTTTATTTTGCCCTGTCTAGTCTGTTTGTACATCGATTGACCCTTGCCTGTTTCACGTGTTTGATTTCTGCCTGACGATTCTGTACCTCTGCCTGAAGTGTTTGTTAAAGTGTTTTATCTGCACATGCAGATGTCTGGCCTAGTTCTCATGACACTGCCAAGCCTTAGATTTACGTCTTTGCTATTCTGGTTATTGATGCTGTTCTGTTCTCTGGTTATTGCTACTTTGGATTATGCCCTGGAATAATTGTTTGCTTCTCTGTTGGTCCTTTGCCTGTATTTTGACCTTGTTCTTGGATTATTGATTTGGATTTTTCTGACTGTAAATTTTATATTAAAGCACTGAACTGTAACTGTATTCTGCCTGTCCATACCTGAACAGGACATAACATCAGAATAAGGAACACAGTGAGTACTTTAACTAAACCAATAAAGTGCATGTTAGCTAGATAGCACCTGTGGGTGCAAGCAACGTAATAGCTTAGAAAGCTTAACATTATCTGATAAATTTTAGCGAACCTCATCTAACATTCTTTGACACTGTTCGCATGTTTCTATTCACACAGAACTATAACCAGTAATAGTAATAACAACCAGTTTGACCTAGCTTTTTCAGAACATTCCACTATTTTATTGGCTGACTTACTTGTATTGTCAATCTGGACCACCAATTTTAAAAGCAACGAATGCACCTCCTAGGCTAGTACAGGCTACTGAAATGTGCAACTGCAACATCATGACTATGAACTAACTTACTGGATAGGCTAATACACCTGCTTAAATGAAGTCATTTGAAGATGTAAATTGTTTGTCCTATTTTTTTTTTTTTTTTTTGCAAAAGCCAACTTTAAAATTAAAAATTATTCCAAAAAATACCATTTATTATTTTTAGGTGTGCTGAAATAAACTTTAGGGGTGTATACACATATAGGAATGTATACACATACAAATAAATGTGAGTATAAAAACAAATATAGCTACAGGTGTTATCAGATTATCATATATTTAACATTTTTTAGTTTGAACCCAATGAATTAAAGCTGAAAGTCTACCCTTCATTTGAAATCCACTGTGGTGATGTACAGAGGCAAAATCATGGAAATTGTATTAATGTCCAACCTGTCTGTGCGTGTGTGTGTGTGTGTGTGTGAGAGAGAGACAGTCAGACTAATTATTATTTATTAAAATTAACTAAAATCTTGCAATCTCAGTTAAACTAGCCTGCAGTTTAAAGCGATACAAGCAATAGCAGACCCCGTGTTTTTTCCTATCCAACAAATGTTGGGTAGTGGGTATGACAGATATCAATTTTAACATTTCCCCTTGAAATCTAGGAATACACAACCTCCCAAAGACTGAAAAATACTGCAACTCTGACATGTTTGCGCTAAATCCTCCATTGCTCACATCCGGGCTACGAATCATGTGGAATGTTACATTTTTTTCCACAAGCGACCGTAATGATGAAGTAAAAAGCACCATGATTGGTGGATTGTGAGGGACAAGAAACATAAAACCGGGGGATTAGCTTTAACATTTGGATCCAAACGTCACACGCCGAAAAACAGCGAGAACAGCAGCTGATAGCACAAAGACGGTTAACTTGCTTCTGACATATGTAAGGTATTTAAAATAAAATAAAAGGCTCAGCATCCACACAAGAAGCTAACAGTGCACAATGGTCTCTCGCAATATTTTGCTCTCATACAAGCGTAGAGTGGCGAGCCTTGCTTGACAGCTCGGCATCCAATAGGAGGAAGCGCTTGCCAAGCTGCGCTAAGCCTCAGCCAATAGGTAACGAAAATATACGGGCTCAAACAAGTTAGGCTGTTGGTTCAGGCGACCAACGCTAAACTTCACCAAATAATAGCTGTTTGTGTTTTGGGTGATGCAGTAGCCATTTTAGGTAAGTAGGTCTTTTAAATTCCCACCTTCCCTGTGTTTGTTCCATATAATATTGTGTTACATTTACTTCATCCGGGCTCTAAGTCCTGCATCCCTCATGAATGAAGTGCTGAGGTCTTGTGCTTTAAAAACGGTTAAGAAATTGTACTGAGTTGTTTTCCTTCTCGCCTCCCACCCCTCTAATATTTGATGCATTTTTCTAAACTGTCATGGCGTTTTTTACGTCCTTGGAAATAAACGCGTGGGCGGAAAAGCGGTATGGTTTTCGGAACCGGTGGCTGAAGCTCAGGTAGGCGAGGTCCTGCTGAAAGAGAGAGGCCAGTGGAGTTTCAGTGTCGCTTCACACGTGGAACGTCTGTGATATATACATACATAGATATTTAACGGTGCAATCGCAGTGATGTTACATTTAGCAGTATAGCCTAACGTCGCTAACGTGGGTGACACGCGGCGTTTCTGGTCAACCAAGTGATTTTTTTTTTTTGGTACAGTAAAGACTAATACGTCTGAAACCCGGTTGTAAAAGTACTGTGATTCAGGCAAATTGGATATTTGAAAGAACAACATGTCAGGAAAGTACATTATTTACATTGTAGTTACTTACAATTGCGTCTTTGCAATGCAGCTAAATGGACAGAGGTAGGTTCTTCACCTTAGCACCTGTCAGGACCAGGTAGGCTTCTAGTGTATACACTGTTAATATAGATTATGTTTTCTGACGTAAAAGCATATTATATTTGCAATATAGACTAGGCTGTCTCCTTAGAGGTTAGAAGTTACAGCCAAAATGACTTAAAGGATTGCATAATTTTGTGAGTTAATTGGTCTATTAAATGCAGGTTTTTAAATAGTAACTGGTTTAGTCAAACCTTATTAGTGTAACAAAAAATCAGTAATAATTATTACATTCATGACCCTCACCTGCATGCAAATCATGCCACTGTTGTTGTTCTAAATAGCTATACATTGAATAACTAACTGTAATTTGTAATGTTTCATATTTTTTTTATTGTAAAACCAAACCATCAGGGATTATTAAGGAAGTTTTGAAACTTTAGCTTGTACTTTAAGTATGCATTACGCATAGTCTCTGTCCTAAACACTAGAAGGTATTTCTAGTTAATGTGCAACACCTGAAAACAGAAACTCTGGTAACAAGATTACTTTACTTTCTAGGAATCCCTCCATTATTTTTGAGGGATTATTTGGTGCAATCTAGTGGCTGAGGGAATGTATGTATTGTCCTCAATGCTTTGTCAGCATGTTGGTTTTAACACTGCGGAATGCTTTACAAATATAAAATGAAAATATTTTGCAATTAAATGAACAATATCAATAGAAAATTCCACCGTTCTAATTCCACTAGTACAAAATTTATCTGGGCACAGTGAAGAAGCCAATGAGCACACTAAATTAATATATTTTCTTAATACATATTCCCCCTACTAATGATGGGGAAAATTTTCCCAAATTCAAAATTTTAGATAGCAACATTACCTGCAAGGAATCCACATTTTCCTCATGTCTAAAATTTTCCCTGACTCTTGGCAGAAAATGGATTTACATGTGATTACAGAGTTAGTCATAGTATACTAATTGAATTTTGTTTTTTTTTATTTTGGACAGCATCACAAATATCACAAAATGGAAAAAAATTTAAGAATACTTGAGCAGTTTAAGAATACTGTCAAGCAAAAATTTGTTAGTACAACACAAACACATCAAGTATTTTTTATTCCTTTATTAAGTTATTGCTCATTTAAGTACTTTGTGAAAAGGTACTAAAGCTTTCCTGTGAATATAGCCAGTAACTCAGCTGTTCAAACAGTCAGGGGAAGTTGATTGCCAGTACCTGAGTGCCAGTACGGAGGTAAATCTTAAGGTATATATCTTCCTTGTGAAACTTGAGAGTCTATGGGTCAACTTGAGCAAGTCCCCATATACCTGAGGAGGGTTTGATAAGTGCCTTCAGGTATATGGGGACAGGCCTAAACTGTTGGTAAACATTAGTGTTTTAAATCTCATGCAGGCACTGACAAAGAGCTGAAAGAGGAAACACAGAAATGCGTATCTAATCATAAAACTTCATATTATTTATTTGGTAAATAAAAATCTCTATTAGCCAGAATTCCTTCTCAGGAGGCTTTTCATTCAACAGATATAAATTTACATTTGTCCCACACCCAAAACTTATTTTGGTTTATGTTTACATAGTTTGTTAGCAAGTTTGCAAATTATGGTGTTTAAATAGTAAGTTTAATGGAGGGTGTGGATGACCGACCCGTGGGTCCACAGAAGTGTCAGCAAGCATGGTCATTTGCATGCATGCTAGGGTATTCGTGGGCATGGAGCAGTAAAGCGAACATTCAGAGGAAAAAGTCATGTGTGAGATTAATGAAACATGCACGCCTCCTTTCCTCTTGTTTGCATGTTCTATACTTGCTTGAGAGTCAAGTTATTTTTTGGGATTTAGGGGACTGGGATAAATGAATGTTCTCACAATTATAATTGGTCTCTATCAACCAGTACCCTGTCCTATGAAAACAGACCTTGATTGCATTCAACATTCCTGAAATGACCGTGAATATTGACCCCATTTCCAAAAAAGTTGGGATGCTATGTAAAATGTAAATAAAACAGTGCAATGATTTGCAAATCATGTAAACCCATATATATAATAGAAAATAGAACAAAGTCTCTAAAGAAGAGAGGGAGCATCTGGCTTTTGACAGTTCAAAAGCCAGCATTCGTGATGGTAGGGGGGTGCATTGGTGCACATGGCATGGGTACCGTGCTGGAGTTTTGAAAGTGAAGCAGCTGAAATCTAATATCAGGCAAGAATGAGACAAAATTTTACTTTTAAAACTCCAGCAACTGGTCTCCTCAGTTCCCAAAAATTTTGTAGTGTAGTTTACACAGTAGTAAACGGTGTCCCTGTCCCTACTTTTTTGAAATATGTGTTGGCATAAAGTTCAAAATGAACATGTTTTCCAAAAACAGTAATATTTCTCAGTTTCTCTATTTGTAATTACGTATTGGTTTACATGATTTGCAAATTATCGCATTCTGTTTTATTTACATATTTTACAGCATCCCAACTTTTTTGGAAAGCGGGGTTGTATTAATCCACCATCCTTCCTTTCAGCTGCTCCTGTTAGCGGTTGCCACCGCGGATCATCATCCGCATGTTCAATTCACCAATTTTTCCCGATGATAGGGTGAACACTTTCCCCGATGCTCCACTCAGGAGCTTGGGGTGATATTAATCCACATATATTTAAAATGGGAGAAAAGATACTTCGGACTGTAGGCTCTGTTGTGGAGTTTGTGACATTTGCCAACAGGATTCAAATGTTTTCAGCGTTTCCAGTTAAAAATTACCTTTATTTGTGGCATTTCTACCACTAATCATAATGAATTCTCACAAACCGTTAGAAATGTTACATCTATTAATAAAATTTCTGTAATGGTTCAGGTGTAATTTGCTTGCCTACCCTACAGGGCTGTACTGTACCACAGTTTTGCACATATTTATGATTTTAAAAATATTCTGTGCGAAGACAAATTAATTTACTTGCACAAGTTTGATCGCATTGCCAAGTACACACTGTCAAACAAACATCTGAGGTATTGCACGTGTCTGGCTAAGATAACTGTGATGAATGTAACTAATAATAAGAAACATTATAAAGTTTTTTTCCGTTCTAAATCTTGGCATGTCATCCATGAATCACCCTCAAGAGCTAATATGACCCTGATTATGGCTAGTGTTAGCAGAACTGATGGGCCAGCCTCCTATTCACCTGAGTGAAAAATCTAATAATTTAACATGCAATAATGTGAAGTAGGCATGTAATGATTCAAAAGTCAGTTCGATTTGTTATCATATTGGATTCACGATTTGATTTTGCCATGATATTTTTGGAAAACAGAGGAAAAAAGAAAACAAAATAATTTTTCTACCAAAAAAATGCCACATTTAAGTTGATAAAGAATAGGAATATAAATGTTTCGTTTGTTAAATTAAAATATACACTTTTTAAAAATTATTCTTACTAACCAACAATAATTATTTGCAAGCATTTGTAAAGGTTGGAGTTGTCACTTCAAATGAGTGTGAGGCTGGATGCATTTGCAAGAGAAGATCACTTTATTCACACGGTTCAAACACAAATATAAACAAACATATAGACACTAGACTTGGCTAGGTTCGAGAACATCAAAGGCAGCACAAAAACAATACATGAGATGAGGAAATCCACGGTAAAAGTGGATAAAATCCTTTAACAGCATCTCTGAATACCATCCTTTAATGACGAAATCAATTCAGTAACTAGCGCCACTGGGAGCGCGAGGAGTCCTTTTATATTGTCCACGATTGTCACTAATGCGAACCAGCTGAGAGCAATCATGTATGCGCCTCTGTAGGACAGTGGCGTAGCCTGGGAAATTAAGTCCTTGTCACCGTGCAACACCACAAACCCAGAAGCGCATGTTGCAACGCATGGCAGAGACAAACAGAAGGGCATATCCATGGCAGGAGTAAAATATACTAGCATATTAACTAAAATATCCTGCTATTATCTATTCCATCCATTATTAATAACGAAAAATGGTAATAAGCTTTTTCTTAAGCTTACATATAAAACAAAACTTCATTGCTTCTCTTTTCTTTTGCTTTTGGCAGTTTGTAAATAGATTTCTTGTTGAATCTGTTTGTAAAGTCAATCGCATAAAAGAGCTTCCTCATCTTATATTCTTTTATGTGTTTTCTTGGCATTGGAGCAGTGATGCCGCGTTTGCCTATGGTGACGTCACGTTATCCCACTATTTTAACTTATTCTGTCTAAATAATGCAACTATAGCTAGGAAAAAGACTTAAATCATGGTAAATTATTTCCATCAGTTTGAATTGTTGTAAATTTATATTGAGATTTATCGATGAATTATATATTGTTACATGCTAGGAGAACGGGACCAAATATTTCTGTAACTGCGTTGCTTGTGACATTTGCGTAGTGAATTTGCTAATAAACCTCTGTTTGTGATTAACAACGTCTGATTGTTTTCTATTGAAGACCTCAGAGAATATGTATAACACAATAATTCTTTTTTTAGTTTATATTTTCTTAACATTTGGAAATTTTTTAAAACAGTACATAAGGTAATATTTTGGTTTCCCAGTACATGCGCAGTTGGGGCACTCCTGAACACTGAAAGTACAATCAAGGCTCAACACCTAGTCTGCCAAATAGCCAACATGTAACACCTCCCAACCCCCTCTCAACAGAGTGACACAGTCTATTGCTAGTTTGAATGATTTTAACCGAAACTAATTCATATCACAAGTAGCCTAACGCTATCTATCAATCGATAAAATCATAGTCTCCACTGAAACTGTTACATTAGTCACAAGATGTTCGGAACATTCTTTTGAGATTCCTCTCTGTATTGGCATGATTTCGTCAACAATTTTTAGGTGCACTTTCATGCTGTGAGTCTCCCATTCTACCACATCCCAAAGGTCTTCTGTGTAATTCAGATCTTGTGACTGGTAAGATCACTGAAGAAAGTGAACTTTGTCATATTCTTTAAACCAGTTTGAGATGATTTCCCAGTTACTTTAGATATCTCTAAAGTATCTTTTTCATTTTAAAAAGTGTATTATTTTCCCTCAGTTGTTTATGAAAGTGAAATTTTAATATATTTGAGACCCATTACATGAAACTAAAATGTCAAGCAATTTTCTGTTTCAATTTTGATCATGGCGTACAGCTCAATTAATCAGCTAGATTAATGATCTTCATGAGATATAAGCCATAATAACCACAAGTAAGACAAAAAGGCTTGAAATATTTCACTTTACGTGTAATAAATATGGAATATATGAAAGTTTTCCTTTTTTAATTAAATTACCAAAAAGAAATGCACTTTTTCAAGATATTGTAATTTTTTGATGCACCTATACAGCTGTGGCAAAAAGATTGGAGTATGACAAGTATTGGTTTTCACAAAGTTTGCTGCTTCACTGTTTTTAGATCTTTTGGGCAGATGTTTCTGTTATTCTGAAATATAATTACAAGCATTTCTTAAGTGTCAAAGGCTTTTACTGACTATTAAATTAAGTTTATGCAAAGAGTCAATATTTGCAATTCTTGCTTCATGCTTGCTTCATGGAGTTTGTCAGAATGTGTGGGTTTTTGTTTGTCCACCCACCTCCTGAGTATTGACAAGTTCCCAATGGGATTAAGGTCTGGGGAGTTTCCTGGCCATGGACCCAAAATTTCGATGTTCTGTTCCCTGATAGTTATCACTTATCCATCATGCTGGAAAAGGCATTGTTCATAATCAAAATGTTCTTGGATGGTTGGGAGAAGTTGCTCTCAGGATGTTTCGGTACCATTCTTTTTTCATAGCTGTGTTCTTAGGCAAAATTGAGCATGAACCCACTCCCTTGGCTGAGAAGCAAACCATCAAATGAATGGTCTCAGGAAGCTGTACTGTTGGCATGACACAGGACTAATGGTAGCGCTCACCTTCACCTGTAGCGCTCCTGACGATCTTTTTTTTTTCCTGATGCCCCAAACAATCGGAAAGGAGATTCATCAGAGAAAATGACTTTACCCCAGTCCTCAGCAGTCCAATCCCTGTACCTTTTGCAGAATATCAGTCTGTCTCTGATGTTTTTCTTGGACAGAAGTGGCTTTTTTTGCTGCCGTTCTTGACACCAGGCCATCCTCCAAAAGTCTTCGCCTCACTGTGTGTGCAGATGCACTCACTCCTGTCTGCTGCCATTCCTGAGCAAGCTCTGCACTGGTGATGCCCCGAACCTGCAGCTGAATCAACTTCAGGAGACGGGCCTGGTGTTTACTGGATTTTCTTGGGCGCCCTGCATCATTCTTCGCAATAATTGAACCTCTCTCCTTGAAGTTCTTGATGATACGATAAATAGTTGATTTAGGTGCAATCTTACTAGCAGCAACATCCTTGCCTCTGAAGTCCTTTTTGTGCAAAGCAATGATGACTGCATGTGTTTCTTTCCGGCACGGTCTCCGCAGATCGTTAAAAAGTATTAAAGAGTATTAAATAAAATATACAGATTTTAAGGTCTTAAAATGTATTAAATTTCGGTAATTTTCAGAGTGGCGAGATGGGCAAATGTAGGTTTAACGATAACTGGCTCCAGGATGAAAAGTATAGCGGCTGGTTACAAAAAACGGCGGAATATGAAGCGCGGTGCACACTATGCAAAAAAAAAAAAAACCCCAAAAACATTAAATTGGGGACAATGGGCTGCAAAGCCCTTGACGCACATATGAAAGGGGAGAAGCACAAGTGCTATGCTGACAGTCAGAGAACAACTGTCCCCATTCAGATGTTTTTCAGTATCTACTGCAAATGCAAACACATTACGCCCACTTTGGTGTCTTCAGGACCCTGTACAAGTAATGCCTTCAGTAGATTCTCCCCGACTACTCTGTAGGCCGAAATGCTGTGGGTTTTTCAAACAGTTAGCCGACATCACTCCAATACGTCCAACGAAGACTTTAGCACCGTCTTCAGTACAATGTTCCCTGACTTGGAATGTGCAAAAACGTTTAGTTGTGGCAAGGACAAAACCCGTTATCTTGCTCGATTTGGACTTGCTCCGTACATAAAAAGGGAGCTTCTGTCAAGTGTGAATCAAGGCAACTTCGTTGTCATGTTTGACGAAAGCATGAATAGGACCACCAGAAGCAAACAACTGGATTTGCATGTCCGGTACTGGGCAAATGACGAGACTGGTTCTCGAGTGCAGTCTCGGTATATGGGCCACTCCACTATGGAAGACTTACTGGAGAACTTTAATGTAAGCCATTCAACAACCTAACAAATTAAGACAAACACATGATTTAAAATGTCAGTGTTTAAATGGGATAATAATATTTATTGGCAAGCAAATTTACAACAGTTGGTTTTGGTTTAGAACCTCTAGTGGATAAATGTGACCCCTAGTGACTAAGCTACAGAAGCTACCCAGCTTTCCTACCATGATGTTGGAATTAAGCCAGCTGGTTCTTAATTGAATAGTATATTCCCATAGTTATTTTGAATGTTTCCATGTTCTAATTTATAAGCATACTCAAGGATTCAAGGAGTTTTTATTGTCACCTACATAGAAATACTGTGTGTAGGGGTGTGTGTGAGGGGGCTGTCTGGTGTTAGGCAGGGTGGGGGCCTGGTGCTGTTGGGTGTGTGTGTGTGTGTGTGGCATAAGGCAATTCTTCTGTATACGTTTGTCTTTGCACACCTTATCTTACAGTAAACTAAACTTACTTTATTTAAATATTTCACATACATATCTTGAAGTGCTCTGGGTATCATTGCTTTAGGAATAAGTTGGATGCTCTCTTTGTCAATGGATGGACCCTCTGTTAATTGGAAACTTGTGGATCTCCTGCAAAAATAGCATGCTGAGCTGGGACACAAATTCAAGTTGTCGGAAGCTGTGGTCTACATACCCTTCATAATGCGTTTAAGGATGGTTTTAAAGTGTGGTTGGTGGAAAAAGTGCTTAAAGCACTGCATTTTCTTTGTGCACTAGCCAGAAGAGAAGATTTTCGCTTCTGCAACATCATCCTCAACATTCCCCTTGCCTTTCTGTGGGCATAGGTGGTTGTAACGCTCTTTCAACAGTTGGCAAATTTTCCAAGTCTGGCCCTCCATTGTGAAGTATGTAGACCTTGTGAAGTCAAAGAAGGTGAAGATGCCCAAGCTGCACAAACTGTTGTTAAGTCACTTACGGGAGCGAAAAATGTTTGGATACAAATATAAGAAAAAATCCTGACAAAACTGAAGATTTCTCTGAAACGGTATGTGCTGGGTAAATTTTGATGTGATATTCGTGATCAGCACCCAAAAATCTATAAGAAACACCCAACAGTGTTCAAGTAGCAAAAATCTTATTGTGCAGTGTTGTGAAGAAATTATGAAAGCTAAGTGAAAATAGCTTAAAGATGAAGGATAGATGGACTACCCAGAAACTGTAGAAATTATAGCTTGCCAAGCTACAATTTAAAGCAGTAGGAGGTCAAAAGTAGTAGAGTATCTGCTGTGACTTTTTCCTCTGTATTTAATTACCATTTATAGTGTATTGATTTCACAACAGTCATTGCCAGAGTAGCGTATATTATGCATTTCTGCAGTGTGTGTGCGCCATACATAGCCTGTCTGTGCAGCTGCATCACGGTCATTTGGGCTAGTTGCTGCTCTAACCAGGTCTATAAGTTTGGCACCTATACTTGCATCTTTCTCTAATGCCTTTCTCTTCTTTAGTTTTTGTCATGTGACCAGCCTGGTATCGGCCAACCAATTAGTGATCTCTGAGGGTGACTCCTTGTCTCATTGCCTTCTGTATGGGGCAGGAGCTTGAGTGTCTGGATACCTGTGTGTGTGTGTGTGTGTGTGTGTGTGTGTGTGTGTGTGTGTGTGTGTGTGGAGAATTTTATTAATATTAATAATATATATTATTGCTAATTTCATGATTGGAATGCTAAATATATGTACAAAGGTGTTTTTTTTTTTTTTGTTTTTGTTTTTTTTTCTTTCTTATACTTAATTAAAGACTGTAGACTAACTTATTGCTTAACAACTAACTTTTTAAAATAAGTTACCCATATAAGTTTAGACTAAATAAACTGAGCTGTTGGCAACGGGTCATAAAAGTGTTGTGCTTTTATTGGGTGATCTGGGAAAAATTCAAAAGCCTTGAATCACACTGTAGCATTCTTGTCATGTGAAATTATAATGTGTTATGCCAACCGTCTAATCAGAACATTTTTTTTCATGTTTCCTATTAGGCATGTAATTTTAGATTGGTTTCCTTGGATGAGTTTATAGCAAGGCCTCTCCTCACCCTCATTTTCAAGTATTTCCATTTTGAAGCATTTCCATTTTATTTGAATAGTAAACAATAAAATTTTCTTCTTTACCCAATAAACCAATAAAAATTTCATCAACCTTTCAAAATTAAAATTTATATTTAAAATATTTTACTAATTTTATATTACATTTATTACGTTTTTAACAAAATGTATTATGTATATGAATTACATTTTAATTAGATTTAAATTTTAAGCATTTTTATTTTTGTAATTTTTTTATTTTTATGATATTTGGTACGTTCCAATTCCACTTCTTCCATTTTCAGCATGAAACAAATTCAGTCTCCTTCTAAAGTATTGGAAGGACAAGACCAATTCTTTTGTTTTTGTAGTGAAGATGCTTGGGTTTGAGATCAAAAGCTGAATATAAGATAACAGCTCAGAATTTCAGCTTTAATTTCCTGATGATTAAATCTGAACATTTGTGGCTCATCTCTGAATTTCTTAACAAATTCCAATCTAGCCTTCTGATTCTTGCTGCTGATGAGTGGTTTTCTGCCTGTGGTATGGTGCCTATATATCTGCACTCAAAGTCCTCTTGGAATCGTGAATTGTGATACCGTCACCCCTGCCTTGTGGTGGTTATTGGTGATGGTATTGGTGTCGGCTTTTTTTTTTTTTTTTTTCTTTCTTTCTTCTTTCTCTTCACAGCTCTTACAGTGTCTCATCAGCTCCTCCTGTCTTCCTTGGCTTACTCTTTGATGCATGGCTGTTAGTACACCAGTGATTTCTTTCTTTTTCAGGACTTTCCAAATTGTTGAATTGGCTATGTGCAGTGCTAGTGCAGTGGTGCTGATCAATTTTGCCAGTTTTCTCAGTTTTAAAATGGTTTGCTTTTCTCCCATAGACCGCTCTCTGTTTTTCTAACAAATTTTCACCAGTGAAATCCAGGGCTCAAACCGAGATTAGACATTAAGAGCTGTTAATTGTGTGAACAATTAGACTAACAGGGCACACCTGGACAACAAGAAACACCTGTCAGTCACATGTTCAGATATGATTGATCACGTTAAAAAATGGATGAGTTCAAACAGAAGATGCCATTTTCTAAGCTGTTTAACACGGCATATCAGCTGACAGCCAGTATAACTAAGACTTTCCAAGCTTCTGTTTCCAAGTTATGAGACACATCATGGGTGTGATATTGTGATTATGATGCAGTCACTTTTATAAATCCTTGATAAAAGTCTGATGCTAAATAAACAAAAACTAGAAATCCTGAGCTCTGTTGGATCATGTGTGAAGCTACTTGTTTATGAATTCAGCAGAAAAATCGTCTACTGACCTGACAACTTGTTCTTTTAAGTTTCTTGATGATTGTACCTGTTGGAGTAGCACATAATAAGAACTAATAAATACCTGTGCTTTGGATACACGCCTTCATTTGGTAGATCGATTTTACATCTGAATATTTTCATGAGGATTAGTGACTATAGTACATTTGCCTGTTTTTCATTATTGCATTAATTGGTTTTTGTATCCTTGTTTCAATAGATGCAGATTCAAAGTTCTTAAAAATATGAAAATACAAAAGAAGGACAAGCAGGTCAGTCTAATCTCTTTATACAATTTTCTGTCCTTTCTGTCCTCTCTGTCTGATTTTCTTTAAGAACAGTCCCTCATTTAAACAGCAAAAACTATCTGAGAACCAGGTGGTGTTATGCAGCACAACCCGCAAGTGCAGTGCTGCTCAGTCCTGAAGTTCATAGTCTGGAGTATGTCATTTCACTTCACTTTAACAAAAATGTTGCATTAGCCATTTAGGAATTACAGCCATTTTTTTTTTTCTCATAGTCCCTTCAAATTCACAGGCTCAGAAATAATTGAGCAAACTAACACAATTATATTTACACTTCAATTTGTAAGAGAGCATTTTATTTTTCTTTTGTTTATAATCAAAATAATAATTAAACAATTATTGAATGAATACAATTTTGAATACATAGTAAGGAAAAAGAAAAAGGATGAATCTTTTCATCCTTCAGAAATATACAGATATAAAAATAAATACAGATACAGAAATAAAATAACCAACAAGAACAATACAAAAAAGAACATAGACAGGTCATGGATAAATAAATAAAACGTGTAATGTATTGATATAGTGGAGCCAAAGAAGAAAAACCCACACTTCAGATGCTTTTGTGAAGTTTACCAGGGCCCCCCCAGCATAGTGTTTATGTAATGCTATTGATTAT
Organism: Notoglanidium maculatum; assembly: GCA_030068355.1. Classification (NCBI taxonomy): domain Eukaryota; kingdom Metazoa; phylum Chordata; class Actinopteri; order Siluriformes; family Auchenoglanididae; genus Notoglanidium; species Notoglanidium maculatum. The sequence continues at coordinate 21,688,792 of JAQQZX010000037.1, forward strand.
GAACATTGGTTATGAATGGTAATTTCATAACAATGGTAAATTCATAACATTAGTTATAAATGGTAATTTAAAACTAACTAATTCTTTACTGCTAGCATGCTGTTTTGCTAGGTTTTAGGAGCCTATCCCCGAGCTAATGTATCAGCTGTTGTAACTATGATGCCAATGAATTGTTTTGCTACAGTTTTCATATACCAAATACCAATGAATGGTTTTGCTACTGTTTTCTTATCACTGTTTTTATGATGATATCCAGCTTCTTGTGTATACCAGAAACAAATATTCCTGAATCTATATGCATATAATATTTACATAGCTTGTGTGACTTGTCACATCTCCAATACTGGATAAGCTACCTAGCCAAGCTAAAGGAAACTAGCAAAAGCTTAATGCCTGAATTGAAGTTGTTTATTAATCCAGTAATATGGGCAATTCAGATAATGTAGCCTAGCAACCACATTTGTCAAACGTCAAGGTTTATCTTAATTTAGCATCATGGAAAATTTTTTAACCATAGCGCACTGGTAAATTTTAGATTGTGTTACTGGCTAATGTTACCAGCAGTTGTAATTCTGTCCAATGCAGCATTTAATGTTTGACTTTTTGGAAATTATTGAAGTTTTTACCTTACAGTTTGGAGACTGGTGGTTGACCCCAAAAGAGTTGGTCCAGCTCTTTCTTTCAGTATGAGCTTTTTAGCAAAAGCCTTCTTGTATGGCCCCAATTTGCAAAAACAGTCTTCATTGAAATGTGCCAAACACACCACTAATTTGGGGCTGAAATTTTCTTGGACTTCTCCAAAAATAATCAGCCACTCTATGTTCTCTTATTTTAGAAGACTGTGTAGAGTCTGCTTTTCATTTTTGCACCCAGGAACAGCACATTTGCACCTTCTCCCGTTCATCTCCACTTGTTCTTTGCAAGGGGCCTGTTTGCTGAATAGCTACTCATAGATGACTCTGCCCCATCATCTTGATTCAGATTTCTATGGTCAATCATAAGTTAATGGAGCAGTGTACACAAATGGTGCTATGTATGAAGGACACTTTTTTCTTATTGGCCTGTACTCTTTGCCTATTTTCTTTCTACGGCCATTACAGATTGCCCCACTTTGAAAGTCCTCGTACACTACAGGCCAGACATTTGGGCCCACCCTCAAATTTAAAAAAAAAAAAAAAAAAAAAAAAAAAAAATTATTCCCTGCTTTGTCAATTTTTATTACAAGAAAATATTAGAAATACTTCTAACAAATGTAATTGACTGATTTTAAAGTGTAATGTTCTATATACATTGTAAGTGCAATTTAATGAATGCAATTTTTGGAAATAATTTATGATGATTTAAATAAGTTTGTGTCCAAACCTTCCCAGCACCTTTTTAAGCATGCAAACAGTTCCGTCTCATTTGCTGGATGCTTATTTCGAACTTGTTGGTACAGCTTGTCCCATGCCAGCTCAATGGGAGAAAGATCTGGAGACTAAGCATAATTCTCAAAACTACTTGCTTTTCTTCTTTGCTTTTATCAATTGGACCATTATCCTGTTGAAGAATGAAATTTTGTCCATTGATGCATAAAACAGAAGGAATTGTATGATGTTGAAGAATTAAGTGATACTCCTTTTTTTTTTTTTTTTTTTCCCCCCTCTCCTTTCTTCTTCATGATTATGACCCGGTCTAGGTCAGGCCACAACATACAAAAGATGATGAGAACAGAGATAAGTTTACTGTATGTTTAATTAGTGCTCTTATCTTTGTGTCCCAAGTGGAAGAAAAGCAAAGAAATATACAGCATCTACCCTCACTCCCTGTCTAACCCAAAACCAGGAGAAAAACAGATAAACATAAATAGCACCGATTTCCTACTAACCACTGGTAACAAGCGTTATTTACAAAGAAGTAATATTTACAACTATATTCAAAGGTACATCCAGCGGGCAAAACGCAAAGTCGGGCAGAAAGGCCCGTCAGAAAGTCAGTCACAGAAATTCAGTACACACACTGAGGTAATTAAGTCACACACACAGGTACAAACAACAACGGAACAGGTTTCGAAGTGTTGTCGTACGAGGTTTTAAAAAGTGGTCCCATGTACAGCCAACCAATCCCAGCGCAGGAGGCGGAAGCAATACAGTGATCATCCACTGGGAGGCAGGACACGTGGCAGTAGGCGGGGCCTTAACGGGGAAGACACAACACCCATACCAGCACCATCACAAACACCCAAACAGTAAAAAAAATATATACTGGCGGTCGTAACACCCCCTCCCTTAAGAGTGAACCTCAAGGTCACCACGCTCACTGTAATAACACCGGGATAGTGCATCATCCACTACATTCTTGGAGCCTTTCTTATGTTGAAGGTTTAGATTAAAACCTTGCACAATCAAGGACCATCGCATGAGGCGTTGGTTGCTGTTTGACATGCATTGTAGGGGTTATGATCTGTAAAAACAGTAACAGGATCCAAACTAGAACCAACATAGACTTGAAAATGTTGGAGGGCCAGTAAGAGGGCAAGGGTTTCCTCCTCAATAGTACTGTAATTCCTCTGATGGCGGTTAAACTTATGGGAGAAGAAGCTAACAGGATGATCTATGCCCTGAGTATCCTCCTGAATTAAAACAGCACCTGCACCAGTACCACTGGCGTCTATCTGAAGTTTAAAAGGTTTCTTGAAATCGGGGGCGGAAAGAACAGGGGCATTACATAAAAGCAATTTTGAAAATGACCAAACTCACATTTTGCTAGGTTTAGAGTAAGAGAAGCTGTCTGGAGATGTGCATACACATGGTTTAAAGTACAGATATGCCCATCCCACTTATCGGTAAAAATAACTACATCATCAAGGTAAGCTTCACAATTATCTATGTCCCCTAGAACTTGCGTCATGAGCCGCTGGAAGGTAGCTGGAGCATTTTTTTAGACCAAAGGCCATAACTGTATATTGAAGGAACCTGTCTGGGGTAGCGAACGCAGAAATCTTGGATGCACGTTCAGTGAGGGGACACACACCATGTGCTACAGCTAGGCACAGCAAGACCATTCTCAATTAAGTAGTCCGTTTCCTTTTTCATGATGGCACGCTTGGTAGGATTAACTCAGTAAGCATTTTGTTTAACCAGAACATTATCACCAACATCAATGTCATACTGAAGAACAGTGGTTCAAGAAGGGGTATCAGAAAAGAGGGATGGATATTTCTTAAGCAGACTTATCAAGTGTTGTTGAGCAGGCTCTGATAGATGAGCAAGTTTGGACTGAACATTCGACAGCCACTCAGAGTTCGATAAATGAACACCGGGCAAACAAGCCTGACCCAAACTGAGACCATCCACCTCTGGAGAGTACTCAGATGGCAACATTGTTATACAGGCAGTGGGTACCGAAGAGACAACAGGACTAGTAGAGCAGGTGTCGGTAGTGGACAGAGAAAAATAGGGCTTAAGCATATTGATGACGTACCCGAGTGTTCCGCTTCCGATCAGGAGTTTTCACAACATCAAGTTTCAAGTTTTATTGTCATATACAGATAATGTAGCATCATTACCCTTAATGAAATTCTTAGACTCGTGTTCCCCCCCAGCTTTACATAAACATCTGAAAAGTATACAGATGAATTTTAAAAAGTAAAAAAAGGTAGGTACAACAATAATAAAATAATAAAATGAAAACAATTAAAAAGAAAAAAGTTCAGTATTTGCAAGTATTAAAGAGAGTTTAATATTTACAGTATTTGCGCTGCAAAATAATGCAGTGAGATATTTAGAATTAGGTGCAAAATTGTGCAGCGAGGATTAAGTGGCATTGTTTAAAGTGACATTGTGAAGAGTCCAATAGTTATGGTGAGTGTATATTGATGTGTGCAGAATGCCAGTAGTTCAGAAGCCTGATGGCTTGTGGATAAAAACTATCTCTGAGTCTAGTCTATTGGTGCGGGTCTGGATGCTCCTGTACCGCCTGCCTGACAGCAGGAGCGTGAAAAGTCTGTGGTTGGGGTGGCTGGGATCAGAGAGGATCTGCTGCATCTTCCTCCTACAGCGCTGTCTGTAGAGGTCCTGCATTCAGTCCTGGTGATGCGCTGTGCTGATCTCACCACCCTCTGGAGAGCATTGCGGTCCAGAGCGTTACAGCTGCCATACCAGGTGGTGATGCAGCCAGACGGAATACTCTCAAAGGTGCATTGGTAGAAGCTTGTTAGTATTCTGGAGTCCATGCCGAACCTTCAGGCGCCGCAGAAAGAAGAGCCACTGTCTTGCTGCTTTTGTGATCACATCAACGTGGTGTGACCAACTCGGATCCTCATTGATGTTGATGCCCAGGAATCTGAAGCAGCTGACTCTCTCTACCTCTGCTCCCTCGATGTGGATGGGGGTGAGGCCTCCTCCCTGCAGTCTCCTGTAGTCTACGATGAGCTACTTGGTTTTGCTGATGTTAAGCAGCAGGTTCTTGACGTGGCACCATGAGGTCAGGGCTCTCACCTCTGCCCTGTATGCCGACTCCTCTCCATCAGAAATGCAGCCGATGATGGTGGTGTTGTCTGCAAATTTGATGATGGTGTTGGAGCTGTGTGTTTCTGTACAGTCTTGGTTGAACAAGGTGTACAGCAGGGGGCTGAGCATACATCACTGGGGGGCACCAGTGCTAAGTGTCAGTGTGGATGAGGTGATGTTGCCGATCCGAACCACCTGAGGTCAGTCTGTCAGGAAGTCCAGGATCCAGCTGCACAGGGAGGAACTGATGTTCAGGTCACGGAGTTTTACGACAAGTCTGGATGGTATGATGGTGTTGAAAGCGGAGCCATAGTCGATGAACATGTATTTGCGATATACGATGTATTTGCCATAGACGATGAACATGTATGTGTTTTTCTGGTCCAGGTGGGAGAGGGCAGTGTGAAGTGCAATTGCTATTGCATCGTCTGTAGATCTGTTAG
>JAQQZX010000037.1:21693824-21712395 GCA_030068355.1 Notoglanidium maculatum
TATATATATATATATATATATATATATATTTTCTAGCCTCAGATTCTTGTTCTTGACTGACAGGATGTGAAATGTGAACTACTGAGTTTCGTTTTTTTGTTGTTCATTGTTATTTATTTTTTTTATATTTTTAATGTTCCTTTATGTATGTAAAAATGTACTTTATCAAAACAAAGGACTTTTTAATGTCTAAACTGGCATTTATTATTTATTTATTTTGAGCCTTCTATGAAAAGAAGTGTTAAATATTTCTAAACATAGTTGCAACTTGCATGCAAGTCTATTGTGTTCTTTTCCCTTTACTGTGAACAATACTGTTCATCATTGCTATACAGTTAAAGTTCTGATATAGCTCCTCATGTAGTTTCTGTTGATTTAGGACTTGACTTAAAGACTCAAGCTTAAAGACTCCAGATTTGACTTGGACTTTGGGTTTCCATACTTTGGGGGTCTTGGTATTAAAATTGTATTTATTTTAATTACATTGCAGCCCTATTTGTATTACTAACCTGTTCTTATTCTAGTCACTAGCATGGAGGTCTACATTTACGTTTACATTTAAACTTTATGGCATTTGGCAGATGACCTTATCCAGAGCGACTTGGTGCATTGACTGCAGGAATGCCTTTGGCCTCATTATTTTTTATTTAATGATTTAAAAAATCATTAAATACATTGTTTTTGTTTTTAATATTCATGATTACAGATAGTGATATGAATTGAAAACCAGTTCAAAATGCAGTCTGAACTCAAGAGTGTTTGGAATTGGAAGTGTGCTGTGATTGAGCAGCAGCAACAACAAGGGTAATACACCAAATTGCATGCTGAACTAGGTCACTTGTTTAGTGTAGGCCTGTGCCAAGAACAATAGTTAATTTTGTATATATATGGTGGCTGCACCACTCTAGGTATATAGGAGCTTCCCGCCGTTAGGTTCACTAATCAACAGCAAAAGCCTCACTAGGTCAGTAGCACATACCCGAACTCCAAAATTGTTTTAAACTTTGATTACAGATTGAGAGCACAGGCTCTATGAATATCCTCAAAACAAAAGTTAAACATTTGACACAATAATTTACATCATTTCATCTGCAAATACATAAATCAAGTGTGCAGTATGGCAGTTTCTCTGAACAAGCACCAAAACATGGACACCAATATTGCTGTTTTTGGATAATTACATGTTGTAATTGATGTATCTCTTCACAACATTAAAATAAATTAAAACTTTTATAAACATTTTAATTAAATATTTAATATATTTTTATTTATAAAAAATTGTGACTAGCCATAATGTGTGAAGGTGGACTGATATGGGGTGCAGCTTTGTTATACTACATTTTGTTGTGCCTCATAACGGTTTTGTACTGCAGTATATAGTGAAAGAAATTTAAAGTTTTTAATGGCATGAAAACAGAAAAGGATCACTGCTGAGTCCACCTTTAGTGTAAGCAGACAATCATTTGCTTTACTCCTAGTTTCACAGTTTCTCCTACTAAAGGCAGCCTTTGAACTCTACTATTTGTACTCTATTTTGCCACTCAGTCCGACCGAGGGGGACTCTCTATTTTGTCACTATTGAAGTTTACAGCCATCTACAGGATTAAGCCATCTACACTTGGACAGCATAACTAGCTAACAGCAGAATGGAAAATTAAATAATTACAACCCTTATGCTTCAGACACACCTCTTGAGTCACAACAGCTTGGCCAGAGTGCTAATGTTTAATTAGTCATGTTTAATGCTGTTATATTCTACTACACAGCTTTTGCATCATTACATGCTGTTAAGAGTGTGAACTGATCATGCAAATACTGTCATTAAGTTTCAGTGTACTTTTATTATTCTGAATATTTTAATCAGTTAAAGAAAAGGAAACCCAATATACATTTGCAAATGGTTAATTTTTGTTGTATCCAAAATGTATCATATCAAGACACTACCACATCATATTAAATGTTAATTTTGTGTGTTTTTACACCCCTGACAACTACAAGTCTTGTGCATTCTTTTAGAAGAGAACTTGCATGACAGAGCAGTGGTGCAGTGGGTAACATGTATCTCCAGTGTCTCTGGTCTGGTCCTGAGTTCGAAGCACTCTGTTGAGAGGATTGGATATTTTAAATTGTACTTGTGTGTGAATGATTGTGTGAAAGTGTGGACCCATGGTGCTTGGAGATGGCCTGGTGTTCCATCCAGGGTCCATTCCTGCCTTGTAGCCACTGTTCCCTGGACAGGCTTTGGATCCACTGCTGCCTTGCCCAGGATAAAGCAATTGGATGGAAGCTCTGGATGCATCTCTGGGGATGAACATGTCCCCACTGCCTGTGCTGTATGTCTTAAATTAAAATTTTCATTTGGACTCACTTGCCAGGTTATCGCTCAAAATTTTAAATTCACATTCATTTTTACACCTTCATTTTCAATTTACATTCATTTTCAGCACCTCAAGCTCTATTGGTGTTTTTTTTTTTTTTTTTTTTTTTTTTTTTTTTTTTTTTTTTTTGCTTACTTCCACGTGTGTGGCCATACTCCTTAAATGATAAATGGAAATTTTGTGCTGTGAATGATGAGTGATGAATGAAAATGATGAAACATGTCTGTTTTCATCGTATTACAACTTTTTTAATCAAATCGGCTTTAAATTTAAATTTATTTAAATTCATGTGCAATTTACCCTTCTGTTTTTCAGTTCACATGCATTTTCATCACCTCCGTTTTTGTCGGTTAATTTTTTTTTTTTTTTTTTTCTTACTTCCACCCCTCATAGAATTTGTTAGTTTGATATAAGCTTTTCCAAAAGTATATGTCTGTGTGTTCACAGAAGAAGTATTTAGCAAAGGTGTGTACTGAAGCTTTTTATAGAAGAAAGGGATCTGGCATTGACCAGACTGCAGCTGTTGCTTTTGCCTGTTTTAGCTGATGTTGATTTCATAGAGCATTTGATGGGTCTGTGTCTGTCTGTCTGTGTGTGATTGGATTGGCATATTTATCTGGCAAGCATTTATATTATGCCTTATCTGTAGAATAATGAGTTGCATGCAAGTCACATTGCATAAAGATAAAATCTAAAAAAAAAAAATAGAGATAAAGAGAAATCTGGACTTATCTGGAATAAGGTGATTTTGCACATGGCATATAAATTGAGTGAAAAGTAGAAGCTATATTGTGATAAGACTATTTTTCGGGTCACAGCTATTCTTTGTTAACTGTTTTCTAGCCATTTCATTTGGATTTACCTTAAAATTGAGTATACATTTTTGAAGCATCTGAATGTGCACTATTGCCTGTGGTGACCAGTGGTGTTTGCATTGCTGCTTCCCACAGCTTGGTTGCGAGCCTGTTGCCATGACAACAGCCTTGATTCAAGCCTGCTGTGGAAAACTTGTGATTCATTGATATTATCCACATACCTGTCTGCAAATGCATGTTGAGTGTGTCTGTGATGATGTGTGTAGCATTTGTGTTTTTGTGGGCATGGTTAAATATTAAGCCTTGAAGGTAATCATTAGCTTAACGTACCTCATAAACATCCAAAACTCTATATCCACCTATTGTACTGAACACTCTTACTGTTTAACATGTGTCCTTTGCTTAGAGATGAAGGTATGTTTCCTTGTCAATGCAGCAAAACATGAATTAGGTCACTGCAGGACCATCTATAAGAATACAGCACAGCAATGCAGGCCAAATTTGTACCATGTATTTTTGGGGGGGGCATATAATTATTGAGTATGATCCTGATCACAAAAATAGCAAACAATTGCAGTAAAATCCAGTGGCTTTGTGGGGGGTAGGGACTGTTTGGTTTTGGGTCTCGGGCAGGCTGCAATCACTGTGCCTTATAAATCTTGGGATGAACCTGCCCATGGTCCACATGGAAGCCCAGATACTATACTTCCACCTGTCCAATTACATATGTCATTGGATTTGCAATATCCATCTCAAAGATCTCTCAGGTGTTGTAAATGCTGCTGCCAATCATTACTATGAATGATTTTCATCTAAATAAGTAGCAGCAGATGAGCTCCAAACAAACAGAATGGAAGGGTGACATTGGTGTAAACATTGGTGCAGGGGAACACGCTGTTTTTTTTCCTCAGGATATTGGAGTTAAGGGATTTTGCACAGTGCCTCGCTAGAGTGCACATTCTACACATTGTCTTGCTACTAAATTCACAAACAGTTATTGTACTAATGTCTGAAACCCTGGCCCATTTGTCCCAAGAGCTAGTGAATGAGTGAATTGAGGTCAAACTACTGCCTCATCCTATACTTTTGTCCTTGGAATTTAATAATGACTGGCATCAGTGGATACTCATGAACATCCTTGTACACATACCACTCGTGATTCCCAGTGCCCTGGATTGAATCAGGCTTTGATAGGCAGTGGTGTGGTTACACACAAGAGTCCAGCAAGATCTGATGTGTACTCCCTTGTAAATACCTTTTCCTGTCTGCTTGCATGGCCTGCCCTGGCTTAGCCCTGGTCTTGGTTGGCACAGGAGGTCCCCTTGTGTGAAGAGAGTGGGAAAATTGGGGGGGGGGACATTAGAGATGAAACACAGAAAAAGTGGAGTGAAAAGCCTATGGATGCCCTCTACTGAGAGGAAATGACTGACATTCGCAAGTGTGGTTTGTTTTTAGGCAAGATGTAGCAAATCTTAATTTATATTACTTTGAGATGCAGTTTTATTTCACTTTTTATTTTTGTTTTACTTTGAGAATTATCTTTTAACAGAGCCAATGGGAATTGGAACCTGAGTCAGTGTTAGTTGTTGGACTAGCGAGGTTTGCTTTTAGCCTAGAACTCTAGCATACCTCCATTCTGAGATCCTCATGCCTTCACTCTGCTCCCCACACTCTCCCGGCTCTCTGGCTCTGCCCTCACGGACTGGATGCAGAAGCTGTCATTCTTCCTGACTTTGAATTAAAATCTTGGTGGTTATTCTTCCCTCTTGTTCAATTTTCCTCTCCTGTCAAAAGTCTTTTCTAAAATCAGATCAATGTTGGCAGTGTCTGCCATCCTACCAAAAAGCAGCTAAACCATTAACTGAAGAAGGAAGCGACAACTAATTAGTTAGACTTATAAACCACAATTTCAGAAATGACCGCAAATAATCATACAGAATTGTATACTTCCAACTTCTTTGCAATATTTACCAGTTAGAGCACCACCGCAGGATCCAAGCAAATCTGCAACTCACACTGATCTATGCTTAAGTTCGAGATGTCAGCCATGTTCTTCATGGCAAATATATGCAGGCAAAACATATCAAATAATGACAAATTGTATATTAACACAGACTTAGGGCAGTGCCAACAGGTCAGTTCTGCTCAACTAATCAAGTTGCACAGCACAATCAGTCACAAGTCAGACAAGTTAAAATTGCTTTGGGAATAATATCTCACTTTCAGAGGAGACATCTTCAAAATCAGAATAATAAAATATAAAAATAAGAATAAAACTTAAGAAGAACAATGTTTGCTGCACAGTCACAGTCCCCGGTTGAGGGCAGTCACACAGGGCAGTGGCTTTCAGCAGGTAGTCCACATTTAAAAAAACAGATTATTATTGTAATCCATAGACTATTGAACTGATCTAACATTAACATAGGAAATCATTTGGTTAATGTCAATATTAATGTAACTGTACAAAACTACTGTTCTTAGACATCAGCTAATCTTAATATTCATTAATAAGTGATCAATAATTAATTAAGCAATTAAGACAAATGTGAAAATCTTTAGTTTTAGTAAGCTTGAAAAAAAAAAAAAAAAAAGTAAGTCTTTTGGGGTCTGAGATCTTCGTATCCTAAAGTTATGACTCTGATTGCACATAAAAGTCCAGGCATAACTTCATTAAAACTAGGATTTAAATGGCATATATGGACTTTTTTTTGCAGGAGAAACGTAGCACGTTGAAATTTGACATTGCATTTAAGTATAGTGTTGTGTGATCTTTATTAGTTTAGTCCTTTGAGCAGTAATCCAAAAATTGCTCTGTTCTTGTATTTGATTGAAAAGTTTATTTAGGCTTGTTTTATTTTCTTACAGATGTCTGCCACACACATTTTAATGCACACTTCAGCTACTTCAGCCACCACTGCTTCTGAGCAGAATGCACAAACCACTTTTTCCATAGGCCACTTTGGCAAGGAGCAGATCCGCATCATTGATGGGCCATCTAACCATTGTGTGGCTCACGCAAAGCTCTCCGGGCTAAGGGAAGGGTCTAGCAGCCACAGTCCCCACCTTTCTGTTTCACCAGTCAATAGTGAGGAGGATGATGGAGGAGGTGGGCCCAGAGTGAGGAAAAAACGCAAAAAAAAAGACAAGAAAGACACAAGAGACGACGGAGACTGTGACATTAGACCAAAGAAAAAGATGGTACAGAAAGAAGGGAAGGGGCTACTCCTGAAGAAATCAAAAGCACTGAAGGAGGTAAAAGAGACAAAGAAGGTGGAGGGCAAGGTAGTAAAGGATCCTAAAAAAGTCAAGAAAGTTCAAGAGGTAAAGTCAAAAACACAAGGAAAGGATGTGACCTCCCCACCAAGGCAGAGAGGGAGGAAACCAAAGTGAGTTGAGAATAAATTATGGCATTAAAGTACGTTTTTATTTATGTAAGGAATAAAACATAGCTGCAGGAAAATAATCAATGATGTGGTGAAGAAATCAACCCCAAAGTTGATCATTTTCCTCTAACATTTAATGTTTGAAATGTTACACAAGTTCCTGTTATCATTTACAATAGCTTCAGTTGAGGCCAAAAGTATATATACACCTAAGCTCAGATAGATATTCAGTCTCAATTTTTCACACACATTTCATGTTACCATAAGTTTATTTTAGTAACTCAATCAGGGGATTTGGTTTGTAATAATCAAATAGTGACAGATTTTGTTTTTCAGCTTTAATTCACTGTAACAGAATTCCAGTGGGTCAAACACTTACATACAAGTTAACAGTCTCTTTAAACTGTCTGGAAGATTCCAGAAATGAATGTGATGACTTTTAAAAGCTGTTAAGTTATTATTAGTTGTCATTATTAGGAGAATTTGGAGTGCATCTGTGGATGTAAAAGACAGTGCCTTTTCGACCCTTGATACCATGAGAAAATCTAAGCAACTCTGCCAAGACCTCATAAAAAAACCATTTGGACCTTCACAAGTCCAGTTCTTCCTTAGAAGCAATTTCCCCAACAACTCAAGGCATCATGAGCATCTGTACAAAGAGTTGTTTATGAATATAAAATCTTGGGACAGAGTGATACTGCATTGTTCAGGAAATAGGCACAGATTAACTCTTAAGGATGAATGTACTGGTCCAAAAGGTTCATCTGAACCCCAAGACAACGAACAAAGGAATTGGTGAAGGAGTTGCAGTTATCAAGTATGAAATTAGGTTTTACCTCTCAGGAGGAATGAGAAAAATTCTGGAAAAGTATAGTGAGAAGCTTGTGGAAGTCTACTGCAAGTGTTTGATCCAAGTTCAAGCAATTAAAAGGCAACGCCACCAAATATTAACAATGTATGTAAACGTTTGACCCACTAAATCTGAGATACAAAGCTGAAATAAATCTCTCTTGGCTATTATTTTGAAATTATTTGATTTAATAGCCTAGGTCTGTAAACTTTTGGTGTAAAAAATTGTTCTCTCACTAGCCTTTCTGTTTTTGTCATATTAGAACAGGCCCATATAGGAATAGACCTGTGATTCGAATTTAATTTGAGTTCTTAAAGTTGAGTTATGTTAAGTTCTAGTATGATGCCACTGTATGATATAGGGTATGATATATTTTTTGTTAACTTTGTTAGAGATTTAGTAAAATGTAAAGCTTTATGTTCTAAATAATTTTCCCCACATTGTGCAGAGAGCAGAGTGTTGTCCCCCTAGAGAAAAGGAAAAAAGGGAAACGGAAACATGATGCACCACAGGAGGCAGCTGAGAGTGATGATACAGCCTCACTCTGTACACTGGCTACAGGAGGAGAAGAGAGCACAGACCCTATGGACAACATTGTGAGTACCCCATTCATGCTTTCTTTGTCATTCCTGCAATTCATTCTATACATGCATTTCATTTAATGCGCTTTATCTTCTAGACATTGATGATTAAAAGATCTTTTACTCAGCTTCTATTTGCCTTAGTTTGGATATTTGTTTGTGTGTTGTGTGTGAAGATGTGTGAAGAGAGAATTTAGCACCTATAATAACAAAAAAGTGGGGACTAATTTTTTTTTTTTTATTTGATAACCAAGAAATTGTCTTTCTTTTTTCACACTTACTTTGTCTCTTTCTCTTGCTTTCTCTGACATTTTGACATGTATTCTTACTTCTTTCTCCATCCCTTTCTCTCTCTTTCTCCCCATGGTGTCTCACTCACTCTCAAACTTTCATTGGTCTTTTTCTTTCACTTGTCTACAGAAGAGGAGATCAGGGCGTCAAGTGAAGCGTAGGAAGTACAATGAAGACCTAGATTTTAAGGTTGTGGATGATGATGGTGAGACCATTGCGGTGTTAGGAACAGAGCGAATTCCCTCTCTCTCCTCCTCTACCCTTGCTTGGCAAGCGGAGGTAACTGCAGTATCTTCCACCATTCTACCTTACCACACATCTGCAGTACATTTTTCTAAGACAGGGGCCATAAAGGGACCACATTTTACAGAGAGGAGCCAAGTATATGTCCAGCATCCGTGCACAAAATCCCTTTTGTAAGTATTTAGCCTATTTATACTTCAGAGTATACATGGGTTATTCATGGGTATTTTAAAGACATGGATGTTTTGCATCATATTATTACAAATATTTTCATCAAATGTTTTACATTGGACAAGTTTAACGGTTTTTGAAAAAGTTTACCTATTTGAAACCTCCAACACTGTCAGTTTGAAATGAATAAACCTCTCTCATACACACACATGCAGCAGCAGCAGCAAGAAAGCAACTTCAGAGGAAATGGATTGGTATTTTACATCATAGTTACACAAATATGATTACATCAAATGTTTGATTGTGTACTCGCACAAGGCGATCTGAACTGCTCCCAGGAGCGTTTGACCCCTAAAGACTAAATTGATTGACTAGTGTGATCACTCCGTACCGGATCAGTTGGGCTTGTGCACAGTGTGATCACTAACCGCTCACAGGCTCTGAACTCAAATGATATAACTTGTACTTTTCAAATCACTGGAGAATATTGGGGTTAATAAGGGGGTTGGCTCGCACCTTATTGATGAATGCGGATTGTAATAAGCAAGTAAAGCTACACATTCTTCCTGTGGTGTCCACAGCTTCCGTAAACATGCATGAAATACGATTTACTGAAAATAAATAAATAAATCTGTACTGTATGGGAGAGGGCTGTGTCCCCCATGCTCAAAATAATCCCCAATGATAAAACTATGGAGGGAGATCAGTGTCTTTTAAATGAGACTGCAGATACAAGGATAAACTGAGCAAAAACAACGACAACAAGAGCACAAAGTACACTGTGTCCTTGAAGCACAGCACACCAGAGAGACGTGCACTCACAATTCTCAGTTTACTGTTTTAAACTACAGTTTAGCTTATTTATGTTTTGTCTTGATTCCCCTATACTGTAACAGACTGCAAACTTTTTCAGAAGCGAGCGGTAAATTGTGAATGGCGCACAGGGCTGCGAGAAGCACGCACACTTATCTTAAGTGTTCTGGGTTTTATTAACAGTGGTCATTCGTATTTTGTGCACTAATAAACAAAGTATGCCCCACACAGTCATACATCATACCCATACACCCTTCCAGTTGTCACTCAGTGTTTTACCCGTTCTCAGTGTTTTACTTTGTTGCATGTTCTTTGTCTATTCTTCCTTCTCTTCTTTGTCTCAGGAACCCCCTGAAGATGAAGCCAATATCATTGAAAAGATTCTCTCTGTGCGGACTATTAAGAAGGAGGTGTTGTGGCCTCTTGTACTGTTTAAATAACTTTTTTTGGTTTTAATTATTTTTGTGTAGTGTTGAATTGATTGATAACATCTTCCTCACCTATGTTATCTGTGTTATTTCCCATTATTTCAGACATTCCCTGGAGAAACAGCTGATGAGTCAGAGGAGTTTTATGTGAAGTACAGAAATTTGTAAGTCTAATTCCTAATAGTAATGTTAAAAGTGGTGGAAAACTACTTACGTTCCACCTAAACTCATTTTCAGCCATTTTTAAATAATTCTCTTTTCTTTATAAAACGTATGTGAAAACATTGGCAAACATGCATTCAAAGCAACACAGAAATAGTTTTGAAAACACAATATCTTGCAATGGCTATTTATTTCTAAATCAATGGTCTGAATTTGATAGAGAAATCTGTCAGTAAAATATAATATAAAAAAATGCTTAGTGAACCTCAGCTGGGTGGATGTTTACTGCATGGTGTCACAGATGTCAATCACTTACGGTGTTTAAAATAACAGGAATTCTACTTCAATAGAATTTCAGTAGCAGTAAGTTTAGTTGCAACCTAAACTTTAAAGACAAATAAAAGAATCTTAAACTAGATCCTGCAATAGACAGGGAACTGGTGCTGCATGTTACCTCACTCCAAGTAGCGTTCTATAATAACTGTAACTAAAGAGGATGTATTTACACCGAAAAAGTAACTAAAGAGAACTTGAAACCGATATGCAAGGCAGGAGTTACAGTAGTATAGAAGAGGTTAAATTAAAGCATATGAATGTTCTTTTTCCTAAAAAGTAACTAACCAAAGAGGAATTTAAAGAGGACCGATATGCAAGATATTGCCATAGTCTAGAAGAGATTAACTTAAAATGTTTATCTTATTTATTTCTAGGTCATGTAAAGAAATAAATATTTTGATTTTAGCAATTACGGCAAGTTGAAAGAAGCTGGTCTCCCGTGCGCAATGTGATGGAAAGAAATGCTATGATGTTCTGCTATTTTTTGTTTGTTTGTTTTTGGTTTTGGTTTTTTGCTTGTTAGTCTATACAATTTGTCCAATTATGACCAATTTTGGAGTATTATGAGGCCATCCCAAAAAATGTTGTTTCTCTGATTTTTATAATCTGAGTTTGATGGTGAAGTTGTTAAACAGGATGTGAGGGCAAATTTCAGCAACCATGTGACCTATTCTGACCAAACTTTGTAGATAACTGATGGGCCTCCCCCTAAGGGATTCCAAGAAGGTTTGTCTAAATTCACATCTAGGAGGCACTGTAATTTGCAAATTTTAAAACTGCTTTTAAATGACTCCATACCATCAATATTCTTGGTTCTGTTGACTCCCTTGATGATACCTTTGTTCTTGATATAATGTATTTGTGATTTCTCAAACAAGAAGCCAGTTATATTGAATTGTAATGAAACATTGTTGATTTTTTTTTTTTTTTGTATTTTTTTTCCCCCAATAACTCATTTGCAAGAGAGCCTCCAGAGACCAACCCCAGCAAACTTGTTTCCCAGATTTTTTATGTGATGGATAGTTCATCCATAATGTCACAAAAGTGAAGTCACCAAGCAGGAATTGGGGGCATATCTCAGCATCATTATGAATGAGTAAATAGAAGAAAAAGCCTTTCTTTATCACATATATATTACAGCACAGTGAAATTCTTATCTTCAGATATCTCAGCTTGTTAGGAAGATGGGGTCAGAGTGCACCTCTGAACAGATAGAGTTAAAGTCTTTGATCAAGGGCCCAATAGTGGTAGGCATCATAAATGAACTTGTCCTAATGAACTCCATGAAATTTTATATAAAGTTCCTATGGGGGGGTGCTATAATTCACCAATTAATAAAAGTTCTCATAACTGCAATCATATTTGTTCTTTTTCAGAATTCTATAGCTGGTGCTGAGAGTTCTTCATATAAATTCCTTATGTGAAGAACTCTCAGCACCATCTGAAGAATTCTGAAAAAGAACAAATATGATTACAGTGATTTGCCAAACAGGCCATTAATTGATTAATTTTGCTTCTTCTCCTACATATTTGGTCCAATCATCACAAAATTTGTCTGACATGATAGTAAGATCAGTCCAAACAAAAACTAATTTCTCAGATTTTGATATGCCACACATTTTGTTCATAAGCTGCAAATTATTTTGACTGCTAAATTACCGTACAGAAATATCTCAGCAATAGATACTCCATATAAAATGCTGTGTCCTGCTGCTTTGTGCTTTTTTGATTTTGTTGCAAGTTCCTACCTTCACTGTAAATGGGCAACATTAGAAGAGCTGGAAAAGGACCCTCGCATTCACCAAAAAATCAAGCGCTTCAGGAACAAACATGCACAAATGAAGCACATTTTCTCAGAGGTAAGTTTGAGTTTCTGCAAATGCCCTATAGAAACGTATTAATTCATTACTATATGTGTGTGTGAACCAAAGTAGTTTAATCGTAGTAATTTGCTGATCTAAATCTAAATTAATTGCTTGTGTTACACTGTTTGGCATGTATTGTTGGCATGTATCAGCATATGGTATGGAACATGGTCAAAAAAAAAAAAATATATATATATTATTGAATCATAAATGCAATGAAAATACATATGAATATGTGGACAACAAAAGCAACATTTAGAAATCTGCAATTACAGATGTTCAGTTGTGAGTTTTCATTTAATGTTAGCCATAACATTTTTAAGTTATATAGGTGGTGTTTTTAATTTAATTGTATTTTTATGGTGCTCTGTATCAGTAATATCAGTTTTAATCTCTCTAGCTGGATGAAGACCTCTTTAATCCAGACTATGTTGAAGTAGATCGGGTTTTGGAGATTGCGATCACTACAGACAAAGAAACTGGAGAGGGAAGTATCATTGTAGTAGTAATAAAGAAGGAATTCAGTCTGTGTTTTAGAATGTTGTTAGAAGTCATTGCATGTGTACTAACAGGAGGTGACACACTACCTGGTAAAGTGGTGTTCTCTACCCTATGAGGAAAGCACTTGGGAACTGCAGGAGGATGTAGACCCTGTGAAGATTCGTGAGTTTGAAGAGCTCAAGAAAATACCAGAAATTACACCTGTTGTAAGATTTTGCATTGAATTCATCTGAACTGTATGTCCTGAATATGAATATGTCCTGAGTATGTCATGACACGTTTTTGTTCAGTGTTTACAAAATACTTTTTTTATTTTAACTAAAGGTAATACATTTTTTTGTAGCTAACACAGCATGGCATGTAATACAATGACTTCTTATATTTAATCCTATGCGCTAAAGTATTTCTCAGTAGTTACATACTTCCTCTGATTCGTCACTCTAGGAGAGGCCTTCACCAGAGCAATGGCAAAAGCTTGAACAGTCCCGTGAATACAAAAGTGGCAACCAACTCAGAGAATACCAGCTAGAAGGCATGAATTGGCTTCTTTTCAATTGGTACAATAGGTAATAATGCACTGGCTTCACAAAAATCACAGTCTTCTAAAGTTTGAACCAAAATTCTTCTTTGTTTTCAGCCTCACTGTGTGACACTTCATTTTTACTAGATTCGTACTTGAAATAAAAAATGAGCTGTACTCACTTGAACACCTTATTAGGAACACTATGCTAATACTGGGTAGGGCCTCCCTTTGCTCTCAAACAGCCTCAACTCTTCGTGGCATGGATTATGCAAAATGTTGGAAACATTTGTTTGATACTGGTCCATGTTGACATGATTGCATTAGGCAATCCCTGCAGATTTTTCAGGTATACTTTCATTATGTGCATCTCCCAGTGTACCACATACCAAAGGTGATCTGTTGGATTCAGATTTGGTGACCGGAAAGGCCACTGATGTACATTGAACTCATTGTCATAGTTATGACACCAGTTTGAGACCACTTTTGCTTTATGCAATATCATGCTGGAAGTAGCGGTTAGAAGACGGGTAGATTGTGGCCATGAAGGGATGTATGTGGTCAGCAACAGTGCTATAGTGGCTTAAAAAAAGAAAAAAAGATTGGTAAACTGTACATGTCTGTATGTGACACCGTAGCGCATCATTAAAAAGTGGATAAACTAACATCTGTGCAGGACTGCACTACCACTGAAACCAGTCTATGTTAGCATGTGTGTCGCACCACAAGTCATTTCTTGGTGCTTTCACTGCGCCACTCACTTTCCAACTACTAATTTCTCGGTTCCTGTTTGTCGTGTACCTCTGTGCATTAAGTGTGTAAATGGATAAGTTCATGTACCGCTAGCAAAAAAATGGAAATGGGAATTCCCAAATTATACATGTTGCATTGATTGAAATAGGTTGCCTTTTTAATGCTATGTCTATTATGCAGCTAACTATATTGCAAACAACATCAATCAATAGGCTACAGTACTCAACATCTTCATTTACACCTCATTCCATCAAGTCACATTAGCTAAACAGTCATTTAATTTTATTTTAGGAACTTCCAAAGAGGACGGAGATTCTCCTCTATTCCCTGTCTCTCATAAATTAAGTACCATCTTTCTACCTGTCCCTGTTCGTAATTCATAATCTGGTGAGTTTGCCTTTGTTACCAGTTTTAGGCTTCATGTGTGCTACAGCTAAAGTTAGCTCACTAACACAGTTTCTGGTATGATGTTTGCCTGAGAAACAAAATTCTGCAATTGTTTCTATATACTCTCTGATGGAATGATAGGGGAGGGGTGAACAGAGGAGGCATGTGCCAGGTTGGCAGAAGGAGCAGTGTAGTGTGCTGTTGTAGGCCTAATGCAATGAATGACATGGTATGTTTTTGACTTAATCCTTTTAAATTGTATAATCTCAAGTGAGTAAACGGCATAAACTGTAAATATGTGCGTTTACCATCCACTACACCCTGGTCAGTAACAATACTCAAATAGGCTGTGGCATTCATGCAATGATTGATTGGAAATCTTGCAGCGCTTGCCTCGTCAATATCTAGCAAATGCACTAATTTGACAATAAATGCAGTCATTCGAGTAACAATAGTACACACCAGGGGGTATATACACAACAGACAGACAAGTGTATTAAAGACAGTAGATATTTACAAACAAAGGGTTGTTCAGAAGTGCAATAGCACAAACAGTGTGTATACATTTATACACACACAGGCCAAAGATAACACCAGTCCTTCTGTGCATGAGACGGCGAGTTGAGTCTTTGGAGTAATCCAGCCAGTGAATAGGTAAGTCTTAGAATGCTCTTACCAGCGTGGAGAGTAATTATGAGTGACGACGGCTTTGGTTGCAGTCCTCCAGCGTTGTTGACGACATCTACAGGACACGTAGCAGAATAATTTACAGCCAAGTCCGGATAATCCCAACATATGAACCGATCTGATGTATACAGTACGTATTGTATAACTGTATAAGTGCACCAATACTGAAAAGCAAACTTTACAGCTAATGGACTAAGAAAACAACTCTCTCATTGTTTACTAGTGATAGGCTGTCTGAGGCTGAGGCTCTGAAGCCCATATCGAGTATAAGGGCCAGACGAAGCCCCATTTTGAGGCGTGTGTCCTTTAACAGAAAATCATGTGACCGATGATAAATGAAGCTTCAGTTTGTTTGGTACATGTCAGTGTTTCATCGAAGTGTCGCTTCCTGTATAAACGCGAGCAAATTCCACCAGCAGTTTGCGAGTTTTGTTGGAGTGTATGAGCGTATATAGGACAGAATTTTTCTTTATTTTTTGATTAAATTATATATCAAGTTATATTAACGTCATGTTTGTGTACCCTTTTCTTGTGTAGACGCATAAATTCATAGTGAATGAGTGTGTCTGTGTGTGAGAAAATAGAGTAGACACCAAAAAAAACAAGCACATAACACATTATTGTGAAATGGAACACTGTTCAAAGAATATGCACATAATAATTCAAAGCGGCATAACACTGATGCAATGTAGAAATTAAAACATGCTGTACATTTCTTTTAGCAGTAGGTGTTGCTAGTGAACTCTCTTGAATGATATGGGCAATGAATCTTAGTGAATCCCAACTGAGGCTTCATTTGTCATTGGTCACATGGTTTACCAAAATAATGCCTCAAAGCAGGGCTTTGTTTGGCATGCTCTTATACTAGATACGCACTTTGGAGCTTCATTTGTCCATCATGACATACTTCTTTGATTATCTGACCTGTAAATTGACTTCCCTGGTCAGATACAGTGTACTTGGGCATGCCCCAGCGTGTAAAGATCTCCTTAATAAGTACTTTGGCAATTTTTGGAGCCTTTCTATTTTAGAGATAGGGAACAGCTCAACCTACTACCCTACCCTACTCAACCTAGTTGTCAAAAACGAGGAGGATGGTATTCCCTCGACAGTTCTTTGGAAATGGGCCAATCAGTTCCATGCCAAACATCTCAGGATCACTCATGGCTGTTGACTGTAGGGGACCTGCTGGGGGAGTGTTTGATGGTTTATACTGTTGACAGGTCTGGCAGCTTTTCACTTGGTTCCAGGTGCCTTGTCTTATGGTGGGCCACCATGCCACTTCCAGTATCTTCAACAGAGTTTTTAACTTTCCCAGGTGTCCTCCTAAGGGATAGTAATGGTAGTAATGTAGAATGGTTTGATGTATCATCTCTGGTATAACCAGTTGGTACACTTGGCCCTAGGGTCCCTTGGGGATCTTCCGGTAAAGGATTCCATTGTTGTCCTCAAAATTAATTCTGGAGGTGTCCCTTGGCCCCTTGCTTGCCTTTGTGTCCCTCTGCGGTTCCTGAATCCAATTGTCAAAATAATTGAAAAAATGGCTGCTTTGATTTCCCGTAAGGACACTGGCAGGTCCAGATATGGCATCCTCTTAGGGGAAACTGGTAGGATTGTTGCCTAGGCGCTTGGCACTCGGGACAATGCATTGGGCACTAGGTTGAGACACCCCTTGCATTAGGATATTTTGAACTGGAATGATTGTAACCAGAGGGTCCAGCTGGTGATATAGAGGCCTTGGGGTTATTGAAAGCCCAAGTGAGTGCAGTATTATCTGTAAAGACCTCAAGCATTACTCCCTTTAGAAAATGGCACCACCACTCAACTGCCCAAATGACTGCAAGACCCTCCTTTTCAGTCACAGAATAGTTTCTCAGACATGAAGCATATGTAATGGATACTTAGGCCTCACCTTGGATTTGAGATAACATGGCCCCCAGCCCCATCTCGCTAGCGTTCAGTCTGAAGGCAGAATGGCTTGGTGAAGTCTGGATGTCCCAGGACGTTGTACCATAGATTGCCTTAATTGATTCAGGTTCTTCTGGCTTTCTTTCATCCAGGTCCAGGCTTCCCCTTCTCGAGTAACCGGTACAAAGGAGCAGCTATATCTGCAATCCTACAGACCATCTTATGGTACCAACCTACGAACCCCAGAAAGCACTTCATTTCTTTCACAGTCTGAGGGCTGGGGTACTCAGTGATCACTTTGGTCTTCTCAGGGTCTTCTCAGAACTCATACAGGCCTATGGGAGTGGTAGACACATTCAGTTCCTTGTGTTTAGGTTCCATGGCTATCTGCCAGTATCCAGACTGTAAGTCAAAGGTGGTGGATATGGTGGCACCTTGGAATAACTCCAATATCTCATGTATTAGAGGCACAGGATATGCATTGAATACAGTCTTTTTATTCAACTTATGGAAGTCAACACAGAAGCTAGTACTACTGTCCAGTTTTGGGACCTGCACGATGATTCTGACCTTCAGCATCTGTTGGACATGCTGTGCAATTAAGTCTTTCTGTGCTGGAGACACTCTGTATGATCAGCTGTGCCATGGTTTGCTGTCAGTCAGAGTTATGGAATGACGGGTAAGGGATGTGGATCCTGGAGATCTGGTTCTTATGGATGGAAGCTTGTTTAGGAGTGGCAGGATTCCTGGAGTTTATTGCACCTCTCCTGGTCCTTCCTGGTATTCTGCAGGTGCTTCAGAAAGCATTCTAAAAAAGTGGTTTTGAATTCTTGCTAGGTGAAGATGATGCATCACTCCGCCTTCCACGAGTTCTTTGCTGATCCCTGCACCACGGTGTTTTGTAATGAGAGCAGGTCCTCATCAGCTAGTTGCTGTAATGACAAGAACTCTTCACAGGCCCTTCGCTGGATGGAACTCAGGGAATGATGGTTTTATTGGAAGAAAAGGAGGAGACGAGCACCTAGTCGAGAAGTGTGAGGATCTTATTACTTCTCTGGCTCTGGAGCAGCTGATAGGCCTGCTTGTCGCCTGGAGTTGTGTTTACTCCTTCTTCCATTGTTCATCTCACCTTTTTAGACAGTCCACAACAGCTTTTTCGAGCTCAGCCAACTGACGAGTAGTCAGGTTTTACTACTGTCCGCGATGACTCCCGCATCATGATCCCTAAGCCAGCATTAATATTAGCTATTCTGGATCCAACGAAATACACAGTAAAATTATGATGATATATGGTATTTACTTTATACAGTCCTTAACACTTGTAACCTGTAACACTTGTATAATCCCTGTACAAGCCACCATTCTGTAGCATTTGCCTTGTCAATGGCTAGCGCATGCACTAATTTGACAATTGCAGTCACACTCAATTCAATTCAATTTTATTTGTATAGCGCTTTTAACAACAGACATTGTCACAAAGCAGCTTCACAAAAGTATAT
>JAQQZX010000037.1:21733075-21747777 GCA_030068355.1 Notoglanidium maculatum
CTTTTGTATTCAATGTCTGGTGCATCACGTTGCAGTGTCCAACAGCAGTCAGCAAGCATTGACGGATTCCAGTTGCCATGGTATCGTTTCTCCATCGTAGCAATGTCCTGGTGAAACCTTTCACCGTGGACTTGTCACTGACAGCACCGAGATTTACGGGGAAGAAGTCCAAGTGTGAGTGGAGGAAATGAATCTTGAGTGACGTGTTGCACTTTATTGTCTTGTATGCTTTGAGAATTTTGTCTACCAGCGGAATGTAGTTTGGCGCGCTGTAATTGCCCAGAAAATTGTCAACAACGTCCTTGAAGGCTTTCCAGGCAATTTTTTCCAGCCCAACTAACAGATCTTCAAACAACTTGTCACCCATAACATGTCTGATCTGGGGTCAACAAAAATGCCCTCTTTGATCTTGGCATCAGTTATTCTTGGGAACATCTGTCTTAAATAAAGAAAACCTTCGCCTTCCTTGTTCAGTGCTTTCACGAAATTCATCATGAGTCCCAGTTTTTTGTGAAGAGGAGGCAAAAAATCTTTTCTGGGTTGACAAGCGATTCATGTGCCACATTTTTCTGTCCTGGAACTATCTTTTTACGGAGTGGCCAGTTCTGTTGAGAACTCTAGCACGGCTGTCCCATTCACAGATGAAACAACAGTACTTTGTATAGCCGAGCTGCAGTCCTAGTAACAGAGCAACGACTTTAAGATCGCCACAGATACCTAGTATGCTGGACGTGCTTCAGCAACTGTTCCATATCCTCATACGTTTCTTTCATGTGTGCTGCATAGCCAACAGGTACTGAAGGATAAACTTTTCCGTTGTGTAGCAGAACAGCTTTCAGGCTTAATATTGATGAATCAATGAAGAGACGCCACTCTTTCTGGTTGTGATCACAACCCAAGGCCGAGAACAATCCCTCAATGTCACAACAGAAACACAGACTGTCGACTTGTGCAAAAAATTTGGTTATATCATGATGTCGGCCTCGAAACACAGAAATTTTCATACCTGGTGACGGCAAACACCATTCCTGCAGTCATTAACCCAGCAGCTCGGCTTTTGCTTTTGACAGACCCAAATCTCTGACCAAATCATTCAGTTCGGACTGTTATCAGATGTGGATCGCCTGATGAGCACGGTTCAAAATCCGAACAAGTCCGGATACTTCGTCAATACAGTCAATGTCACTGTCATTACCCTACATTGCAGTTTCTTTATCTGGTTCATCTAAGGTCCAATCCTCTGGTGGTTTTGGAATTGGAAGACTGTCGTCATGTGGCATGGGTCTCATTGCTGAAGGCAGATTAAGATATTCAATTGGTCCAATCCTCTGGTGGTTTTGGAATTGGAATTGATTAGGGTATTCAATTGACTTCTTGTTTTTGGCAGAGAAACCAGACACAGTCAAACAAAAGTAACAGTCCGTCACATGGTCTTTCTGTTCTCGCCATATCATCGCAACAGCAAACGGCACCGTCTTTCAAGTGCCTCTGAGCCAGAATCTCAGACTGACAGGACATGTCGCACAGCAAATGTGAGGCCCCCATTGCTTGTCTTGATCACCAATTTTGCAGCCTAAATACAGATGATAAGCTTTCATCACAAGAGCAGTCATTCAACGTCTCTGAGGCCCAAGTGTATATTCGCCACAGATATAGCAAAATGTATCGCAGCTGTTACGACATTGACGAAACATATTGCCCGACACCAAAACGTGTTTATTTATATATATATATATATATATATATATATATATATTTTATACTTTACTATACATACACACTGACTATATTTACCAAATGAGTAGGACTAGTGTATGCACGCCACCTTAATAGCATGCTGAGACAGCATCATGCTTGTTCAGACCTGCCCAGGATGTCAACTTCCACAGTACAGCATTCCAACTTGGCCTGATTCCATTCCCCGGACATGCCCAGGCAGCACCCAAAAATCTATAAGAAACACCCAACAGTGCTCAAGAAGCAAAAACTTTGTTGTGCAGTGTTACACGTCTGCCCAAGATATCACTATACTTCAAACTATACACTAATTATAACATTTTGAACAATAGGATTTTTTGTTTGCCTTTTTAATAGCCTTGGTTTCCCAGAGTATATGTAAATGGGAGGGGGTATGTTTACAGATTCTGACTCTATATCTCTCCATAATGGTGAGTCTTTAACTGAAAAATAAGACTTCATTGTCCTTAATTGTACTGCCCAGTAGTACCACAATAAGATGGGAAATTGTAGTCCTCCTCGATCGAACGGTAAGTACAATAATACAAAATGTTTTTTTTATGTTTGAGAAAAAGTCTGGAGGAGCTGTCAGGGGGATATTCTGAAAAAATATAACATCATAACACAACCCAAATTTATTTTTGAGATCTTAATTCTTCCTTCCTATTAAAGAACCTGGCATTGTTATCCCTCTGTCTATTGACTTATACATGCTTTGCATGATAGCATTACATAAATTAATTATGAAAGTATCTAATTCTGGAAGAATTTGTATACCCAAATATGTAAATTGGTTTACTACCTTAATATGACTTGCTGTCTGTTTTGTATTTAGCCTCTTTCGTCTGTTAAGTTCTGTTAAGTAGCAATATGAAATTTGGAATTATTAACTGTTTATCTCAAAATGTCCCCATAAATCTCTATTAAACCAAGTAAAGCTGGTATAGATCTTTTCAGATGCAACCTGAACAGAATGAAATCATAATGTTTGTCCTACTGTTATTCCAGAAATCTGAATGTGATCTAACAGCTATTGCTAATGGTTCAATTGCTGACATAAATAATAGTGGGGACACCAGGTAACCCTGACAACATCCCCTTCTATTGTGCATTGGTTGAGATATCTTTTTGTTAGTTAATACTTTTACTGTAGGCTTGGCATATATTATTTGGATCCACTTTGTAAAATTTGCCCCATGCCGAATCTTTCCAAAACCTCAAACAAATAAGGCCATTCGATCCTATCGAAGGCTTTATCAGCATCTACTGACAGGAGTGCTGTTTCAGGTACATATAAAATACATATACATGTTGATGCATATAAAATGTTAAGTACCTTTGTTACATTATGAAATCCCTGCCTGCTATAAACAAATCCATTTTGAACTTTCTCTGTGATCACTGGTAGCAGTTCTTTATTCTACTTTTACATAATAGTTTTGCGTAATATTTTTTCAGCAAACCTATTGGCTGCATATTCTCACATCTGCTGTGTGCTTTACCTGGTTTTGGTAACAAAGTAATTAAAGCCATGTTCATTTAAGGTGGGCTATTGCCATTTTGGAATGCCTCTAGATACATTTCTAGAAGTGGTTTCTGCAATTTCATTTTCAATTTCAATTAAAAAAAATTTTATGTAGATCTATTGGCAAACTATCAGGCCTGGCAGTTTTGCCAACTTTCAAGAAGTCAATTGCAGCCTCAACCTCTATTGCAATCACTGCCTCCAGATGTTCAGAATACTTGTCTGGAATCCTTGGAATGGTCAAATGATCCAAAAATGTTCTCTGTTTATTTAAATCACTACTTTTTGAAATATATACTTTTTCATAATTGTTTATAAATATATAATTTATTTCTATAAATT
This sequence comes from Notoglanidium maculatum, assembly GCA_030068355.1. Lineage (NCBI taxonomy): Eukaryota > Metazoa > Chordata > Actinopteri > Siluriformes > Auchenoglanididae > Notoglanidium > Notoglanidium maculatum. The sequence goes on from JAQQZX010000037.1 coordinate 21,736,680, forward strand.
TAAATATTTAAATTAAATTCATATAAATATATAATTAAATTGCCATGCTTGTAATTTACCTGGCTTATCCCTTTGATTAATAAATGTGTTTTAATTTTAAAAGACTGTCTGACACTCTTGAAAGTGATAACTTATTGCACTCTGAAATTTAGAAAAGCAATTCTTATTCTATTCTTGGTTCTTTTTTTATTTAGAACTGGTATAACTAATGATGTGCCTCCTCAAGACTGCTTCTTAAAATGCCTCCTAATGTATGCATGCTGATGTTTGTGTTGTGTTAACTGCAAAAGAATTGTCTATTTCCTTTCCCAGGTACTTAACGAAATTAGGGTAACTGAGCCATTTTTTTTAACTGCCATATTGATGGGTCACCCCTTAGTCTCCCCTCCAGATACACTATACAATTCAGTGCATGATCTGAAGTCACAATATCATATTTACAATCACGTATTTTAGAAAGTAATTCTGCTGATATCAGAAAATAGTCTATGCTTAGAGTAAATAGATAAATAGAGTATTTCTATTTATCTTTCTGAATACATATACTAAATTTAGCTCATCAATAAAATGATGTATAGTTTTCCTGCATTTTGAATGTGTGTCCTCTGAACTGACTGAACTGTCTTTAGTTGGACCTAAAGTGCAATTAAAATCATCTGTGATTATGAATTTACCAGGGAAGGCAGACAATGTAATTCTATATTCGGGGCAATTTTTCTGCAGAAGTTTTCTGCAATAATAAAGCCTTGAATAATTTAATGTCTACCCATCTTACCTTTTAATTTTTTATTTATTTTTTATTTTTTTAACCTGTAATGGTACAGATCTGTGAATAAGGGCCATTTTCCACACTCAAGCCAAGCCAGAGGAGATTGAGAGGAGAATGATGCAGTCCCTGTCATCCCCTCACTATCACGTAACAACTGGGGTTCTTTAAAAAAAAAAAAAAAAAAAAATTAGAATACATGTTTTAATTTGTACATAACTTATTTTACTTTTTTAGCAAATGCCTGTAGTTCCAAGATACACATCTAATTTCTACCTCTTGAGACATAAATAAAATTAGCTTTGGTTACATTGTGATCTCCACTTCCAATATAGAGAAACATAATAAATAAGGATGTTACAACACACATCCAATCCATCAATCAGAACCATAAAAATTAAACCATATTTTCCTGTTTATATGAGATCTAAAACCCCATAACAAAACTTACTTTTAATGTGATGGACAGCTCCACACACTGAAGATCCATAAACTTATTCCTCTATTTTTATCCATCGCGTACCACCCCCACTGCATATGTTAATATAGAAATCTCACTTTGAGTTAAAATTAAACTCGTATTTTGTGTAATATTTTAAACTTCTATTTCATGTATGAGCTTACACCTATAAAATATAAAACACAATGAGCTCCCTACACATTAAATCTATTTTTAACAAACCTGTTTAAGTTATTAAAGGCATCAGGTGTTTAAATAACTGTCATTTTACTTTTTAATTTCGCTGATAAACTTTTGTTTCATCAGGCTTTGTTTCATCAGGCTTACAAATGCAAATGTATTTTCTTTGTATGTCTGTATCAGTTGAGCTGGTGGAATATCATGTCTAATTCCCATACCTCATAATTGTTGGCACACTGGTTCAAATACGGTCAAGTATCATTTTTTTTTGTACAGAATCTGCTTTTTTAGCTTTTACTGCCTTTAGCACCATCATTTTATCTTTGTAGCTCCGAAACGTTATTAGGAACATTCTTGGTGGTAAGTCTACTTTCCTTCTCACCCCAACTCTGTATGCTTTCTCCACTACTAACTTGTGCTGCAGTTTCGCATTTAAGGCATAAGGGATCCAACTCTCAAGAAACACACACGCATCTGAAAATTCACCACTCTGGCAGATTCATAAGTCTCATGCTGTTTATTTTCCCTCTTGCGTCCATGTCCAGAATCGTGTCTTTCAGTCTTTTTTGCCCTCAAGCACCTAAACTTTGGTCCAGAATTCCACTATTTCATTTTCTGTCCTTGAAAACTTCATCTCAGCTTCTTACATTTGTTCAAAGTATTTGATGTCTTTTTTTATTCCTTCGACTGCAGTCATACTTCATTTATCCATGTGGGCAAATCTGACATTACAACATTTAGAGCTGTTAATATTGTCTTTACTCTGGTGTCATGCTACTCACATCTTCATTTCCCCCTTCTTTAGCTGCTGTGTTGCTCTTTTGTTGAGTTGCACCGAACTCCAGTGTCACCTCTCATTTTACTTTTTCCTTTGAACAATTTACATTTGACATTTTCTATATTTTGGTAAGTTTAAGTGAGTTTTAAAGTCAGTTCTTCGAATTTGCGGTGTAATAGCAGTGAGCATGTAAGTCGGCATAACCTGAAGTCACAAAACCTTGCTCTTTTAGTTCTTAACGTTTATGTAAAAAGTGCTGAATGTGGAAGTGAGGAGTGCCGGTGGATGGGGAGCAGTGAGGTCTTTGTGGGTATTCAGGTCAGCAAGCCAGCTTGTGTAGGCTGGGGCTCTCAGTAGGCATTCAGGAAGGTCTACAGACAAAACAACAGGTTACTCTGCTGTTAGTAGCTTAAGCACTGAAGTGGTGGTCAGTGACAAGCATGAAGTGGCAGCCTGTTAGATAGTAGCAGAGCTCGTCCACCGCCCACTTGATGGCCAGGGCCTCTCATTCCTCAGCTTCATACTGTCGTTCAGCAGGGGTCAGATTCCAGCGTTTTCTTTTTCCTGGTGAGATCTGAGAGGGGGGAGGCTAAGAAGAAGTTAGGCACGAACTGTCGGTAGTACTTCAGTAGCTCTGCGGAGTTCACCCAGGACTTCCCTCAGATGATGTAGATGGTCCTGCATGGTGGTGGAGTGCATGACCAAATAGCTGAAGTAGGCAGTGGCAAACTGGAAGTGGGGCCACAGGACGATATCCATGTGCCTCTGGAATGTTACAGAACTCCTTCTCTTTGCAGAACTCCTACATAGGGTAGGAGTAGGTCCTAATCTCATCCTTCTTCCTCTGACACAGCATCCTCTTCAGAGTTTGATTGAACCGCTCAACGAGCCCATCTGTCTGCGGGTAGTAGACTGCGGTCCGCAGATGTTTGATTTGCAACAGCCAGCACAGGTCCGCCATAGGTTTGGAGATGAAGGGGGTGCCCTGGTTGGAGACCAGGCCTTTTGGGGTTCCCCACTTGACTGAAGAGAGGACCAGTTCCCATATGACATTCTTGGAGGTCGCTTTACATGTGGGGTGGCCTTGTATATTGTGGTGTAATCCACCAGTACCAGCATGGATTCGTGGCCATGGCAGACTTTGGGAGCAGCCCTTCCAGGGACATGCCCACCCGCTCGAAAAGAACATCAATGATGAGTAGCTGAATGAGTGGGGCTGACTTCTTCAGTGATGTCCTCTGGCACTGGCACTGGCACCACCACTAGCTCAAGTTTTGAACCTCAGCCACCATCCCAGGCTGAATGATTTTTTTAGCTTCTCCAGCATGTTGTGCACTCCCAGGTGGATCCCATATGGGTGGGTGTAGGCCAGGTGCATGACTGTGTCAATCTTGGAACAAGGAATTACAGGGAAGTTGTGAGCTTCTCCATGGTGGCTGCACTGATAATACAGCAGTCCATTCTTGGCTCTAAACTAGGCAGTGGGAAGCTCTCACTCTGGAAGCTGTTTCTCTCCATCAACCTCCAGCACCTGGCTCTAGCAGTGCTTGAGATGGTTGTCCTTCTTCTGTTCCCTTCTGAAGTTCCCCTCTCTCTGTCGGCCTATTGGGATCACCACCTGCCCAACCATAGTAGCATCTGTGGTCCTGAATGCTGAGCAGATGTGACATGCTGAGCAACTTAATTGTGGTCACAAATTCTTTTTCTTGCTGCCTGTTTAAAAATCACACTTGGATGATGCTTTACTGGAAATACTTTAAAATATGCTACCAACACAAGCAGAATGATTTAAAAAGCTGAATAGGCTGACTGGATTCCCTTTTTGTTATGGGAACATTGAAACTGAAACTTATTATATTCTTATATATATTTACATGAATTAAAGACATTTATTTATAACCTTTTTATGCTTTTATATTTATTTATTCATGACTGTACATTTGTACCATACATATGTTCTGAATAATGAGTATTAGGATTATTGGTCATAATGTATATTAATTATGTGACCAAGGTTCTTTGGGTGAAAATGTAGGCTTTTGATATAAGCAGTTTTTTTTTGTTCCCTCACCATGTAACCTATAGTTGACTCTTGTGAATGATATTAATTAAGTAATCTGTAGATCCATATGGTATGCATGTGCAGGACCAACTAAACACAAAATGTTTTTTGTTACATCAGATATTAATCATGTACTTGTTTTGAGATTGAGGAGAACTGTAAGGTCAATGACAAAATAGGAGATGATGGTAGAAAACAAGAAGTGCATTTGTGTACTCTAAGGAAATACAGTCATACTGTTAGCAGGTGGAATCAGTCTGATTAACTGATTGCATATGTTTAGATAATGTGTCTTCTCTTGACATGTCCTGTAGGAGAGTCTTGTGATTGATACACCTCGTGTGCGGAAACAAACACGACACTACAACTCATTTGAGGATGATGAGCTGATGGAGTTCTCAGAGCTAGACAGTGACACAGAGGAGCGTCCCTGTCGTTCACGACGCCTTGGTGACCGCAACAAGCGATATCTTCGAGCGGAATGCTTCAGAGTGGAGAAGAACCTGCTCATATTTGGGTCAGTTTCTGTCACGTATGCTTACTATGTTCTCTTTGGGCAACCATTTGGTTTCCCAAAAACACTGTATTAGAGAGGCTCCACATCCTAATATAGTCAATAAATCTCCACATTTCTATCAAGCACCAATACATAGAAATAATTTAGTCTGCTTACTTTTATCTTGCTTTATTTTTCTAGTTTCAAGAAGGAACAGCTGCCATTTATAAATGTTAAGTTTTAGGTTAATTCTTCATGTTTGTTAGCATTCTCAGTGGCACTAATTATATCCGTTTGGAGTATGTCATACATGCCAGTTATTACAGTCAAGTACTGTAATATGAAGATAACCTGTAAAATACTTCCCTATCAAGACTAACCAAACCCACTATGTTTTTGTTTGGTCTTGACCAAATCACTTCTATAGTTTTTCTACAGAAGTTCACAAAAAACACAAAATTCTAGAAGACCTTTTGACATTGGCATTCTTAATATTCACTTCTTGGATAATATGCACTGCATAGATCTGCACATTCACATCAACATACTTGTATTCTGAGTTTTTATGTATCATTCTAAAATGCAGTTGAAGACTTATTATTACTGAAAACCCCACATTCTAAATGTTGTTATAGAATATCTGGCAATTTTTTTTTTTAAAGATCTCCATTTGCTCTATGTTCTGGCATTTTGAATGCTGTTTACATGCAGAAGTTAAAATCGGGAAAATTCTTTTTAAAAATCTAAAACACAACCGTAAACTTCCCATTTTAAATTTCTACATTCATTCATTTAGCTGAAGTCATTGTTCCAGTTAAGGAGAATTAATCATGAATGAGAATGAATGATTGAATGTGTGTTGTAGTGGTGTCCTATAAAAGATGCCAAGTGTGGTTATAGACACAGATTTATTTCAAAGGAGAATTATAGACATGTAAGAAGCTAGGCTATGAATTAGGCTTGTGAGATTGTGTGCAATAGACCTTCATTCTATTGTGCATTCTAACTACTGTTAATTGCATCATTCATGGCTTGGAAGGAGGAGAGTAAGGTGCAGCAAGGCTGACTTGGAAGAAAAAGGAGTCATGATCAGAAATATGCAATGTGTGTTGTGTACACATCATAAAAAAAAATACTGGAAGCTGGTTAAACATCAGCTTTATCTGTAGTCACAATCATAAACATTTAGTCAAGTTTGATTAAATACTAATTAACAAGGTCAGTAATGCTTGCATAACTGAAATTAGATAAAACGAATGATTTTAGAGTTGTAGTTAAGCTCATTGTAAAATTTAAGTAAACTATATATACTGTGGTGGCATGGTGATGCAGTGATTGGTACCCATGCCTGCGTGGGTTTTCTTTAGGTACACCAGTTTCCTCATGCAGTCCAAAGACATGCAGATTAGGTTAACTGGCTACTCTTAATTGCTCATAGGTGTGAATGTGAGATGAATGTAAGTGTGAATGGCTGTCTATCTGTCTGTTTTGCCATGTTAGCCTTGTGATGGACTGCGACCTGTGCAGGGTGTAACCCACCTTTGACCCAAAGTCAGCTGTGATAAGTTCCAGCTCACTTGTGACCTGGAGTGGATGAGCTAGCATGTATTTTGAATTCTTGCAAAATTGTGTAACAATCTCATTAAGGATGATCACAGACACTCAAAACATCTATTTACTAAAAAAAGAAACCTAACATAACTGTTGAAAATAAAGAAAAGAAAAATGCAATAAGGTAATATAGTTCTCTAACATAAACGACTAATAAACCCCACAAAAGTAAGAGAAATTATTCCGACTCATGCCCCCTACTGTTATATACTACAGATATCATTTATCATATCAGATGTCATATACAACAGATAAATATATATTCCAAAAATAGTTCCAGGTTTGAAACTAGGCAACACACTAATCTCACATGTGAGATAAAAAACACACCGCCACAAGCAGTAACGTTTCACCTGGGTCTGGTTGGTAGTGATGCGCCAAAGAGGAGGAACCAAAGCACGTCAATGTTTCTCCTTTTGTCCCTTTCATGAACTCTGCTGATCCAATCAATGCCCAGCTCATCAGCACACCTATAAAAGAGTAAAGAGAGAAAGACAGAAAGGGAGGGAGAGGGACAACACCCCAATAACATGGCCTTCTATAGAAAAACAAGAACAGCTGCCTGAACACGATCACACAAGCACACCTCTCCTGAAAGAAAACTGAATCATTAACAGTACAACACCATACCTGCACCGAACCGTCCTGTTATTTACCATGACAGAACACCACCACACTAAGAAAATTAAACATTTTTGTTTAATGTTTGAAGAAACGAATATACTACACCCTGGATAACGCATCAAAAACCACATTATGCACACTCTTTTTATGCTTTATCTCCAAGTAAGATAAATCTGCAATGACCACCGCATCAACTGTTGGTTTGAATTACACATACAACCATTAAAACTGAAGAATTATGATCTGTATACACACCAATTGGGAACGGACTTGAGCCAAGGTGCACCCCAAAATATGGTAAGGCTAGCAAAAGTGCAAGGGTCTAGCACTTTTGAGGCAGCCTACAAACAGTTAAAAACCTCTAAAAGAGACTTCAAATGCTTTGCCCATGTAGCAGAATGAACAAACTCTTTAATGAAAGCTAATACAAGTTCATTTTTTTTTTTAATGTGACTAGAGAATTACACATACCAAATGGAATTTGTATTATAAAAAGTTGTCTTGTGTAACAAACAGCGAAATTTCTGAGGCATGCATTGTTACTGTAACTTGCTAGTATGGCTTTACAAGTCAAGCTTGGTTACACATCTAGCAGAATCACCCCTATCAATACGATCCTCCATCCTAGGGAGGGGAAATGAGTCAGGCCTTGTAATAGCATTCATTCTGTAGTCTGAATTATTAGGTTTTGACACAAAAATACAAGGTGAGCTCCACTGGCTAATGCTGGGAATGGCAAGACTAGGTTTTAAAAAATAAAACCTTCCTTCTGCATCAGGGCAGTTTTGCTGGATTAATGGAATACAGTCCCATCTAAAAGTGTTGGAAGTGTGACAATTTTCAGGGTTTTGCCTTTGTATACCACCACAATGGATTTGAAAAGAAGCCATCAAGATGTGATTGAAATGTTTCAACATTAATTCAAGGGGTTTAACAAAAATAGTGCGTTAACCGTTTAGGAATGACATCCATTTTTTACACAGTCCCTTTATTTTCATGGAATCGTAGCATGATCGTAGAATTCTTTCCTTGTTTAATAAAAATAAACCTTCACAACATCTAGCCAAGTCAAGAACAATTTCTTGGTGGTAGGAGTATCTTTGTCAAAGTCTACAATCAAGAGACACCTTCATAAATGTAAATACAGAGGTTTTGTCTCAAGATGTGAAACACTGATAACACTCAATAACATAAAGGCCAGATTAGCCTTTGCTAGAAAGCCTGCCCAGGTCTTGAAAAAGATTCTTTGGACTGTTGTAAAATTACTCAAATAAAAACCCACTCAGTCACAGTTAAGGAGTGGTTTCTCGGCAATATCAGACCTAGGTTTTGTGTATATTGAGAGAACAGCAGAGCAATCATGTTCTTCAGTAAATGAATCACTCTCTGTCAAGAGAGTAGCAGGATTGAGTAATAGACACATTGGCAAATGTTAAGAAAATGTTAAGTTTGGTAAGAAACACATGGTAGATCATGGAATTAATGATCAATGGTAGCTCATAATTAGGTAATCCCAGTGTTGAATGCCGAGAGAGTAAGGTTTTCACCTTTTCAAAAGACTTCTGACAAGTCAGACCAAACCACAGGATCCATGAGCTCTTTACAGTTGTTAGTTGCAAGGAGAATGCAACTGCTCCTGGAACATCTTGAGTGGTTCTTGAGCAGTGTGCCCAAACACCAGTTTCACACAACTAAACCTAAGTGATTCTTGAACAGTTTCACAGGTAGCAAACAAAAGGCAAGGGATACCTTCATCCCATTTATGATCAGTGTCAAGACAGTTCATGTGCAGCATTGATTTTAATCTCTGGCAAAAATATTCCAAAGAACTGGATGATAAGCACTAGACACTTGTTTCATTGCCATTTCATGCAACACCTTGGGAAAGACCTTAGATGTAAAGTTAGTGCCTTAATCAGTAACTTTTAGCAGAGAATATTTTTGGCAGAGAAAGTGATTGAGTAAAATGTAACCAGATTTACTAAAGATATTAAGCAAATCTTTGGCATTTGCATTAATTGTAAGCAAAGGTACTGCTTCAGGGTAATGGGTAGCAGCACACATTATAGTCAACAGGTACGCATGTCCAGATTTGGTTTTTGGCAATGGTAATATACACAATATAGAATAATTAATTCAAAGGGTTCTCCTAAAATGGGAATGGGATAGAGAGATTTGGTTTATCAGCCAACTGACAAACATGGCGGGAGTGAATGTTCCTTGAAATATCAGTTTTTAGGCTTGGGAAAAAATAATAGTGCAATGTCTTGTTTTCCCCCAGATAACCTGACAGTACATGATCAAGTGCTAACTTCAGGATCGGAGATATTTACCCACTTGGGGCAACAAGCTTAAATAATGCATTCCTCCCTATATCATTGTTTTGAGAAGGTGTTCATTTCATCATGAGCATTTCATCATCACTTTTTGAAATAACCTTAGTAAAACAAGGGTGAAACAAAGTGCTCATAACTCACTTTTTAGAAGGATTTCATGCCTTTCACTAAAATTAAGATCTCAGCAGGAAGCACCAACTCACCCAAATTAAAAGGATTTTGTAAATTTGGAGACACTGTCATAAAAGTATCACAGAGACCCACTTGACCATAACCTTTAGGAGCCTTAGCACACTATACATGCAGGAAACACACCACAAAAAACAACATCTCCAATTTCTGGTGTTTCACTCACCTCTGGGAATAGGAATACCTTCCCACCAGCCAAATTATTTTCCAAGAAGAGACGCACCCCTTCAACCTATTACTGTGAGCACACTGCAACTTTAACAAACCCAGAGACTAATTCTGGCTTTAAATGCTTTAAAGGCTTTTTAAAGGAACTTGTACACAACTCAATTCAATTACACATACCAATACGGAAGAACCACAAAATGTGGAAAAGGGTGGAATAAAGATTTGGTCAATCCACTGACGCACATAATAGTAATGTGTTCAGAGACTTTTCCTGTTAGCGACACCCAACCTTTCAGTAGAAAGGGGTCAAAACTATTATCACATGAAAGTCTAATAAAGACTTTGTTAACTTTGGCGATTGTCTGAACAAAACCAGCACTTTTGGCATTTTGATTCTTTTTCCAGGCTATCGCTGATTAAATTACCTGGATTACAACAATAAAAGCAAGCACAATTTGTGATTATTGGTTAACTTATAACCAAATTAACTAGTTTAGTGGATATCTCAGATTTTCTAAGCACATCATGATTCCACCTCATTGGCACTTTATCACCACCTAGGGACCGCTCTGATCACGCTGGTTATGAAAAAACATTCATGTTTTATGCGTTAATACAAATTTTTCAATCAATACTGCTTCTGCAATAGAGGACACTTTAGAGGAGAGCAGTTTGGCAATACCCATACCTGTCTGTGAAAGAAGAGCCATCTACATACAACATAATCATACATAAAAATCATACATACAAATAAGTGCAAGATGGCGGCGCGGCAGTAGCACGCAGCGGCCACTCCAGATCCGAAATGGTGCTTTTCTGTGCTATTTTGGTTCTTGGCACGACTCCAATGGCACTTGGACACCAAAACAAACAGTATTCATGTCTACCCACGAGAAACATTACTGGACATTAAGGAATACTCAAAAACTGACCTGTAGGATGACGTCTTGGAAATGATACACGTCTTCAGGTTGCTGCGGAAACCAGGCCTCCAGTCCTCGCCTGATGCCAGCGGCCGGGGGAGGGTCTGCTGAAAGCAGTGTGCAAGGAAGTGGAAGCGCGGCAAGCGGGCGGGGGTCCGTGCTAGGCTAAGTGCTAATCCTAGCCGGCCACCTCTACCATTCATTACACTTTACAATGTCTGCTCTCTGGACAATAAATTGGACTACATCCGAGTCCAGCGGACTACCCAGCGCGAGTTTAGGGATTGCTGCGTCTTTGTTTTCACGGAGACATATCTTAGCGGCGGAGTTCTAGACGCCGCCATTCAGCTAGCCGGGCTCACTGTGTTTCGTAACGACTGGAAAGAAGCTGTGTGTGCTTTTTTTTCTCTTTTTTTTTTTTTTTTTTCTCTCTTTTTAATTTTTGGTGTTTAAACGCTGCACGCGGAGGCCATTCACGGCGGATCTGCCGAAAATACTATCAACA
>JAQQZX010000037.1:21747877-21761957 GCA_030068355.1 Notoglanidium maculatum
AAGAGACCTGTAAAACCAGTTATTAGGCTTACCTATGATGAGCCTGGTAAATCCAGAAGTCAGCCTTTTGCTATAGTCCACCGAGGGGTTATTGTTGAGATTTATTGAAGTTAAGCTAAGTGCATATACCTCCGTAGTATAGTTGACATTCAGAAATTTGTCTGATGAGGACATCCAGACTTTTGGATGGGGGAAGGTGTAACAGTTGAAATTGTGTGTTTGTAGTGCTTTGTTTTGTGGGTTTGTTTCATTCTGTGGGGAGGAATGTTGATTTCAGTACGGGTTCAGTTTGTGTTGCAGCCTTGTTCGATTTTATATATAAGATATATGCAAGTCTATAAGGATGTGGTATTTTTTTTTACTTTCTTGCTCCTCTCTACCAAGGGTGATGGTTAGCACGATCACTGTTACTCGGTTCTCATTTGCTGTCGGCAGGCGTAGATGGGGAGGGAGAAGGAGCGCGAAAAGACGAAAAAGAAGAGAAAAAACAATGGCGGACAATGCGGTTGGTTTGTTAGATGGCTTGATTATCTACTCGGTAATCTGACGGAGTTTTGTAACTGGTGCACTTTTGCGATCAGGAGGGTAAATTTTACACAGAGTTATTTAAGTTGCAGAAGAGTACAGACAGTGTTGGAGATTAAAAACGGACTTGTGAAGAGTTTTCATGGTGGACTGCCGCTACCGGACGGAGGAGTCAACCAGATAGCGCTCTGAGCTACAGGGAACGTTCAGAGTCCCTCTGGCAGCGCTGGATGGTCAACGAATGAGTCGGGGATTCTGAAGACTGCGGGTAAAACAGTGACTTCACCTTCGAGAGGTCAGGTATTGTACTGTTTTCTTTTGTGCTTGTGAGGAGTGAAGCGGCCATTGTAGCTACCGGCCACGACGCACACTAGCAACGATTCAGGCCTGCAACGTTTTAGCTCTCGTGCCGTTTTGAGTTTGACTGTGTGTGGGCCCACAGAGTTAGAAATCTTAGAAATCTTAGGATCTTAGGAATCTTTTTATCTTAGAATCTAAATATCTTAGGATATTTTTCCTGTGTCACACGGGGTTATTTCTTAGTTGTTGTGCAGTTAATTAAGGTGAAGTGACCCGTGTAAGAGTCTGAATTCTTTTATTTTATTTATATTATGTAAATACACTTTATATGTTCACGACTACGGGTGTTGAATTCTGTGTTACATATGGTAATATAGAAAGTGCTTAAGTTGTGGTTTCAGGGAACTCGAGATACATGTAATTGTTATTACAGAGATAGAGTAATAAAGAACTCAGGGCTAGCTCCTACTACTTACTTAGTGATAGAAGGGCTACATCAGGAGAAAAGATTAGGATGTTGTGAATGAATGTATGCAATCACCTACCAGCCCAACATATCCTGAAGTACCTCATTGATAAAACACTGAAATACTCTTGGTGCACGGGACAGTTCATACGGCATTATGCAGTATTCGTAGTGACCACTCGCGGTGCTAAACGCTGTATTCCATTCATCCCTTTGTCTGATGCACACTAGGTAGTAGGCGCTAAAGAGATCCAGCTTAGTGAAAATTTTGGCACACTGCAGTTGTTCCAGAGCAGATGGTACCAGTGGTAGGGGATATGGATACTTTACTGAACAATGATTCAGACATCTATAATCGATGCATGGCTGCAATCCCCCTCCTTTTTTCTCTGTAAAGAAAAATCCTGCTGAGGCTTTTGAGGTTGACAGAAGGATGTAGCCTTGTTGTAATGCTTCTTGAATGTATTCCTCCATGGCTTGGTGCTCGGTGCGTGATAGAGGATAAATCCTGTTGCGTGGTGGCATAGTACCTGAAAGTAGCTCTATGGCACAATCATAGTGCCTATGTGGAAGCAGGCCAGTAGCTTTGGTCTTACTGAACACATCTATGAACTTGTAATAGCATTCAGGAATGGAGATAGTGTTTAAGGGTTCCTGCTTTAAATGCTGGAGGACACCAGGTGAGCACGTGTGGGTGATGAAAAATGACGAACGTAGTACTCAGACAATTTAGTTATCTTGTTCTCCCGCTAGGATACTTCAGGATACTTCAGGGCTGTTCGTACAGCCATGGATAACCGAGGATGATGGATGGACCAGAAGTGACTGTGACAAGTAGGGTTAGCTGTTCCTTATGTATTGCATCAATTTGAACCTGGAGAGGGATGGTCTGATAATAAATGTGGCCCTGGCTGATGGGGGCTCCCATTGATGGCACTGACCTTGACTGGTCGGGGTAGCCGTCAGATCACCAGGTTGAGGGAAATATTGTGCCTTCACATCACTGAAGTTCCCCACTGCTTCTGAGTCAATCAATGCTGGAAGGGAATACGACCCCTCTGAGTGTCTGATACATAATTCAACAGTGAAACAACTATGCGGAATTGTATTTGAGGGACTCGATGCATGGGGGTGTGATGCCTCCGTTGCTCCCTCAGCTCGCTGACATTCAGCGTTACACCGCCTACGCGTGGGACAAGCGTGGATGGTGTGCTTCGCGTCACCGCAGTAGAAGCACAGATGCTCACGTCTGCACCACTCTCTCTCGGCTGGACTCAGCTGAGTACGTGACAACTGCAGGGGTTCCATGTCTGGTTCCCAGTCCAAAAACACTCTCACAAGGCAGGCCAAAAATGGGTCATAAACAGGCTAGATCCGATTGCCAGGAAACAGGGATATCACAGGCATAGGCAAACTTGGAGAAAAAAAACAGAAGAAGCAGCAAGAGTCAAAATACCAGAAGACAATCACTAACAAAAGGCTCAGCTATGAGAGAAATACACAAACAACACTTTGTGAAGTGACAGAGGAAACATGGGTACTTAAATAGGCATAGTGTAGAACTCTAAACAGCTGCTGATGATTAGTATGCTGGGGAGCCTGATTATGGGAGCACAGAAGAGTCAGGTATTGGAGTTCTCAGCGGCCATGTTGGTAGACTGCTGGGGCTGCTGGGAAACTGTTATGTTGTCTGCCTTCACCTTGGTGAGAATGTGACGTTACAGGTACTATAGCTCCCCCTTTAGCATTTATTTTCAAAATCAGAGTCTGGGTTATGCATTGAATGGATTTCAATGTATGGAAAAAGCAAAAGTCCATGTTTTTCTTTACAGCCAAAATAGCAGAGGGTGTGACTCAGTCTACTTCTACTTTAAATAAATCATGCTTTCATTCATGTAACTTGGTGGGCATGGTCAGAGGATGTAGGGGAGAATACACATAACTGAAATGTGCATAACTGAAAGCATGCAAAAATGACTTGTGCACAAATGAGAGAAATATGCCCTGTATGAGTGAATACACATTTACTCAGTTTTAGCAACAACATTAAAAACAACAAAAACCTTTTTTTCTATTCCTATTAACGTTCCACATGACAGTCATTTGCAAAAATGTAACACTACACCACAGATACAAAAAAGTCAATATATGACTTATGTCAATATATGTCAGGTAAATGCTCTAATATTGTGGCTTTAAATTAACCATTTTAATAAATGGACTTCTGAAATGTGGAATAAAAATGAGAAGATCAGAAATGCTCATTCATGATTTCATATTCAAATTCATCACCTGATGCTGCCATCTTGTGTTGTAATGATATCACACATTGTATGTATTGAAATGTAATGGAAATCTTTTTGATCTATAAACTTATACTATAAAACTTTTAATCGTTTGTTACTGGGGCCCCAGTTGATGCAAATACTTCAAAAATGGCATGAGATGTTAGCATGACATTTTCAACAGATTAAAAATTACAGATACACTTTGGTGCACATTCAAACATAAGCTTGTGGTTGTATTCCTGAAAGTAAACATACATACACGTATATATGTATACAGAGTGTTCAACATTTAGTAAATGTACATGCTTGAGTGGTGCATAGTGACTATTTTACTTTGGACAAATGGAATGTACATAGGGACCACCTATGCATTTTACTCAGTATTTTATGATTTTCTCTTTCTCAAATCTGAACAAAAATGTCAATTTCCATTTGATTCAAGCAATTAACAGTCTCTATGAACAGGTCTTCTCAGTTCCCAAACGCTTAATGTTGTTAACAGAAGACGTGATGCAACACAGTGGTAAAAATGCCCCCGTCCCAACTTTTTTAAAATGTGTTGCTGGCATCAAATTTAAAATGAGTATATATTTTCCATGAGACAATACAATTTCTCAGTTTCAACATTTGATATGTTGTCTTTGTTCTACTTTCAATATCGGTTTACATTATTTGCAATTCATAGCATTCTTTTTTATTTACATTTTACACAGTGCACCAACTTTGGAAATGGGGTTGTATATCCTACCTTTACAGGTTTTTTTGGTATAATGGCTATGAAAGCTAGAAATTGCTTTATCAATTTCCTTACAAGTTGTAGGTGAATCGAGTCTCGCATTGTGTTCAGTATCAATAGTAGGAAGGTCTAAAGAAATTAGGAATTTTTCAGTAGTGGACTCATCAGCTTTATCTGGTTGAATGTAAAGAAATGTATAATATTTTTAAAACATGTTTTCTGAGTTTCATTGAGGTGATTGGTTATCTTATTTGAAATTGGGTCTCTAAATCTTATATTGTGTTTTCTGCTTGTTTTTTCTTTAGGGTTAGGGTTATGCTCGGGTCATGCTAGGGTTAGGGTTACCATACCATAGTACCTTTCCTTCATGAACCTTGTACTCTTCTTCATTGAGAATTCTGTCTGTTTTTTGCATTAGGTAGCCTAATTAGCTATAATATATAAGGAGATTTAATACTTTTGGCCAATTCCAACATCTTCAGCTTTTGTTGCATATCGAATAAAGTTTTAATAAATTTTATCTGTGTGGATCTAGCTGTAATCTTTCTCATCAGAACTTCTTTGGCCGCATTCTATAATATGGTGGTACATACAGCTTCATTATTGTTATCTTGTAGATATGTTTTTAAATCTGCTGAATTTGTAGTTCTAAATGAAGCATAATTCAGCATACCTGTATTAATCTCCACAATGTTCTGTTTGGTCTTCCATTAAGCTGGAATGATCTGAAGGCCTATTTTACAATACTTCAATCTGTACATAGCTCTAATGTACATAAAAAATCTAGAAAAAAAAGAATCCCAATGAAGTTTGATCTATGTACAGTAAGCCCCACCAAATATATTTTAATCCTAGGCCATATAATATTTTATTTACTTTTTTTGCAAGACTCTTTCTCCTTGTCTGGTTTGTTGTGTCTAATGTAGGGATCAGAAGCATATTGGGGTATTATATACACAAATCAGGGTACCATACGTATTTGTTACTTTTAAGTTAAATCTTTCTTAAATAAAAATATCAGTTCTAGGGGGGCATAAACATTGAAAAGCACAACATATTTGTGTTCAAGTAAGAACACTTTATTGGTCACCAAGGGAAATTTGTGAGGTAAGTCCAGGATCCAGTTTCAGAGAGAGGTGTTCAGGCCCAGCAGGCTCAGCTTCCCAATCAGGTGCTGAGGAATAATCGTGTTGAATGCTGAACTGAAGTCTATGAACAGCATTCGTACATAGGTGTCCTTATTGTCCAGATGTGTGAGGACCAGATGTAGGGTGGTGGCAATGGCATCATCTGTGGATCGGTTTGGGCGATAGGCGAACTGCAGGGGGTCCAATGAGGGAGGCAGCAAGGTCTTGATGTGCCTCATGACGAGCCTCTCGAAGCACTTCATCGTGATGGGTGTGAGAGCAATGGGACGATAGTCTCTAGATAGACTCTTATTTCTTTGTAGAATGTTAACTAATGCAGACACTTTCAATATATGTTGGTGAGCCTTGCCCCCAATTCACACCTTAAGAGAGACCGAAAACTACTGTTGATTGGACGCCTGAGAAAACTAATTAGCATAGACCTGCAGACTCTTCTAAATCTAATGAACACCACAGAAACAGCAAATACTACTGACAAGAATCTATGTCCAACTGAGTGAAGTAGATAGTACACAAAGTCAGGATCCTACCTTACCAGTAGAGAAGAATCAAGAACCAAAAACCACACATCTCGGCATCTGATAGGTCATACCTGCAGCATCCCTGCAACATTTTTTGTGCATTTGTCTATTGATGAGTCTTACCCCTTGCCTCACCATGTGGCAATTCCTCTGACAGTTTTCCATGGCAGAAGCTTGGTAAGGGTTCCCTTTGGAATTCCTTTGGATTAGGTGATGCCTTGGGATTTGCTTTTGGGAAGACAAAGTTTTCTCAAATCCTCCTCAGCTTGCAAGGTGCTGTGAAAGTTAACAGTGCCCGTATTGAGGTGGACACAAATCTTAGTCATTGGAGTTTGGAAGCATGTTCCTTTGTCTTGTAATACTCTCTTGATCGAGGTGTATTCCTTTCTCTTTGAAAGGAAATTCTGTTTGAAACTGATCTGGTCATATCATGGCCATATCTTTGCCTCATGGGTAAGAGAGTCCCCCCACTCAACACTTTTACATTAGACCTATAATATCTTGAATTCACAGCAGGCCCACAGCATAGCAATCACACTTGCCACTTTACAGTGCGTTGAAGGCCTCTGCAAAAGCTGTGACTAACACGAATGCTGTTAGAGAAAATGTAACAGCACAAAGTGCAGAATTATGAGGAGCTTGTCTGAAATGCAAGTGATACTGACCCTTTTTGCTTTCTGGGCCTGCCTGATCCATCGTGATGTCCTAAGATTTAGCATCACATGAAAACTACTGATGAGGATGGGTTCCCTTTTGAGTCTGGGTCCTATCAAGGTTTCTTCAACATGTTGTCTTAGTGAGTTTTTCCTTGCCACCATCACCACAGGCTTGATCATTAGAGATGGTAGAGACGCGGACCTCTCCGTTAACCCACGGCTTTTGGTTGGGGTAAGTTCGTACATTAACCCACGGTACAACGTCATTGATGCATTTGTGAATAAAGTCCGTTACATACTCAGCATAATTGTTGATGTTATTGTCAGCGGCAGTCCGGAAGACTTCCCAGTCCGTGATGTTGAAGCAGTGATGCAGGACACGGTCTGATTGGTCGGTCCAGCGTCATAGGCTGCTCGCGTTTCAGCTTCTGCCTATAGGCTGGCAGCAGCAGGACCGAGGAGTGATCTGAATTGCCAAAGGCCGAGTGGGGGCGGGCTTTGTAGACATGTGCGTATGGAGTGTAAACATGGTCCAAGATGTTCTCGCCGCGCGTTGGAAAGTTTACGTGCTGGTGAAACTTCGGCAGAACTTTCTTCATGTTGGCTTTATTAAAGTCGCCAGCCACGATAAAATCAGCCGCCGGGTGTAACGTTTCCTGCCGGTCGATAGCATCAAACAGTTTGTCCAGTGCCTGTGTGGTGTCGGCGTGGGGGGGAATATAAACAGCGGTACAGAATACCGCTGTAAACTCCCTGGGCAGATAAAAAGGTCTGCATCTGATCATAAGGTGTTCAAGATCAGGAGAGTACCCCAACGAAACTGTCTGCACATCAGTTTCACACCACCGCTTGTTGGTCATTACACACACGCCACCTCCCCTGCATTTTCCCAAGTCCATTGTTCTATCTTGGCGGTGAATGGAGAATTCCTCAGGGACAATGGCTGAGTCAGGGATGGAAGGATCCAGCCATGTCTCTGTGAAAACAAAGACGTTGCAGTTCTTAGTGTCCCTATGAAAATTTATCCTGGCCCTTAGTTCATCCACCTTGTTTTCCAAAGCCTGGACGTTTGCTAGAAGAATGCTGGGAAGTGGGGTGTGGTGTTGTCTGTTCCTCAGCCTGACCAGGGTCCCGGCTCTTTTCCCCCTTTTTCACCGGAGTTTTACCTGCTCAGGTAGCCATAGTAAGTCACCTCCATTCACAAAAAAGTCGGTCTGTGAAGGTTCGGATTGCGAATTTTTTCGAATGTCTAGGAGAGTTTGTCTGTCATAGGAGATGAGAGCATTGGTAGCAAAGAAACTAAAAAAATAACATGGCAAACATAAGAAAAACGCAAAGTCGATACTGAGCGACGGCAGCCATCCTCACCGGCGCCATCTATACAAAAATAAATAAATAAATAAAATAAATAGTAATAATGAGTCCCCCAAGAATGTTACTGGGCTATCCCACTATGTATCAGTTTCATTAATGAGCCTTTATGCACATTCAAGGTCACACAGAAGGTTGCCACAAAATGCACAAACACTTTGGCTCCAGTGGCAGATGAATAAGCACTAATGAGGACTCATCAGTGGCCTTATGGCTTGGCGGCTGATAAAGCTCTGTGTGTAAATCCTTGCAATATGACAATGCTGACATGCTGGTTCACAAAGCACATGATGCTGTGATAAATGGGTTGTATCTCTAACATGGGATGCATTTGCTCTGTATCTAATGTTTCTAACCATCAAATTATTCGGGCGAAGTAGGGTTTCAGAAACCACTACACCGAACACATGGAGTTATGCAGGATGCAGCACTGTGCAAATTCTGAACACTAAAACACATTTATGCTAGATCAGGTTGTGACATGGCCTCAAGGGCTTGATTCTCTGAAAATGCTAGAGCATCTTGCCATTGTATCTGAAAATAAACATGGACTACCCCCAAAAACAGGGGTCCAGGTAAAAAGGCACGAGACTGGCTATACTGAAGAGTAGTCTTTACTAATCAGAAGCCCAGAATGTAATTACTTCTAATTAAATTAACAGCCTTCTGGCTCTGCTAATTTTAGTGATTCTGGAACAACTTGGAGGTTCATGCCCTTTAACAGAGCACTTTTTTTTTTTTTTAGCCCAATGACCTGCCATCCATTTTTGGGGGGGGTCACTCCAAAAAAAAAAAAAAAAAGAGAGAGAAAGATCCAGGCAATACTGCCCCTGACAGGATTCATAGAACCACAGTTACATATGTAACTGGAAAGAAATTTTAAAAAAAATTCTATTTTCAATAATGGTAAATAACCATAGTGGATTTTAAACTGTATACATGTTATCTTTTTTTTGTAAAGTAACCCATTGAATTTTATTCCTGTTTTAAAAATGTTTATACTAGCCTGAACATATTAATATTCAAGTTCTGTGTATAGATGGGGGCGGTGGAAGGACATACTGAATCATGGACGTTTTAAGTGGCACCTTACAGAGAGAGACATGGAAGTCCTGTGCAGAGCACTGCTTGCCTACTGTGTCCGTCACTACAGAGGTGATGACAAGATCAAGAGCTTCATCTGGGACTTAATCACACCCACCAAAGATGGGCACAATCAAGCACTCCATAACCACTCAGGTAATATCCTCCTTCATTATCCAGTCTGTTGTAGTGTGAATGTATTGAATGTAGAGCCTTGTACAATATGATGCAATATGGACCCAAAAAATCAAATGTAATGACCATCTCCGTTTCTGTATTTGACCCTGTTGAAAACCTGTGGTTGAACAGAAGAAACCTAACAATATAAAGGAACTTAATTGGAACACTGCTAAGTATACATAGACTTAATGGTTCTTTGTGTGTTTTGCAGCAATATTAAAATATTATGCATTGCTGGCCTTAATCTTTTTATCAGTCATCAAGGGTGCCAGTAATACTACAGGGCACTGTAATGACTAAGTTTGTTTTTTGTCTAATTCCTCACTTAAAACTTTGCTGTTTCCATGCTCAAAAGTATAATGTCTGAACTTGATTAAACATTGGTACTTTGGCATTGAATTTTCAGTGACTTTCTTAATGTGCAGGACTGTCTGTTCCTGTACCTCGGGGCCGTAAAGGTAAGAAACTAAAGAACCAGTTAAGTCCTCCTGAGCTAAAGAATGCTGACTGGCTAGTCCACTGTAACCCAGAAGTAGTACTCCAGGATGACAGCTACAAGAAACACCTCAAACAACACTGTAACAAGTGAGACCCCTCAAAACACTGCTTTCTGTGTTGGTTATATTTGAAAATGGTTTTATGGATAAAAAGCAAAAACACTTAGGATTCAGACAAGAAAATGCGATTTGATAGATAGTCAAAGGAAAAGAAAGGACTGCTATTAAAATAGTTTATTGACTTATAGATTTTGAGACTTGGTCACCCAAAATTGTTACCATCTGCAACCTTGGCCTTGCAGATTTTTTATTTATTCATTTATTTTTGCTTCACCTTAGTATCATTTTCCATGCAGGCTTGTTGTAACTTTAGTTGTTTTAAACACTTTGTCTCATTTAAGTTGTGTATTCTCTTAAATTGTTTATATTCCCCGTGTTGTTGTATGGAAATATAGTCTCTGCACCTATTCATATATATGACCCAGCTAAACAGGAAATAACAGATGACTGGTGACCTTAAAAATATTTTAAATCTTAAAAAATGTATAACAATTTTGTGTTATATATACACTGCTTAAGGAAATTAAGGGAACACTTAAATTATACATCAGAACTGAAATATGCCAGATTAAAATCTTTAATTCAATTCAATTTTATTTGTATAGCTGATATACATTGTGTAATTTGTTGAGATTCTAAAATCACCAACCCACTGACAGCTGGATTCAATTCAATTTTATTTGTATAGCACTTTTAACAACAGAGATTGTCACAAAGCAGGAGTATATCAATTTGGAATACCAACTTACGAATCTTTATAATGTATCTATATATTATACCCCTAATGATCATGCCTGTGGTGATGGTGGCAAGGAAAAGCCAACAAGTGGAAGAAACCTTGAGGGGAACTAGACTCAAAAGGGAACCCATCCTCATTTGAGTGACCCTGGATAAACCAATTACAACGAACACACTTCTGTAACTGTATGTTATATGGTCAAAAAAGTATGGTTGATTGGTACATAATTCAATATAGTTTTAACAAAGTCTGTTCTGTCTCAGCTGATTCAGTGAGGGAGAATTGCATTCAAGGCTGTTCGTGATAATTTAGGTCCTATGCCATTGCAGCAGTGTACTGCTCATGTCAACAGCAGTCCATTGCCATCTTCACAGTTCTAGGTGATGTTGAGGCCATAAGGGGCCATCCTCAACAGGAGCAAGTGTTTTTCAAGTGATGACTCCAACCAGAGGTAGGTCATCAGGATGGATCATGATGGTACAGAAAGCAGAAAGGGTCAGGATCACTGGTATCTCAGGAGTAGCATGTGCTGCTTGACATACAAGGAAAAAGAGAGCGAGTGAAGAGAAATAAGAAAAGCAGATTCTTCTGTATGCTCATTGTCACTTAATGGTTAAGGAACAGTGTATATCATGTGCTGAGTGCAAGTAGGAACTCTGGAATGTTTTTAGCCTAGACTTAAACACAGACTGTGTCTGAGTCCTGAACACTAATTGGAAGGCTGTTCCATAACTGAGAGGCTTTATAAGAGAAAGCTCTGCCCTCTGCTATAGCCTTCACTGTTCCAGGTACCAACAAATAGCCTGCACCTTTGGATCTAAGTAGGCGTGGGGCATCATAAAAGACCAGACGTTTGCTCAGGTACTGTGGTGTGGGACCATTCACTGCTTTATAGGTCAACAGTAGTATTTTATAATCAATGCAACATTTAATTGGGAGCCAATGTAGTGTATAGTGGATATAAAAAGTGTTGACACCCCTGTTAAAATTCCAGGTTTTGTGATGTAAAAAAATGAGACTGCAATAAATCTTTTCAAAACTTTTCCCACCATTAATGTGATCTATAACCTGTACAATTCAATTAAAAAACAAACAAATCTGTTTGGGGAAAAAATATATACAAAAAAAAAAACGTACAATAAGTTGGTTGCATAAGTGTGCACACCCTGGAACTAATACTTTGTTGAAGCACCTTTTCATTCAGTTACAGCATTCATTCTTCTTGGGTGCACATCTGCCATCAATTAAAGATACCCTGATTAACCCTAAATAAAGTAGTAGGATTTTCCTGACATTTACTCAGTTTCCTGATACAGCAAAAGCCATGGTTAGCAGAGAGCTTACACAGCATCAAAGGGATCTCATCGTTGGAAGGTATCAGTCAGGAGAAGGATACAAAAAAAAATTCCACAGCATTGGAAATACCATAGAACACAGTGAAGACAGTCATCAAAAGTGGAGAAAATATGGGTAAACAGTGACGTTGCCAGGAACTGGACGTCCCTCCCAAATTGATGAAAAGACAAGAAGAAAACTGGTCAGGGAGGCTGCCAAGAGACCCACAGCAACACTGAAGGAGCTGCAGGAATTTCTGGCAAGTACTGGTTGTGTACTACATGTGAAAATCTCCCATATTCTCCATATGTTTGGATTATGGGGACGGTTTGCAAGACGGAAGTCTTTTCTTGCGCAGAAAAACATCCAGGCCCGGCTAAAATTTGCAAAAAAAAAAAAATACATCAAGTCTCCCAAAAGCATGTGGGGAAAAATGTGTTATGGTGTAATGAGACCAAAGTTGAACTTTTTGGCCCCTTTCCAAAAGTTACATTTTAACAACACTTCACATCAACAAAAGAACACCATTCCCATGGTAATGCATGGTGGTAGCAGTATCGTGCTTTGGGATTGCTTTTCATCAGCTGGAACTGGGGCTTAAGTCAAGGTGGAGGAAATGATGAACAGATCCAAATACCTGTAACTTTTGGTCCAAAATCTTTAGGTGTCTGCTTAAGCTTAAGATGAAGAGGAACTTCACGTTTCAACATGACAATGACCCCAAGCATACATCCAAATCAACAAAAGAATGGAACCAGAAGAAAATTAAAGTTTTGCAATGGTCCAGCCAAAGTATAGACCTAAATTCAATAGAAAATCTGTGGGATGGCATGAACAGGGTTGTGCACAAGAGAGACCCTCACAAACTCACAGATTTGGAGCACTTCTGCAAGGAAGAGTGGGCAAGTATTGCCAAGATGTGCCATGCATATACTGTAGACTCCCACCCAAGAGTCACCTTCTGTAATTAAATCAAAAGGTGCTTCAAAAAATTATTAGTTTAAAGTATTAGTAGAAAGGTGTGTACAGTTATGCAAACAGCTTATTGTATGTTTTTTATTTTTTATATTTTTTCTCTTAACAGATTTGTTTGTTTTTCAATTCAATTGTACAGGACATTTGGTCACATTAAAGGTGGGAAAAATTTTGAAATGATTTATTGTGGTCTCATTTTTTTTACATCACAAAAGCCTGGCATGAAGGCTGTCCTAGTGATACTATCTACATGAGTTTCAAATGTCAGTTTAGAGTCAATAATCACACCAAGGTATTTTACCTTTTCATATGGTGAAAAAGAATCCAGAGTTACAACCCGAATTCCAGAAAAATTGGAATGTTCCTTAAAGTTGAATACAATGAAAACTAAAAGACTCAAATCACATGAGCCAATATTTTATTCACAACAGAACATAGATAACATAAATGTTCAAACTGGGAAATTGTACACCTTTATCCACTAAATGAGCACATTTCAAATTTGATGCCTGCTACAGGTCTCAAAAAAGTTGGCACGGGGCAACAAATGGCTGAAAAAGCAAAAAAGTTAAAGAAAAGATTCAACTGGGAGAACATCTAGCATCTAGGAACATCTAGGGGATGTCTTAGAGAGGCAGAGTCTCTCAGATGGGCAGAGGCTCGCCGATCTGTGAAAGAGTGCATAAAAAGATTGTGGAATACTTTAAAAACAATGTTCCTCAACATCAAATTGCAAAGACTTTGCAAATCTTACGATCTACAGTGCATAACATCAAAAGATTCAGAGAAACTGGAGATATCTCTCTCCACACTGCACGACACTGCATCACTCAACGGCATGATTGTGTCATTAACATTACATGATAGGCCCAGGAATACTTCCAGGAACTACTGTCGGTAAACTAAATTCCAACTAAAGCTCTATCATGCCAAAAAGGAAGCCTTTTCTAATATTTGAACATGGTCCAGAAGCGCCGTCATGTCCTGTGGGCCAAGACTCATTTGAAGTGGACTGTTTCAAAGTGGGAAAGTGTTTATGGTTAGATGAATCCAAATTTGACATTCTTGTTGGTAATCATGGACACCATGTTCTCCGGGCTAAAGAAGAGGGAGACCTTCCAGTGTGTTATGAGCGTTCAGTTCAGAAGCCAGCATCTCTGATGGTATGGGGTGCATAAGTGCATACGGTATGGGCAGCTT
>JAQQZX010000037.1:21797900-21810359 GCA_030068355.1 Notoglanidium maculatum
TCCTGTTAAATATGGCACCATATAAAGTGCCTCAACATGCACCTAGAACTGTGAAGATGCCGTTGGACTGCTGTTGATATGAGCGGTTCTGCTACAATGGCATAGGACTCAAATCACCATGAACAGTCTTGCACTGTAAACTTGACCCTAGTATTAAAGGGTGTTGTAATTGCACTATACGGTGTGACCCAAATGAGGAACACAACACCATAATTACCTTTCATAAAGTGCAAGTGTAAGATTGGATTCAACTCAAACCCCATACACAAATCAGGCTCAGTTGGGGGCCCAAGATGGCCACGGGGTCCTAAGCAGTCACTTAGTACGCTTATGCCTTGGGCTGTCCTTGGGTAGGCTGGTATGAGTGAATAATTCATGGCAGCATTGATGATGTTCAAAACCTGTCAGTGTTAGGTTAACCCTGTGAATAATGTTCCTGTGGACAAAAACTAACCATTGACGAAGAGCCAGTTGAAGGCATGGCAATGGATGTACTATAGTACACCAAAAAGTTTAATAAAGTGATTAATGTATTCAGTTTTAGAGGCAAATAACTATGATATGAATAATAACCATTTCTTTTGTGTTGTCCCAGAATGATGCTGCAATGAGACCTTTAGAAGAGGTGGATCAAGGACAAAGCAACTGAACCTTTTGTTGTTTAGAAGTTGTTGAAAAGGTTATTTTGAAATTGTTTTAAAAGAGAAGCCCAGGTTTCTTAATGTTCCAGTTAAAGAATGAGCAGATGTTGGGCATTCATTGGAATTCACATACTGTATGATTGAACTATATAGCTTATGTATAGTATCCTAGAATGAATTATCATATGGAAACTTTCAAGAAAGGTCCTCAAAAGTCATAAACTCAGATTAATGAATGATTCATTGATGGTCTATTGTGATTGTGATGTAATTGGCATTACTACTGCAACATAAGGAACTGATTGTCTAATTGATGTCCTAACGACGTTCCCTGAACAACAATGTTGAAAAGACGTTGCATGGACGTCGGAAAAAGTGTCCTCTGTACCGTTCACGGGACCCTACAAAATAACATCCATATGATGTTAATTATAAACGTTATTATGACTTTTGAGGACATTCAGAGGACGCTGTAGGAACATCATTTTGTTAGCTGGGTTACTAATGACGGGGGACGAATAACTAAACATCCTGAACTCCACACACTGAACAAGATCCGATGTGGCTGGCCTCCGCTTGCCACGTTTAAACGGGGGCGAAAAAGAAAAAGCGTGTTCTCTGAAAAGAAATAAGAAAATGCGACAGAAGGAAAAAATTGAAAACACTGCAAAAAATAAAATAATAGCATAAAAATACTGATGAAAAACAGGTATCGCTTAAACGCTGACAGCGGCAAGAACTCCCGGCAAACGATTCAAATACAGGAACTACGTCACCACTACCACAATATGCCCAATGTGTGTTTTAAATAAAACCTGCCAGAAAGTTTTCATAGGCTGACTGGTTGAACTACCACAACAAGAAAAGGTAACACGTGCAAGAGGTTTTTACATTCATTTGGGTTAGAGATGTGTGATACTTCTTAAAATCCTGTTCATGCAGTTATTTTTTCTTGGAGCATCCTGCAATATGTTCTAGCGAATATAGTTCTCTGCACTCACTGCATGTTCATGTTGAAAAGAAAGGTTTTTAAGCAAAGGTCATGTTCAGCATGAATGTGTGGCACTGTATAATATTTTGGCAAATAAATTTTAAAATACAATATATTTTGGAATAAATTGTATTTGCTAGAAAATATTGCAGAAAGCATCAAACAAAAATTACTTCACAGGCAGGATTTAAACCATTTCTACATCTGTTGTTTTTTTTGGCTGGGGCATAATGATGGGGTTTATATTTATTATGAATGTATCAGCAGCTGTAAAACACTGTACATTGCTTCAGACTACAGTAATCCTACTCTTCCCACTACTTTGCTAACAGTATCTAGAAATAAGCACTAACAAAACACTGCGTGTACTGTACATGTTTTTGGTTAAAATTAGGGATACCATGATCCCATTTTGGCTTATATGGTTTTGATATGTGGGCCTGCAGCTGGATATTACTTCATATTACAGTAATTCATATTTATAGCAATCTAAAGGTTCCTTGATGGGTTCCAATCTGATCAGCTTTAATAGCCAATATCATAGGATCTAGTAATGTAGAACTCAGATGTAAGTTATAGTAATCTTCAGCATTACATCTGGTAGTTGTTTCTAATCTCAATTCTTTCTACACTGAAATATGATACTTTAGATTTTTATTTAATATCCCTAGTTGGCACATTCATGTTATGTTAAGTATGCAGGCAGAAACCTATTTGACCACCCAGGTGTGACACCCTTATACTGTATGTTTAAAAATGCATGGTCTCAGAAGTGTAACCTGGACCTGACGAAACACAAGTCACAAATTTATAATGTGACACCTTGACAGGGTGCAAGATGAGAACAACTGTTTGGGCAGTTGAAACATTTGACTGTTCCTACATGACAAGTAATTTTGAACTTTTATTTACAATTAGAGGCACTGAGACATGCATATTTGCATAGTATAAAGACTTTGAGTTTCAAACAATTACAGTAAGCTTTTTTAACCAATAATAATTTATTGGTGTGTTTACAAGACATTCAAACACACTAATCTGAACAACAAACAGCAGTATGTAACACCAACATTATTCCCCCCCATGATTTGTTTTTCCAACAATGTCCTCAGAAGGATAAGGCTTGATTATCTCCCTAAAATTATTCAGGTCCAAAGATTAAAGACTGTTCCTGAGAATATTACAAATTAATAAATGAAGGATGTAAAAATATTTACTTGCTCCATTACAGTGGAAATAAAAAATATGAATGAACAAGTATGTAAGAAAGCATCAAGGGCTTAGATTAGAAGTTTAGATTGGTAAGACTTTATATACCAACGATATTAGTAATGTACATGAGAACACAAATTTCTCCAGCTGAGTGGAATAACATGACGTGGATAAAAAAATAATACTCACTGATGTGTAGATGCTACACAACACAATGCAGTGCCACATGTGTTTGCAGCACAAAGGACAATGCTTGAACACAGCAATGATGTGCTCATGAAAATAATCAATTAACCCTAATATATAGAGAAAATGTGATGTTTTATCTAGAATGCTGTGAACAATGTTTCAGATACCTTAGGGGAAAGATAAAGTAAAGTGTCTGGTGAAACAATGTGTGCTGCTAACTCTTTTCGTGCTGTTTCAGAATGATTCAAATGAATACCCAAATATTTACATAATTTTGAAGGAACCTGAAATCACACAAAAGTCCACAATTTAGGTTTCTACAACAGACTTCCATGATCCACTGGCTCAGCTATGTGAGTTGCTCTTTTGTTATAAAGGTCATGCTGCATTGTAATTGGTCTGTGAATGTTACAAACTTGGGGAGTTGAAACTTATTTGCTGATAGGGGACACATGCATCACATGAACGATCAGTTAGTGATTGGCTCTCTCAGTCACAACATCCTGAAGGCGTTTGAGTAGCACGTCCTCACTTTCCTGGCTCAAACGTTTTGTGGGAGACTCTGTCTCATCTCCTTCCATGGTAAAAGCTCTCTTCTTGCTCACACTTCCCTGACGGATCATTTGGTTGATGACACTCAGCTCCTGAAAAAATCAGGAAGAGACAATAAGCTATAATAAGCTAGGCATAAATAAAATAATTACTTTAGGTTGTAATGCTGTTAAATAAACACACTTGTCAAAAATGAACATAGTAAGCAATCATTTAAAACACACAGCAGGTGATAAAAAAAGTAGTATGAAATGAACATCACGCATGCATTTAACTTAAGATTTTACACTGGCATTGTCCTTGAACAATAAGGTTGTGCAAAGAAATATAAACATTTTAAAACCAATTCAAGTCATTAACAACTGTAACTAGAGATGCATTTCTGCAAGAAAATGCAAAATGTGATTGTGTGCAATAAGTGTGAAAAATGTAAAGATGAGTGCAGCTCATGATGGACAAATGTGTGTGTTGTGTGAGTTTGTCAGAGCTACAAAATGAAGTTTGGTGGCTCTCTGATGAACCATTGCTGAGCAGGAACATGTTGATTCCAAAACTCATTTCAATGGCCATTTCAAAGATAAAAATGGCAAAAAAAAGTCAATAGGAGAAAAATGAGTGTGTTTAAAGTGAGGAAAATAGGAAGGCAGGTCAGAGTTGACTTCATGTATGTGTCCAGGGAGTTGCCTTGAGGTGTTATATGAAGTTTCGTGGCTCTCTGACAAAGTGTAACCAGGGAGAAAACCATCGAGTCTGAAACCCCATTATTTCAATGGGGCAAAAAAAAAAATGACATGAGAATGAGAGAAAGAAGGTGTCTATCTAAAAGCTCTATACAAGCACACTATTACCGGATGGGATGGACAATTTGGTGCTGGTTTGGGGTCAATATATTGAAAACTGCAAGAAGAAGCAAGACAAAAAATGGGTCTGAAGAATAATAATAACTAGAGATGCATTTACACAAGAAAATACGCATGATTGTGCCCACAGCATCAGTTGGCCTTTGCATACCATACCTGTGCAATTTTGTGGACACTTGTCTACCACCTGTTGGGTGATAAATAAATATCATCTAAAAAGGCACAGAGCAGCAATTCTCCAACACCAATGATCCACTGACATTCTGGCACACATAGGCAGACAACACACTCTACTATGAAAATACTAATCAGTTAATGTTCAAAATGATATAGAAAAATATATATAACACATATAGTACCGTATGTGTCGATGTCTAAAGTGAATAGATAGTGCAGTTCCTGCACAAACCCTGGGCTAATCCATACTGCTGGTATGAGGGAAAAGAACTAAATTTGAACCTTTTGGTATTACATATAGGAAGAAGACGCACAAAGTGCCCTAGTTCAAAGAAACTCACAAAAATCGAATAATATTCACCAAATCACTTAGCTAATAACATGGTTCACTTTAGGAGACCCACATGATCGTTGGTGCTCAATATATTAATTATATATGTAATTCTAATATGTTACTGTTCAATCAAATGCCAAACTGTGTAGACTGCACAGGAAGTTTGATTTTTGAGAGTTTAAAAGACACAAGACTAGTCAATGAGACAGTGAACAGATTTTTTAAACAGCATGCTCAGAACATGGAAAATATTTACAATATTGCCCACATGGTTCATTTCAGGAAATTCACATGATCGTTTTGATGGCAAAAATATGTAGATTTAGGAGGATTTCTTATATAAAAATTAATTAATGCATTAATGGTGCCTTCACAGATGTGCAAGTTTCCCATGCCACGGGCAATAACACACCCCCACACCATTACAGATGTTGGCTTTTGAACTTTGCACTGTTGACTGCATCTGGAGTGTCCTTTTATCCCAGCGGACACAACGTTCACACAGAAGTCCACAATTTCCAAAAACAATATGAAATATGGACTCATCAGCCCACAGCACACTCTTCCACTTTCTGTCAGCCCATCTCAAATGAGCCAGGGCCCAGAAAAAAAGGGGATTCATCAGAGAAAATTATGTTACCCCAGTCCTCAGCAGTCCAATCCCTGCACCTTCTGCAGAATATCTGTCTGCCCCTGATGTTTTTCTTGGAGAAAAGTGGCTTCTTTGCTTCTCGACACCATGCCATCCTCCAAAAGTCTTCGCCTCACTGTGCGTACAGATGCACTCACACCTGCCTGCTGCCATTCCTGAGCAAGCTCTGCACTGGTGGTACCCCAATCCTGCAGCTGAATCAACTTGGGAAATGGAGGTGGTGGTCCTTGTGCTTGCTGGACTTTCTTGGGGGCCCTGAAGCCTTCTCCACAGTAATTGAACCTCCCTCCTTGAAGTTCTTGATAATCCAATAAACAGTTGATTTATAGGTGTAATTGGTGAGTAGGTGCAATCTTACTAGCAGCAATATGCTAGTGAAGACCTTGAAGCCTGTGAAGTCCTTTCTGTGCAAAGCAATGATTGACTGCACATGTTTCCTTGCAGGTAACAATGATTAACAGAGGAACAATTATTTCAAGCACAACCCTCCTTTTAAAGAATCCAGCCTGCTATTCTAACTTAACAAGCATGACAGAGTGATCTCCAGCCGTGTCCTCATCAACACTCTGAACGAGAACGTGAACGAGAGAATCACTGAAATGATGTGAGCAGGTCCTTTTGTGGCAGGGCTGAAATGCAGCGGAAATGTTTTTTTAGGGAGTATGTTCATTTTCATGGCAAAGAGGGAATTAATTGAAATTCATCTGATCATGCTTCACAACATTCAGGAGTATATGCAAATTGCCATCATAAAACCTGAGGCAGCAGACTTTGTAAAACATAATATTTGTGTCATTCTCAAAACCTTTGGCCATGGCTGTACATTCATGTTGGTTTGTGATCGAAAGTCACAGGCATTCAATGTTGGTTTTCAGCCTTGTCCCTTACATGCAAAGATTCTCTAAATGATTTAACATTATAGGTTGTAGATTGTGAAATCACGACGTTTTGGAATTGTACGTTGTTTTTAAACTGTAGGACTATTTGCTCATGCAGTTTTTCACAAACTGGTGAGTCTCTCCTTATCCTTGCTTGTGAATAACAAAGTCCTTTTCATACATAATCAGGATGATATTACCTGCCACTGTTCAACACAGAGCAGATGCATGCAAAGTTTATGTAATTTACTTCAATTTTATAATGAGCTTATTTACAGCTAATAACTAGTTAAGGGGTATTTGTAGTCCTAACTACAATTTTGTAATGGCCTTGTTAATGGGTAATTAACTCCAAAGGACTGACTACATGCCAATGATAGCTGGTAGCTACAGTTGACTAGTAACCAGCTTCTACAGTTTTTTAGCTGCAATAATGTAACGTGCACGTTATGCAATTCACAGAAAGTGTATTTAAATTTAAACATATGAACATAAAACAATATCCAGGTAGGAAAATTCTAACCTTAGATGGGCTGCCAGCAAACTTGTATGTGTAGGCAGAGCTGGGTTTGAGGCAGGAACCATTTTTGTGAGGAGACAGATAGACAGAGTGTCTCTGAGATATTCGCCGTGGAGAGAGAGGCTGAGCTCGCAGTGAAGGGAATGGAGATAATGGGGGCGTATTCACCTGTGGGTGCATGAGACAAGTAAGACTTCATTATTATACTTACTTTGACTATTACTGCCAATATCTACAAATAAAGGGAAAAAATTCTATGCCACATAAAATTACATAAAAATGAGAAAATTATACATAGAAAAGTATACATACTTTACTATCACCTGCTGGATGAGCATATCTGAGTGCAAAAGATTTCATTTTCAGAACATAAACAGAATTGTAGAATTGGATGAGGTCACCCCTTATCTCATCTGATTCGATGTCAGCCTTAGATTTGGCACCCTGATCTATCCTTCCATTAGCTGAAGCCAAATAGAAGCAATACAATAAATGTTTGCTCAGATATTATACAAGACATTTAAGTATCCATATTTAAAATAAAATTCAAAGGTTCACTGAAAGCAGGTAGGGATCAGTACTTTGATCTGTAGGTACATCAACCTCCATTTTGTCATCAGCTTGCTGTTCGTGGACTCTTTTGCTCAGCAGCACACTGCGGTATACCTAGACATATGGTCATAAGCACACACAGTTATTATCCCACTAGTTATGTGCTTTTGAAAATATCTATGTTACTTACATAGCTGCTTGCTTGAGGCTGACTCCGATAACATTTCATTATGTCTTGAAAAGTGTGTTCCTCTTTTGAGATCTATGAAAAGGACCATGAAAACATAAACTGTTCCAAATAAATTCAGCATCTTGTCAACACAGCTTGTCACAGGTGTTACTATTTGACACATTCTCTGTTAAACATTTTTTTTTAATTAAATTAAACTTTACTATTGAATTTTATTTATGTTCTATTTACCACAGAATTAATCTGTACATTATCCATTGATTCTGTCCAATGATGCATTCATTCACTTACTCAAGCCATTCTACTACTTGCCTTGGATACAATGTAGACTGCACAGAGCAAAAGCTGATCCAGATGTCTATCTTTCATCATGTCTGTACAGTGGACCAAAGACTGCTCAAAACATGTCCAGATTTTGCCCCTTAACTCTGCAGAGATGTCCACCTTCAGACACAGATCTCTGAGACGCACACTTGCTAAATGATAGACCTTTAGAAAAATAAATAAATAAAATAAATACATAAATTTAATTAATAAAAAACAACTTTTTTTAAACACTAGATTATAGATTGTCAACTCTTCAAAAGTAATCTTGTTCCAGAAAATTTTACATATTTTGAAAGTACACTAACAAGACTCAGAACAAATTTGTACCTTAAGCAAGCAATACTTGTGATTATATTGAACTGTCTCCTGGTCCACATTTTGTATTATAGTCTGAATACAGCTGCAGTCAGGATTTGCATACAGTCATCATGGTCATGATTGTCATGTCAATATTGGGTTTTTCAGTGATTTATTTGAACTGTTGTTTTTCTGTAGAAGAATGACTGGACGGACTGGACATCATTAATTGTAAAAAAAAAAACAAGAATTTGGTGCACAAGATTTAATTTATACTGGGTTTTCTAACATCAACACAGAGTTGATAAAAAAAACCAAAAATATACATATGACACAAACATTTGGTTAAATGTACCTTAGCAAGTTTCACCTTGACCAGATGCTTTTGATAGCCATCAACAAGCTTCTGGCAGAATTCTGGTTGAATATTTGACCATTCTTCCTGGAAGAATTGGTAGAGTTCAGTTAAATTTGTGTGCTTCCTGGCACAAACCTGACTTTTAAGCACAGTCCCACATATTTTTCATGGAGTTAAGGTCAGGACTTGTTTGAAGCTTAATGTTAGCCTGCTTTATCCATTCTACAATTAGTTTTGTGTTTGGGGTCATTGTCCTGTTGGAAAATCCAACTGTGTCCAAGTTCCTACTGTCTAACTGATGGTTTGGTGTTATGCTAAAGAATTCTGAGGTTCTCCATTATTCCATCCATTTTGTGCCATTTTCCACCAACTACAGGCAGCAAAACAGCCCCAGAGCATGATGCTACCACCACCATGCTTAACAGCTTGTACAATGTTTCTTTTAACTCTGCTTGTTGTGGCCAAATAGCTCAATATTTGTCTCATCTGACCATAAAACCTTCCCCCAGAAGGCTTTTTCTTTGTACATGTGGTCAGTTGCAAACTTATGTCAAGCTTGAATGTGTCACTTTGGGAGTAGGGGCTTCTTTCTTGAATGGCAGCCTTCAGGATGATATAAAACTTATTTGACCATATACAGTTGTCTAGCAGTTTTCAGTTCATGGCAGTCTTGTGCTTTGATGGTTCCTGGATTGTTCCTGACCATCTGAACCAATTTCCTTTTAGCTGAGGGTGACACTTTAGGTCTTCTTGCTACACCTCCCATAAACTCAACATACTTGCTAAACAAACCCCTTTTATGTTGTGCACAGAGAAGGTACCAGCTGTAGTCAATCATGATCAATAACAAGATGTTAAGAGGCCTTGACAAGTTAAAAGAGAAACTGGAACACTGAGCACCACTGGATTAATCATCTAAGTAGGTGTATGTACATTTTTGATCCTGTATGTATAATTTTGACCCTGTATTGATTTCAGAAAACCCAAAATAAATTTAAGCTTGTGCACCAAATTCTTGTTTTTTTCTATTTAGACATATGTTGTACAATCATTCTGCCACAGAAAAAGGACAGTTCAGAGATATCATTGAAAGCCCAATACTGCCAGTCCCAGAGACAACACTGTCAACAAGTAGTAGCTATGTATGACAAAACTGGTATTTGGCTATTGGAGAGAGAACTGATTAGACACACATTTAGATTAATCATAAAACAAAACATAAACGAGTTGCTGACTTCTGTGTCATAGTCCATCTCACCTTGCGGAAAAAGAGTGCAAGGGATCCTGTGCAGCGTGGTCTGTTTGTTGGCTGTGTATGTACCTCAGGGGCTTCCTTTGCGGAGGTAAGTAGCACCTGGGTGGAGAGGGGGTTGAACTGGTTTGCTTGTACCTGGATTACCGTGATGCTTCCCATGTCATTCTTCATCACTACAAAGAGAGGAATGGTCTCTATAAGTCATTGCATATGGTAGCTGATCCATATATCTAACAATCAAGGAAGAATAATAAAAGTTTTAATAAAAAACAGCTGTTTTTATACACTCTAAAACATTTATATTCAACTATCGACATAGGTAAGCATGGTTGGTTACGATAGCACCACTCCAAGTAAATCAAGGAAACCACAACAAACAGACAATACATATAGAGAGCATTATACACACAGACACACACACACACACACACATACAGTATATACATATGCACAGAGTCCGCCAAAAACAAAAAATGTATACACACTTCAGGAACACTTCAACACATAAATGTCTGGAAGCTAATGGCCACAACTTTGAGCACCTCTTATAACTGTAGAGGCCAAAGATAACTTGTATTAATCTTGTGATGTCTGAATACATTTTTGTATTAAAATATTTATACAAATTTTTCCTGAAGTAGGTATACATTTTCTGGCTGACTCTGTTTATATACACATACATATATACATACATATACACACACACTATATGGACAAAAGTATTGGGACACACTTAATTATTGAATTCAGGTATTTCAATCAGACCCAGTGCCACAGGTATAAAATGAAGCACCTAGTCATGCAGTCTCCATTTACGAACACCTGTGAAAAAAAATAGGTCGTTCTGAAGAACTCAGTGACGTCAAGCATGCTACTGTGATAGGATGCCACCTTTGAAATAAGAAATTTCATCCCTGCTGGATATTCCACGGTCAACTGTAAGTGGTATTATTGGCATTTAGAAACAACAGTAATTCGGTCACGAAGCGGAAGACCATGTGAAGTCAGAGAGCTGGGTCAACAACTACTAAGGTTCTGCAGAACATTATGCTGATTCCATAGCTGAAGAGTTCCAAACTTCCACTGGTGTTAATGTAAGCACAAATACCGTGTGGCGGGAGCCTCACAGGGTGGGTTTCCATGGCCGAGCTGCCGCATGCAAGCCTCACATCACCAAGTGATGTGAGGCTTCTCTGTTCGGCAGTCAGATAGGCGAGTATGGGTTTGGTGGATGCTGGGAGAACGTTACATGCCTGACTTCAATGTCCCAACTGTGAAGTTTGGTGGAGGAGGGATAATGGAGTGGGGCTGTTTTTTTCAGGGTTTGGGCTAGGCCCCTTACTTCCAGTGAAGGGCAATCTTATTGCTTCAGCATACCAAGCCATTTTGGACAACGCTATGCTTCCAACTTTGTGGACACAACAAAAAGGTCCATAAAGACATGGTTGGATGAGTTTGGTGTGCCTCTGTGCACCACCACAATAGATTTGAAAAGGAATCAACATGTGATTGAGGTGTACTCTTTTGGCATTAATTCAAGGGGCTTAATAAATATGTTTAGGAATCACAGCCATGTCATACACTAGCCCGCTATTTTCATAGGCTCAAAAGTAAATGAACAGTTAACTGATAAGCAGTTTCATGGCTAGTTATGGTCTGCTTCCTCATTATTTTTTTGACAATAAAAAAAGATAAATGTTCTAGAGTTGATTCCAAATTTTTGCTGTGAAAGTATTTAAAAAATATTTCAATTCAAACAAATTTTGGCAGATTTTGGGAGAATCAATGAATAATCAACATTATAGACTTTAAAGTTCAATGTCTATAGTTAGTCAGTCAAAGGTAGGCTTGCTCAGTTTGCATCTTAATGCTTAGTCAAATGTGGCTTGAAAATGCTGGCTGCTAGCAATAGAATCAGAGGCTGTGCTAGGTTGGACCTCAGGGTTAGCTCGTAAATGTTTTGTGTTGAGTTACATTTTTAAACATAAATGTTCCATTTACTGGGCCAGGCAGCGTATTCTTGTGTGCCTCCTTCATTTTACCATTTTACAAAGCCACTGTAGCCAAAGGGCACTACGGAATGCAATTAATCAGATTTAATCTTTTTAACACGTTATTCTTTCTGTGATTAATTAATTGAAATTAGTGTGTAATTTTGACAGTTCTTGCATTCTTCAAAATGCAAAAAGTTGAGAGTTGAATGAGAATTATGTCTTGGTCTCCCCAGTCTCCAGATCTTTCTCCCATTGGGCTGGCATGGGGCAAGTTTGAAATGAGCATCCAGCAAATGAGAAAGAACTGTTTGCATGCTTGAAAAGGTGCTGTGAGGGTTTGGACACAAGTTATTTCCAAAAACTGTTTTTTCGGAAATAACTTGCTGGGAATCTGTTCTGCCATGATAAAGGCAAGGGGTTTTACAGTCAGTTATTCAATATATATATACATACACACACACACATATACTGTATATATAT
>JAQQZX010000037.1:21813015-21843990 GCA_030068355.1 Notoglanidium maculatum
CTTTAAAAATCAGACAATGTGATTTTCTGGATTTTTTTTTTCTCATTTTGTCTCTCATAGTTGAGGTATACCTTTGAGGTATGCCTCTCTCATATTTTTATGTTGGAGAACTTGCACAATTGGTGGCTGACTAAATACTTTTTTGCCCCACTGTATGTGAGTCAGCCTTTTCCCACATGAAGAATATTAATTCCAAATACTGTTCCACCATGACTGATAATCATTTGGAAGTCTGTTTGAGGCTGGCTACCAGCAACTATTGTCCGGACTATGCAACTTTGGCTGATTACATTAAGTTCAAGACGTCATCGGAGTAAGGTAATATCCAAAAATGCACAGAATTGTATTATGACATACGTGTTCATGCTGTTATGCAAGGTAAACAATAGATATATTAAATATAAAGTACACTCGGTATATATATATGCTTAGCATTTTTATTGTTGGTAGATCATTTTGACTTGGTCATTTCAAAAGTAGCTCACATGCCAAAAAAGTGTGAGCATTAGAGTTTACACTGAATGTTGAAATAAAGAGAAAACAGCCATTGAACGGCAGTTCTGAGGATGGAAACGGATTGCTGGTGGGTGAGGTCAGCCTAGAATAGCCACACTGGATTGAACAGAAAGAAAGGCTACAGTAATTGAGATAATCTTGAGGCAGATGGGCTACAACAGTAGAAGACTATGTCAGGATCCAGTTCTGTCAGTCAAGAACAGAAAGCTGAGGCTGCAGTGGGTACAGGCTCATGTAAACTGGACAGTTGAAGACTGGAAAAATGTAACCTGGTCAGGTGAATCTTGATTTCTACTAATAGTACAGTCAGAATTTGATGTGAATACTGTGACTCCATGGACCCAACCTGCCTTGTTCCAGTACAGGTTGGTGGAGGTGGTATAATTGTGTGGTGAATGATTTTTGGCACACTTTGGGCCCGTTAATACCAATCAATAGTTGCTTGCATGCCGCATCGTATTTGAGTATTGTTGCTGACCATGTGCATTCCTTCATGGCCAAATTTACCCATCTTCTAGTAGCTGCTTCCAGTATGACAATGTACAATGTCACAAAGCAAATGTCATCTCAAACTAGATTCATGAACAATGAGTTCAGTGTTGTTCAGTGGCCTTCCCAGACACCGGATCTGAATCCAGAAGGCATTTTGGGATGTGGTACAACCTGAGATTTGTAGCATGAAAGTGGAAAATGTTTAGGAATTGCGTGATGTGCTCGTGTCAACTCGGACCAGAATCTAAAAGGAATATTTTTAACATCTTGTGGCATTCTGTGCAGGTGTTGTAAAGAGAAAGAGCAAAGTTCCACATTTGTATAAGCCGCACTTGACAGGTGATATGACTTTGCCTTTGAGCCAAGGTTTGACAGGGTTTTCCTCATCTCAATGCTCAATCTGTGCATTGGTTTTATTTCCATGACAACAATATCTAGACAACAGATCACCACTCTAACTGACGCCTGATTGGTTGCCTGGAAAGGAGAGACAGTATTATTGGTTGTCTGAAAGGGAAAAACAGTGAAGATAATAGATTTGCTAGCTTGGGCTGGTTAAATCAGTGTCATCAGTTTTAATCCTGCCACCCCTCCCCATCAAAAAAACAATATAAATAATAAATAATAAAATATAAATAATATTACAATAATAAACAATGTTATAATATTGATAATATTTTTATTGTTAAAGTTAAATAAGTGTATTTTACATTAAGACGGCATATCAGATTATATGAAAAAAAATTCTCTTTTTCTGAAAGCTTTTATTCTTGCTTCCAATTTGTTTACACCACTACAGACTTCTTCCTTCTTTGTTTACACACAAATGTAGAACTAGGGTAACTGCAGTGACATCATACATGATAACTAGGTTGATGGCTAAAATCACGTCACTTGTCTAGTACATCTTATACATACTTGAACTTTATTCTTTTTCTTCATACCTGCACAGAATATCCCATTGCAATGTTCAGATATCCATCCCATGTTAAGCTTTCAACATCATGTCACCCACACATTAAAAACTGTGTAAAGTAGTAAAACTGTATGTGTTCTGAGTTTATCACACCACAGAAAAATGTGTTATTAATCACCCAGCCAAATTTGAATGATTAAAAAAATCATGAAGTATATATAATTAGGTTTCAAAATCATGAAAAAATAAGCAGTACACTCTTCCCTGAGATGATGGGGGCGTGCCCGCTGAAAGTGCTGAAACAACGCCCAATTGTGCCAAACCATGTCCAAGCATAAGTGTTTATTATGTTCAACCACTTGCTGAATTATGGCTAAGCTGACACGCTTAAAATTAGAAACTGAAGTCAAGATTACACCTTTGAAAGCATGTACTCTATCCCATCAGAGGTTCTGTGTTCTGAAAAGCCCAGTGGAATAACCATCAAGGCAAGACAAGAAGGCTGCTGTACAGGCTAGACTATGGGCTATGCTACAGGCTAACCCCCACAGACCATCCGTTTGCTCCAATGTCTATCTGCCATAGGAGTTGCACTGAGAAATAAAATAGCACCATTTTGTATCCGGAGTGGTCGCTGAACGCTATTTGTTACAGCCACATAGGTATCCTGTGTTTTCTTTGTATTTTCTATCCTCTTTCTGTGGTCCCACCCAGCTTGTTTTCATTGCCAGACATGGTGCACCTGGCCAGTTCATTAAGCAGCATTTAAAAACTGCTGTTGCAGAGGGGCTTCTATCTTGGGGACTGCTGATCATGTGGACTTTTAGCCTGGGACTTGGGGTTGTGGCGTGCCTGTTTTGTCTGTGTGTCTTTAGCTTTCTTAATGCAGTGTTGATAAATCCCATGGAGTTAGTTGTTTTAAAGGTGCTCTTTATACTTGATTTGGGTCAGTGGTGGAGCGTTGTTTACCCCATAGGTCCATCCAAGGGTGGGGTGTGTAATATAAATACACATATAAATACATATAAATGGGGGCTCGTCTGGGATCGAACATCTATGAGGCAAATATGTGTAAGTTTTGTGTGCTTTGTTTTGTGTAGTGGTCACATTTCTGGTTGTTGCTTGACAACCAGAAGCAATGTTGGCAGTAGATAGCTTTGTTTAGCCTTTGTTATTTGTGATGGTATATCTGGGTGAGTACATTTCTGAGTGTAGCACTGGACGTTGTTTTGGGTTTGCTGCCATATTACAGAGTTGACTGTTTAAAGAAGCCTACCAGGGCACCACTGAAGACTAGCTAGTTTAGTTAGCCATCTTGTGAGGCAATTAGGGATTAGGGTGCTTCTCTACAATTTGTTTCCCATGTCACTTTGAACTGTGAACAGCAACTTGGGGTTATATTATTGTGTGAGATGACTCTACCTTTTTGT
The DNA here is from genome assembly GCA_030068355.1 of Notoglanidium maculatum. NCBI lineage: Eukaryota > Metazoa > Chordata > Actinopteri > Siluriformes > Auchenoglanididae > Notoglanidium > Notoglanidium maculatum. The sequence goes on from JAQQZX010000037.1 coordinate 21,816,370, forward strand.
TTAGTCAATTTGGCTTGTGTTACTGTGATGAATACTTTTGGGTGCAGTAACTTGTGGTGTGTGACTTTTTGTTATGATAACTGCATTGCACATTTGTTGGGTCAATTGTTGGTTGCTGCTTGGGTGTATGTTGGAAACATTTGTGTGTAGTAGTTGACTACACTGTGACCATTTGTGTTGTGGCTGTTGCAGTTCACTTTTGGTTTGGTTTTGGTGTGTTACTGCTTTTGTATGATTTAATTGCAGCTATTTAGTTGTTTTGACCTCTTCATGTGGGATGTGACTCCACAGATCATTAAATCGTAGAGTGGTGGGTGTGGCCTCCCAGTTTTGTTTTGGCATTGTTTTGTCAGCCTCATGGTGGTAGCCATATTGTAGAAAAAAAAAAAAAAAAAAAAAAAAAGAAAGAAAAAGGGAGTGGCACCCACTGGTTTGGTTGTTATGGTCATGAACAGTGCTTATTGCTGTAGCCTTGTTGGGCCCTTTTGTGTCTTTGAGAGCTTGCTTGTCACATTATTACATTTTGAGTTCCTCTGACGTTGGTAAACACATTTTTGTAAAAAGCGGTCCTTTGTGTGGCTCATAGCCTTTGAGTTGCAATAAATAAATAGTATGATGGTACTTTTGTCACAGTGAATTAATTGTCTTAAACTTATACGTGACCCTCTACTTGTTCACTATTTTAAGGGTGGGGGTGTTATGGCCACATAGGTATCCTGTGTTTTCTTTGTACTTTCTATCCTCTTTCCGTAGTCCCACCCAGCTTGTGCTACACCTAATTGCCAGACATGGTGCACCTAGCCTAAAAGCTGCTGTTGTAGAGGGGCTTCTATCTTTGGGACTGCTGGTCATATGGACTTTTAGCCTGGGACTTGGACTTGTTGATAAATCCCTTGGAGATAGTTGTTTTAAAAGTGCTCTTTAGACTTGATTTGGGTCGAGGTGGAGTGTTTGCCCCATATGTCCACCTAAAGTAGGGTGTAACAAAAGGGGCCCCTGAGAGGCTAACACTAGTGCAAAAAAGATTGTGTTTCTTTTGTATGTCCGAGGTCATTACCTTGCTAACAGATCCACCTGCAGCTAATTTATATCCTTCTGGCAGAGACAACCAGGTTTTGTCCTATACATGCTTAGAATACTTGTGTCCAATTCATAGTAAATGTCAACTGTTCCTGAAAATAGTATGATCCTGATTGTGCTTAATGTTATTTTTGTAACTGCCTCTGTCTGTTTTTTTTAATACATGAGGATGTCATAAAAACCTTACGTTTTAAAATAAAAAAGAAGAAAAAAGTGTCGTTTGCCCCATAGGGCCACCCAAGGGTAGGGCATAACATATTGCTGTGCTGCCATCTTGGACATGATGTAAGTTTAATAACTTGCAAACGAGTTGGAGAACCACTGATTCTAATGTGCTCCAGTGTTTATAAGTTGTATTAGGGGAGGGGTTATGCTAATTAGGTGGCTCTAGTGCGTCATCGAGCCACTATTACTGACCTGCCCAAAAAATCCGAATCACAAAAATGATAAACTGTTTAACACCACAAATCAGTAGTATATAGTTAACAGTCTTTTCACATGTTTTCAGCAATTATTTTCTAACAAGTATAAGGTGTTTAGAAGCAAATCTTTGAATATGCTTTACATGGTCTTTATTGCTGCACTCTTATTATTATGGTCATGCTTCGTGTTGGTACCATACCTTTGCGTGCACTGGAGCCCAGGCCAGTGCGGACCTCTCGGAGACGAGGGTGCATGACGGGTGACAGAGCTATTAGAGGAAGGTGGGTGGGGCCCCCACTACTGCTGGTGTGGCTTGAATCAAGACTACTAGGAAAATTTACCTACAACAGACACACACATGCAGGTAGACACATACACACAGACAGAAACACGCACACAAAAAGGCAGACTTGGATATTATCTTAAATACAGTGCCCTAAACAATTGTTGACACCCCTTGTAAAGATTAGCAAAAAGGGTTAAAAAAATTCCACCTTTTGGTGAAGCAGCTTCATGTCAAACAAAAAATTAGAAACATCTAACCTTTAATTTAAATGAATTGGTTCAGAAAAACAAACCCCTAATCAAGAAATAATTATTTTCAGCAAAAACCACATGTGCCACAATTATCGGCACCCCTGAAAATTATGAACACAATGTAACTGAAGCATGTTTCCCATTTAAATTGTACATTTTTTAGTTGATTGGAGTGTGTAGAAACTAGTAAGCTGTAATCCATGACTTTCTGATTAACAGTGGTACAAATATAAGGTGACATAGAGGTCAAATTCCCTTATTCATCCATCAACATGGAAAGCTAGAGAACACCAAACAAACCAAATGGGTGAGAATTGTGTTGACAAAGTTAGGGAATGGTTATATGAAAAAAAGCTATTCGCCTTAAAAGACCCATTTGTACTGTTGGGGCAGTAATAAAAATGTGGATATAAACTGTAACAGTTACAAACTTGCCTGGAAGAGGACCAGCTGAATTACAAGAAAAAGTAAAATCTTGGGGTTACCAAGTCTCCAACACCACCGTCAGACACCCCCTCTATTCCAGCAGATTATTTGGAAGGTATGTCAGGAAAAAAGCCTTTTCTGTCAACGACAAATGTATTTGCCTGGAGTTTTCAAAACGCTACTACAACTTTGACAGGGATCATGTTCTCTGTTCTAATGAAACAAAAATGATGTTTTTTGGCAAAAAACACACAAGGCTGGTTTGGCATAAAAAATAAATACGGTTATATACTTATCCCAACTGTAAAATATGGTGGAGGTTATGTTGTCCCAATGTTGTGGGACTGTTCTTCCTCCAAAGGCCCTGGTGAGCTGGTTAGGGTACATGAAATACCAGGACATTTTAAATCAAACTCTGGCTGCCCTTGCCAGGAAAGAAATACTGGGTCACCACTGGGTCTTCCAGTGGGACAATGATCTGAAACATATGTCCAAATTAACAAAAAAAGGTTAACTGACCACAGAATCAATCTTCTGCCATGGGTATCTAAAGTCCCCTTACCTGAACCCCATTAAAAACCTGTGGTGTGAACTGAAGAGGAGAGTGTACAAGAGAGGAGCTAGGACCCTAGATCATCTGGAGAGATTCTGTTAAGAGGAATGGTCTCAGATGCCCTGCTGTGAATTCTCCAACCTTATAAAACGTTATAGAAGACACAGTGCTGTTTTATTGGCAAAGGAAGTTTGTACAAAATGTTAAATGCAGGGGTGCCAATAATTGTGGAAAGTGGTTTTGTTGAAAATAATTATTTCTTGATGAAGGTTAAGGTAAGGTTAGATTTTTTCACTTTTTCAGTGTGAGATGAAGCTACTTCACCAAACCGTGAATTTCTTCTAACCCTCTTTACTAATCTTTACAACGGGGACAAATTTTTGTGTAGGCCACTATACTTGAAGCAAAAAAAAGTTATTCATGAGAGACTACCTGTAAAAAAATTAAAATAACAATAGCGCATAACTAGTGTAGTTAGTATGAATATTAAGGTATTGCCTAAAAATATAAGCAAATTTATGTTCACTGCACAATGATGTACTGTATGTATCCACACCTCTGCTACAGTAGGGACTTTTGAAGTAGCATTCTGCAATGCCTCCCACAATACGGAGTCTTTGGTCCATGCTCTGCTTTCCAGCACCTGCTCCTCTATGACGTTCAAGTGCTTCACCATGTCTCTGGAGAGGCCCTCTTCAGAGCGGATGAACACCTCTATCACCTGCACATAACAACCAGGGCTGGGAGATTACTTTAAAATGTATTTCTACACAATTACTAATTATCTGTTAAACTGTAGTCAAAACCAATCCAAGTATCATAATTTGTCAATTGTACATCTGTATATTTGCCCATCTGTATAGCAATATAGAACATCTGTATGCTATACAGATCATCTGTATATCTGTATACATCAACACATCTGTATATTTGTCCATAGTACATCTGTATATTTGCCCTTCTGTATCGCAATATAGAACGTCTGTATACTTAACTTATTTGTACATAATCTGGACATAACTATTCCCACCTCTGTACATAACTATTACCATCTTCTACACCACCCTTATCTGCCTTTATTGCACTTGCTGCTCTTTGCACTTCTGATTGGATGCAAAACTGTATTTCTTTATCCTGTATTTATACATGTGTAATGACAAAGTTGAATCTAATCTAATCTAATCTAATAATACTAGAGTAACCATAACTTGATTACTTTCCCTTACTTGTAGGTTATCTCAATACCAAATAAGTGGATGATGACAGCATTTTCATAGCTGGAAGGCATAACTTTGATGTGATGTTCCTCTTTTCTGCTTTAAAGACAAAATTATGGCAAAATTTCCACCCAGTGAAAAAATTTTTTTTTCTACTGGAAGCCATGATAATGAATTGGCTACTGTAAGATGGTTTCACTTGAGACCAGAGTAGTGATGTGAGACTGGTGATGTGTTATAATGTGTGCGCATGTTCATAGCAGTATATCATTCTTTATTTTAAAATGTATTTTTGGGCTGCAACTACCGATTATTTTGATAATTAGCTAATCAGTCAGTTATTTCTTTATAACAGAAATAGTTATTCTGTGTTGGCCCTGTTGTGGACTGGCGACCTGCCCAGAGTGTAACCCGCCTCTCGCTCAAAGATGCTGGGATTGGCTCCAGCTTCCCTGCGACCCAGATGGATAAAGCGGTATAGATAATGGATGAAAACTTAGGCAGCAGACTTTCTGAAAATTAATATTTGTGTCATTCTCAAAACTTTTGCCCATGGCTATATGGCTGCAGATATCACAGTGTCCCAAGAATCCGTCTGGACCAGGAAGGGGCACTCGAAGTCAGGGTTCCAGAGTACCGACGAGCTGGTGAGCACTGTTCTGAGGGCCTGGAATACTAGCACCACCTCTGAGGTCCAGCACACTGTCTCTTGCTTACCGTTCCTGGTTAGGTCTGAAAGGGGGACAGCTATAGAGGCTTGGGGTTCACCGTGAGCCTAGCTGTTGGGCTTGGGCACCACGCCGAAAGGTCTGGACCAGGGGCTGGTTTATTCCTCGGTCACTCCGTCCCTTAGCATTTTGGTGAATCCTGCCTCTATAGCTTGACATCAGGCTTCCGGCACATGGCAGGGCCGCTGCATGATGACCACTCTGGGGGGTGGGGTGTCTGTATGTGATGATAAGCTACATTTCTCCACCCTGGCTCTGAGGAGAATACGTCTCTGTACTGGGCCTCCAGTTCATTCAAGTCTCGTTACTGCATCGGGGAGATCGGGGCCCCTGTCGATCGTCTCTGGCTCACCTTAAACACAAGACAGACCCGAGAGGAGCACAGGCACTGGCTCTGTCCATCGCTTTAATAGGTTGATGTGGTAAGTTTGTGTTTCAGTACGCTTACCTGGCTGCTTCAGGCGGCTGGGCCAGGCTAGTTCACTGGGCCTACTTGCTCTACCACTGTTTATGGGCCTTGCCAGCGTGCGAGGAACTCGCACGCTGCGCTGGGGACGAGGAGCAGCACTTTATCCTAGACCTGGAATTCTCGTACCTGAGCGCAGATGTTAAATGCACGTTGCTGCTCCCGCTGGGCTGTTGTGGGCTGCAGTGGTTCGACTCATGGATAGCCCAGAGAGCACAAGTATCTTTGTCTTTAAGGTCGTAAATTCCTTCTTTCTTCGGGAGGAAGCGTGTGGTAGGCTCTCTGAGGTTCTCCCATGAGGAGCGGCGCTAAGAGCCACGGCCAATCCCACGGGGCCACCCCTCCCATATGGCAGTCCTCTCAAAGGTGCCCAGGTATACCTTGCCATACTTCCAGTAAAGGGCAATCTTAATACATCAGCATACCAAGCCATTTTGGACAACACTATGCTCCCAACTTTGTGGACACAGTTTGGGGAAGGTCCTTTTCTATTCCAGCATGACTGTCCCAGTGCACAGAGCAAGGTCCATAAAGACATGGTTGGATGAGTTCAATGTGTAAGAACTTGACTGGCCCACACAGAGTCAGGTCAGGAGTTCCAATACTACGTCTATATATGATCTAAAATCATAAATCATAGAATCATATATATATATATATATATATATATATATATATATATATATGGACCTTAAATTCCAAGGGTTTTAAATCGCTTGTGATTACTTATTTGGAAGTGCACTGCATTTTAAATGACATATGGCTACATGGTAAACAGATTTATGATTTCTGATTTTTATAAATTGGAAAAAAATAACATTTTTAACATAAAACTGATAAGAAAAAAGTGGTTAAAACTGTGGTCAAATTGGTTTGAAGAGTAAAGTCATTTTCAAATGATATGCTGATTGACTATAAATGGTTATGACAGTATGGAGTTCTCGCAATGTCTTCCAAATTGGTGGTGGCCCTGGTAGAAGGTCCGTCAGGGAAGAGGAGTTAATGACAAAAGGTTATAACAGACAATATTTTCAAGACCATAACATTAGTAACAGCATACACATTTGTATTCTGACCTCTGACCTTGTAAAAGTAGAATGGGCTCAGCTGGAAGGTTTCTAAAATCCAAGGGAAGATTCGTTGAGAACTATAAGCAAACAGTACAACCTCCAGACAGCAGGCCAGAAGAGAGCAGTGAAAAACATCTTGTTCTAACAACACCTGATGAGAAAAAACAACTTATGAGGCAGTGAAACAACACACATTCTAGCTATCTTCAGGTTTTTTTCTGCCAAGTCTATATCCAAGAGTTTGTATAAAAGGCTTGAAAACATACAATATACCTTATATTTACGATATATATTGAGGAACTTCAATACCTTTCACTCCAGTGGTTAAAATATTTTGTCAGGAGCAGTGTGTATGTGCATGTTTTTAACGTGCAAGGTACTGTCAGCATTATTTCTGAGTACTACAAAAATATAATCAAAACAAGCAAACTGACAGATCTATAACAAATGTGTTTAATCTTTTCCTTCCATACTTACAGTCATATCTTTACCCTGGAGTCTCTTAATCTCTTGAGCCATAACATTCTCCAGAACCTTAAAATACAGTATTTCAGCTATCTTCAGACGGTTTTCTGCAAAGTCTACAGCCAAGATGGGATAACAACAACAATGACAAACAATAACAAATAAATGCATAAACATGCATTTGCACACATGCAATGGTTTATTAATAGGGGATGGCACATTGCATAAAATCATGGGGAAAAGAAATTTCACCCTCTTTCAATTTTATTTATTACTTATCAGGGCCTATATAACAATTGTATTGTTCTCACCAACCTCTATAAACAAATAACCTCATGTGACAAAAAAACACAACAAATTTTAAGATGTAGTAATTTTTTTCCCCCAAAAAAGTAAAGTAATATTCAGGAACCTGGTGGGGACAAATAAGCATCCCCTCTACCATATAATTCAGCAAAATATATAAACTTTTTTTTTTTCATCCTTAAATATTTTTTTTAAACCAGGATAGGCACATTGAGATAAGGTCTCTTTTCAAAGCAAGCCATGGTCAAGATAAGGCAGCACCAAATTTTGCACCAAGTTTAAAAACTAACACATATAGCAAACACAAAACAGATACATAGAAGAAGAAAAAATAGTAACAATAACTTGAAGTAAACATTTTGTTTTAATAAGGAGTTTAAGGACATTAGTGTTTCATATTGTTTTGAAGAAATTTTGGCCCATATATAACATTGTTGAACAACAATTGAACAACAAATTCATTGATGTTTTAGGGCATTCGTTTATGCACAGCTCTCCTAAGATCCCATCATAGCATCTCCATAGGGTGGAGGTCTGTAATTTGATTTGAGCATTCAAACACCTTGATTTTTTTCTTCTTTAGCCATTTAGATGTCAATTTGCTGATGTTGCATAGGATCACTGTCCTGTTGCATGACCTTTCACTTAAGCTGCTCAACAGATGACCACATATTTGTCTTGAGAATATTGTGGTATAATGTGGAGTTCATAGTTGTCTCAATGATTACAAGTTTCCCAGGTCCTGTGGCTGCAAAACAAGCCCAAATCACTACACTTGACAGTTGGCGTGAAGTGTATGGTCACCAAGCACAGCGCCATGTAAGGAAAAACTGAACCACAAGCATCTCTACCGTGGTCTCAGTCCAAAGGATGTCATTTCAGAACTTTTGTAGTATGTTCAGATGCAATTTTACAAACCTAATAATGCTGCCATATTCTTTTTGGAGTGAAGGGGCTTTTTTATGGCCACCCTTCCATGAAAGAAATGCAGGCTCCACACTGTGACCATTTAATCACATTTTGCAACCATTTTTGGAGACAGTGCAACTAAATTTTAGAACTAGGCACACCAGTGTGTCTTTTTTATAAATCATCATCATATATCATGTGAAACCCCAGGAAGGAATGAGAATTGGTGGGTGTATTGGAGTGGAGAGCTAATGGTACATCTCCCATTTCCACTGCAACAAATTTTGCTTCACTGTCATTCAGGTTGTATGGGGGTGAAATTCATCTGGTTGGTGAATGACCAGAAGTAACAATGCATGATGCCGTTCCAAGGCATCTCAGTGAAAACAAACAGCTCTCAAATGGAGAAATAAAATGTTCATTTAAGTTTAGCAATTCTGTGACTTATTTGCAATAATCCACTCATCAAAGTATAAATTATTTATACTTGATGTCTCTGCCAGGTTGTTTTCACCAAGTTGTCAAGCCACTGCCAGACACCACACCGACCAGACCAATGGGAGAAAATTCACTGAGGCAAGTGAAACAGAGATGGTGAACTCTCATCATTATGCAAATGAGAGCCATGTGAGAACCAATCAGTTCAGGGTTTGATATGTTTGATATGTGGCACTCTCTAGAGAGGCAGGAGTTACAAAAAAGATGTCAGAGGCTAAAGGCTACATGTAGCATGAAAACATGTGTTGCGTTGCATGTTGATTTAAATGGTGAGCCTAAAATTTGTGCTGGTACTCCCAAAATTTTCAGTAAGGAGCACCAGTGCTACTAGTGGAGAAAGTTAGTTTGGAGCCCTGTTATGTCTGCTCAGTTTTTTTAGTGCGCAAGAACACCAAACTGCCAAAAGTTTTGCTTTTATAGAGATTGTCACACTTCTTGATGATTAACCAATCTTACACATTTCACTAGTACCACTGGTGCAACATCGAGAGCCACTGTGGCATCACTGGTCACCTCTCAGACGGAGCCGTGGCCAACCCGGGGTCCTAATATAGAACCAGTTGCTAGGCGACAATCACATGGCCGCAATCGGGGCAATCACGCCGCAGCTGTGAGCCATGCTTAAAAGACGTGAAGCAACGCAGCTCGGCGCGCAGACATTACATGTTGCCACGCCACACTGCTGGAGATTTATCAAAAAGAGACGAAACAAAACGTTAAAAGAAAAGGAGAAAATATTTTGGTTTAAAAGAAAAGGAGAAAGAATTTTGGTTTAAAAGGAAAGAAGAAAATATTTTGGCTTAAAGGAAACATAGAAAATAATTTGGTTTAAAAGATAGGGGAGAGGGGAGTATATTTGCTTAAGTTAAATTACTGTCATTCCTCATTATATCATTTGCTTTATGCTAGGGAAAGCTTTATTGAGGGACAGTATAATAGTCATAATCACTCCCAGTCTTAATAATAATTCTGGTGCATGTAAACCTGGAGATTGCCGGTTCGAATCCCCACCTCGGCAAGCTCATTGTCTAACCCCTGTTACATAAGCACTCCCTCACAGTCTCATTTAATTTTGGCATCTTGGTTCTGTTTACATCAGGCTCTTTTGGGCCAACGGGCTAGGGTTCCCTACCACTTACCACCTCGGGAATCCTCCCCAATAACACCTGGCTGCTAATTATTCTGTTAATGATTGTAGAAGTAGTAGTTATTTAGTAATTACTTGTAATTATTTTCCCACCTGGTTTTGAAATGTTGGTTTACTTTTGGGAAAAATAACTACATATTGAAATCTGTTGTATTTTTTGTTGCCGTCTGAGGTTCTTTGTTTATTTACAGAAGTTGGTGAAGACCAAACGATTGTTATTTATGCCATTATAAAAAAAAAGAACATTGAATTAAACAAGGGTGCATCTTTTTTCTCATGACTGTATATAACTGTGCTTCCACCAATATGAGGTACCAGGAGCAATGAAAATCACCTGGCATGTTCATGGCAAGAGCTTTCAACAAAGTAATAAAATGACCTATGATACACTATTGGCAATTATGATGGTATACATTCTGTGCACTTGGCACAGTTTTGTGTTCACACAAAGATGTATTCATATGATTTTTACCTGACAGTTAGTAGGGGTTAAAGAGTATAAAATTCATATTTGAGTAACATGGCCTGGCAGGCTTGCAGTAGAAAACTGAAATGTCTATACATTAGGCATTCAGTAACATGCCAGAGAACGTTAAATGTAGTGAATTTGTGCAAGGTTTCTAACCCATATGGACTCCCTGAAGATCATCTGTTTGTTTGGTGTAGGCCTGTTTAAAAGTCTCTCCTAGATTCTTCACACGATTTAAAATGGCTTCAGTGGGGTCAAGAGAACAAGACCTAAGGAAGGGAAAAGGGCACACTTTGAATCAATGTATTATTTTAATACAGCAACTGTCCTCGTAATCTGTTTTACCATGCAAAACCTTGTAAAATATCCTTGAGCTTTGAGATAGATCCAAAAACCCACAACAGACACACCACATAAGTTTCTTTTCCAGTACCAAGCAAGATCAAGCATTTACTGTGGCTGTGGCACAATGCTTGTGAGAATGGCTATGATTTCTTTCCTGTGGTGCTGCTAAAACTGCTGCTAAATCTTTTGTACATCATAAATATGCAGCAGCACTCACAATCTCATTTTGCTTACTCTGTTTGCAGAGCAGCACAAAATACAGTGCCACTACAAAGTTCGTGAATCCTTTACAATTTACTGTATTACTGCATTTGACCTGAAATGTGATCAGATTTTCACCAAAATCCTAAAACTAGATAAAGAGAGCCCAATTAAACAAATGATGAAAAAACATTGTAGTTTTTATTTATTTATTGAGATTATAAAAAATTAAACATCTTTGTCTGAAAGAGTATTTTGAACGTTTGTTTTCAATAACTGGTGAGACCCCTTAAGCAGCAATAACTTCAACCACAGTTTCTGGTAATTGGTGACCAATCTTGCAATATTGGCTTGAGTAATTTTGGCCCATTCCTTCATAAAAAACTGCTTCAACTCAGTGATGAAGGTGGGCTTCCTTGCATGAACTGCTCTTTTTAGGTGCTTATACAAAATGTCTATTGGGTTAGGGTCTGGACACCTGGTCAACACCTGGTCACTGAACAATGTAGGGATGAACTAGAATGCTGATTGTGCACCAGGACTCCTCATGGCCATTACAAAATGTTAAATTTCTTCTGAATTAATTATTTCTTTGTAGACTCACTTGTGTACTTAGGGTCCCTTATCTTTCTGCATGACCCACTTACTGTTACCCTTCAGTCCACTGACACCTGTATTCCAGGTTGATCAATAATGGCAAGCTTTCCTGAATCTGAGGTAGCAAAGCAGCCCCAAACCATGACAGTTCCACACAATGTTTTTTTGGCTGGGAATGTTGAAATGCAGTGCTTGGTTTTTGCCCAACATAACAAATCACAAAATCACAATTAAAAAGTTCGATTTTGGATTCATCCGTTCCCCAAACATTCTTCCAATAGGCTTCTAGCTCTAGCTAAGTCTTCAGCAAAGTTCAGATGGGCGGCATTGTTCTTTTTGGAGAGTTCTTTTTGGCTGTCCTGCCCTGCAAACCATTCTTGTTCAGTTTTTGCCTGACATCAGTGAAAGTGTGGCCTTAGTTATTGTTATTGTGTTCTCTTGATCTTTTTAAGGATTAAGGTGAATATCTGATCACATTTCAGGTCAAATTTATGCAAAAGTACTAAATATATTTAGAGTTTCTAGTGGCACTGCATGTGCAATAAACATTTATATTTTTATCAAGCAACATTGAGCCTCGTTTAGCACACAATTACCAACAAATGTATTCACAAATCATTTGAAAGAGCATTTAGGTGTTCATTAAAATCCTGTTAGTTTGCAAAAACATTTGTATCCTAGCTCCTGAGGTTGTACCTTCAAATCATAATTGGCATGGGTTACTGCAATTTTATCTAGACTATGAATTACCAAGTTTAAACAGCTTATTGATTTCAATTACAAACAAATTCAATGAAAACAGACTGCATTTAAGAGGAAGTGAATATTTAGAGACCAGTATGATTTTTTTTTATTATTATTCTTTAGAGGACCAAAGTCAATGTACAAGTCTGTTTTGCATTGATGTGCAGGAGCTGGCAGGACACTTAAAACAAAACATAGCAATTTCCCTGTGTGATGTGCTTGGTGTTCAGAAGCTTCATTATTACTTTCTCCCTTCTTTCATATGGACAATGAAATGGTTAAAGGTTTGTGGATACCTGAAAATTTGCATTTTATGTCACTGGATCTACGGGGCCTAGCCCAAACATATTGCAGCAAGACAATGCCCCTGTGTACAAAGTGAGGTCCATGAAGACATGGTTTGCCAAGGTTGCCGCTCAAAAATTCAAACGGCCTGCACGGTGCCCTGACTTCAACACCTGGTCACTGAACAATGTAGGGATGAACTAGAATGCTGATTGTGCACCAGGACTCCTCATCTGACCTCACTAATGTTGTAGCTGAATGGGCATATCCCCAGTCACACACCCCAAAATCTATTGAAAAGCCTTCCCAGAAGAATAGAGGTTATTATCCCCCCTGCAAAGAGAGACTAAATCTGAAATGGGATGTTCAAAAAGCATATATGGGTGTAATGGTCAGGTGTCCACAAATTTTTGACCATATAGTGTAAGTGACAGGCATGCAGTTAATACAATCATGCAGATACAGGTCAATACAGCTTTGCTTAATGTTCCCACCAAACAACAGTATGGGAAAAAAATGCAATCTCAGTGGGTTTGACCATGGCATGGTTGTTGGTGCCAGTCAGAATGATTTGAGTGTTTCAGAAACTGGACACTTCAGATATCTCAGTGAGTTGTGCATGTGTAAAAATGTCCATTGTTAAAAGTGCTAAAGAAATAAAAAGATGGCAATTCAAAGTTGGCATTATTGTGTTTGGCCTTGTAACATGACTACCACAAATTCTGCAAATTAACTGATGGAAATTTAGGAGTATTCTATATTTGCTTACACATTTTTATGGCCTGTCTCATAGCTGGTTAGAATAGGCTTATGTGGGACTACAGGATATTATCTTAAAGCTTTTGTTGTAAACAGGTCTTAATTAGATACAACTACAGTGGCATGAAAAAGTATTTGCCAAACCCCTACAACTGGACCCCTACAACTTAGAGGGCTTTTGAGCATCAACTGCCCACTTAAGGTCCTGCTACAGCATTTGAATAGGGTTTAGGCTAGACTGTGTCTAACCCACTCCAAAATCCTAACTATGTTTTTTTTGAGCCACTCAGTGGTGTACTTCATTTTGTATTTTAGATTGTTGTCTTACAGCTGTTGTCTACTGCACATTTGTGCCTGAGCTTTGGCTCATGGACTAATGAATGGATTTTCTCCTTCAGGAGAGTTGAATTCATGTTTCCATCAATTAAGCAAATAGCTCCTGAATCAATAAAGCATCTGCTTCCGACTGTAGTGATTAAGGCATTTATAAAGCTGCAACTGACGACTTGGACAAACTGACTGACACTGTGACATCTTATACCAGCTTTTGTGAAGACGTGAGTGTACCAACCAAGACCTACTGCACATAAAATAATAATAAACCATGGTTTACATCCAGACTAAGGCAACACCGACAAGCCAAGGAGAATGCTTATAGAAGTGGGGAGAGGGACCTGTACAAGCAAGACAGAAACACACTGACTAAGGCAAAAAGAAACTATACTGAACAGCTGAAAAACATGTTTTCAGCCAACGACATTGCATCAGTGTGGAGAGGCCTGCAATGCATTACCAAATACAGAAGTCCATACCCCATGCTGAGGAAAACAAAGACCTGGCTGAGCAACTGAATGACTTCTACTGCAGGTTTGAGAAGAACACATTCATTCCAATCACCCATTACAACCAATCAATAACAGCTAACATCACACCCCTGGTAACCCCCCCACCCCCTGCCCTGACCTAGGCTGCACTCAGGGTGTGAGAGGAGGACGCAAGACAGCTCTTCCAGAGTCAGAAAGTCAAGAAAGCACCAGGACCAGACAAAGTCTCTCCCTCCTGTCTCAAAGCCTGTGCTGACCAACTGACTCCAATCTGCACACAAATTTTCAATAGGTCTCTCGAGCTATGTCAAGTCTCCTCCTGCTTCAAGTACTCCAACATCATTCCGGTCCCCAAGAAACTTCCATCATAGGTCGGAATGACTAAAGGCCTGTCACGTCTATGGACTAGTGTTGGCCCACCTGAAGAGCATTATAGGTCACCTGCTAGAGCCCATGCAGTTTGCTTACAGAGCAAACAGGTCAGTGGATAATGCAGTCAATATCGGACTGCACTACATCCTGCAACATCTTAACTACTCAGGGACCTATGAAAGAATTCTGTTTGTTGACTTCGACTCAGCATTCAAGACCATTATTCCAGAAATTATTCATTTACTCCAAACTCTCACCTTCCATATGTCAGTGGATCACTAGCTTCCTGACAGGAAGGGAACAGAAACTTGCTTAAGACAGTGGACATTATAGATAGGCAGTTATAAAGCCTGAATGTGTCTAGTCTAATTGAACCTAATTATCAATTAAATTCAGTTAATTGCATAACTAATAGGCCAATTACATTGTCACACAAAGCCAGCTGGATAAATCAATTTTTATCCAGTTTTTATTAAAACTGTATTTTGTATATACTCAGGTTGTCTTGGTCTTACTTTAAATTTAGTTTGAAGATCTAAAACAATTAAGCGTGACAAATATAAAAAAATAGAGGAAATCAGGAAGAAGTACTATCTTCAATTAATTACAATTAAGTCTGTTCTATTTACTTAGTATTTGGATGGAATGGCCTAATTTTGCTGAAGTAGAATTTTTTTGCTGAATATTTTTAAACATCCACAAAACCAGGTTTAAAGAAATAGTACAGGACTCACATCACTGCACTTGAGGTGATAAAGATATCATATTATATTCCTCTCAGAAGGCAGTAACTCATGCACATTTTTGGACCAAAACAGGATTGCAAATGAGTTAGCAGATTTTATAATATCACACCCTTTTGCATCACGGCAACAAAGTAAGAATACTGCATTAATTTCTCACCACAAAAATGGCAACAGAGCACAAAGGCGAAAAACCTGGCTTTAAATAATTAATAAAAACTCATTAATGGCTATTGTCATATTATCAAATAACTTCATAACTGACAGAGAGAACTATATTTACAGAGAGACAGAAGTAGCAGATTCCCACACTGGCACCAGTGCTAAAGCCACTATAGACAGCTACTGTTACAAAGCTGTTCTGAAATGACACTTACTTGAAAATCTGGAGCAGGGCATCTGTAGGGGCATTGCAGAGGCCTGACACCATGCTCTGTAGGCGACTCACACTCTGAGTAGCTGAAGAGACCGGTGTGATCAGCACCTCCTTGTCCTTCAGGTACCTACGCCCTGTAAGTGGAGTGGAAGGGGCCAGCGAATTCATCTGTGCAGAGAAATTAGCGCAGCCATCAACACAGCCTAAATACAGTTTTAAAAATTTAAAGCTCTAAGTACTTTCCATAATAATATTATGTATTGTTGGATACAAAAGAAAGGTTTTTAGTCTACAACAAAAACAAATAAAAATCCAAAGTCAAAAATGTACAGAAAGGTTTGTTGAATCTTTTTTTGAGGGGATTTTCCCCCGATTTTCTAACTGAGACATATCCAATTCCCACCCATCAGTTAGGTCTCCTTGTAACATGACACCTACCAACCAGAGAGGGCGAGGCTATCATATGCTTCCTCCAAGGCACATGACATCAGCCAACCGTAGCACCAGGGGGCGACATAACACTCTCAGAAGACAGCAGTATCCACCCCCTTCTGTACAAATGCGCTCAGAGACACCCATGATTCTGGAAGTATGCCACCCCCCCTCCCTGAGACCATAGGCCAAGTTTGCTCTCTGAGCTCCTGGCCATGGGCGGCTATGGCATCACCAGGGTACAAATCTCCCAATGATAGGGTGAACATGTTTCTGTTGTGCCACTCAGGAGCACTGATGACTCACTGTTGATGAATTTCGTATAATTCTGCCCACCAAAGCCTTAATAAATCACTATATCCTCTGACATTTTACGACGATTATAAGACCTGCCAATCTTTACAGATTTGGCACAAAAGCTCCTCAATTTAACTTAATTGTGGCAGTGCATGTATTACTGGACTATGTGGACATTAGAAAACCAATCTGCGACAGGATTTTATCGAAACATGTTTTTTCCCCTAACTCTTTACTATGCATTAAAGCAGAATCAGTCAATAATTCACCACCCAGAGTTTTCATGATTGTCATAGTTCCTGACTGCAAGCTTTTATTACTTTTTTAACAGCTTTTATTATATTTTTATACCCTCTCCTATTCTCCTTAAAGCTGAAATGTTGGAAAGCTGAAATAGTGCTATTTTTCCTGTTTTTTAGGCTAGACCTTCTAGATGATTAAATTGTTTATATATTAAAATGGAAAACTGCGAGCATTGAAGAATCAATGTCACATAGGGTTATGTGATTATCTGTTTTGTATCAATTATCTGATTAAGTTTTTTCAACAGGCAAACCATTTTAGGTTAACGGTTTGATTAGTCAAATCAACAGTGTTTTAGATCTATTTCATACCTTCTCAAAGTGCTGCTGAAGGTTGTTCTCCACCTGGCTGATTCGGACTGATAACTGACTGGATGGAGGTTTAGGGGTAATTTTGTGTGGTGTACCAATCTCCTCATTTGCATCAGCACCCAAAAACACCCGTTCATCAAAATCGCCCACCGTCAGGACATATTCTTCATATTCACGATTTATGGCTTTGCTAGAAAGTCACACAGGAACACATGTTCATCTTATTCATTATATTCAAATGTACAAATAAATGTCAGAGAGATAATATTTACAATAATAATATTTAATACTGTAACTAGTAAAGATTTAAGCAATTATTATATTATTAATTATGAATAGTAATGACAATACAATAAAACTTTTAAGCATTGCTTAATATGGCTTTACAATTATGTGAATCCACAAGTATCATCCAAGCCAGCACATACGCTTTTATTTCTTGCAGCATAGCTCATAACCTCAGATAGTTAGTATTTGAATTTGAATTGGCCTAGTTAATCTGTGACAATCCAGAGCCAAGGCCAGGGAGCAGACATGCAACCGTCTGCCAGCTCCACAGAGCCGTCACTCAGGTTCTGCCATATTGCGACTGTGTCTGTTCCCCAAGCTAAACAAAAGAGTTTGTTTTAACAACCTAAATAAAATTAATTTGGATCATACTGAATGTACAGCCAGCACCTTTGACCAAAAGCTACTACTATTAAATGTTATCTCTCTTACAAATAAAGCTCTTATTGTTAATAAAATTATTACTGATCAGGAGTTTAATGTACTGCGTTTAACAGAAACATGGATCAAACCAAACGAGTATGTAGCATTAAACGAAGCTAGTCCTCCTGGATACAGTTAAATAAACCAGGTTTATGACAGGTTCTTGATACAAACATAACATATAAACAATGAGGCAAACTCAATATTGCAAAACAAAACATAAGCTTTTAATGTTCTCAACAAAAATCACTGAGCAGAAAATTAGCAAGAACTAAAAAAAGCACTCCTGAGACCTCTGCCTTCTTTTGCTCATAAATGCTCGTTGCTGAAACTGTTGGGGGGAAAAGTTGGAAACAGGGAAATGCACTTACATAGTCTTTGGTACAACAGTAACAGTGGAACAACATGGACTCTTCTTTCTGTAAAAAGCTGTTTGCAAGTTTACCCACAAGACTTCAACATTTAAAGGAAATCAATGGAAAAGCCGTCCCACACGAATATACTTTATCTATTTGTTTAATTCTTGATAATTTTCCTGACCAATGATTTGCTGTTGAGACCATTAAAAGTTAATGTTTTGCAATATTGGGTTTGCTTCATTTTTGTTGCCCAGAGTGAATGTAGCCACAAAAAATAAGTCTGTCCGATCGATTCCGTTAATTATCATTTACAGACCCACAGGGCCCTATTCTGAATTCGCAGATTTCATCTTAAACCTGGTTGTCTCTTTAGACAAAGCATTAATTCTTGGAGACTGTAATATTCATTTTGATGACTCAGAAGATCCTCTGAGCTCAGCATTGGTGTCCATTCTAGATTCAGTACGGGTTCATCAGAATGTAACAGGACCCTACTCACGATGGTCACACCCTTGATCTAAGTCTAAACTTTGGATAAAGTATAGGAAATACTGATGCAGTTCCAAAGTCTGAAACCATCTCAGATCATAATCTCATCTCTTTTAAAATGTGTCTTAGTTACAATGTATGCAACTTGCCACGCTATCATGACAAATGAACATTCGCGTCAGATACGGCAGAGTTTTATCAATGATCTTCCTGAATCATCAACCTTGACTGCATCAACATCGGACTCCATAGAATACGATCAGGCAGCTAAATGCTTAGAGACAACATCTCGCTATACACCAGATAATGTAGCCCCACTTAAAATAATTAGAATAATAATAATTATTATTAGAGAGAAAAAATTAGCACCCTGGTATAATGATGACACGCACCGTAAAACAGACCACTCGCAAATTGTAACGTGTGTGTCGTCAAACTAAATTAATAGTATACAAATTAGCATGGAAGGGGAGCCTCCTGAGCTATAACAAATCTCTTAGTGCTGCTTGATCAACGTATTTCTCCACTCTAATAGAAGATAACAAAAATAATCCTAGATTCTTATTTAATACTGTAGCAAAATTAGCTAGGAATAAGACACACAGCATCCATACCATCAACATGCAGTAGCAATGACTTCATGAATTTTTTCAATGATTGACAATATCAGGCAAAAAAATACAAACTATGAATTTAAAGCCAGACAAACTGATAACCAACTTGTAGACAACAATATAATTATATCAGATCAGCCATTAGAATGTTTAACCCCCTTTCAGAGACTGAACTAATTTCACTAATTTCCTCAACAAAATCCTGTATATTAGATCCTTTACCTATATGTTTCCTCAAACAGATAGTACCAGATGTAATTGAACCTATACTAAAAATAATCAACTCTTCCCTTAGAATTGGCTATGTATCTAAATCCTTTAAATTAGCAGTTATCAAACCCATCTCAACCCCAGTCAGCTGTCCAACTATAGGCCAATATCAAACCTCCCTTTTATTTCCAGGATCCTAGAAAAGGCTGTAGCACAGCAATTATGCTCATACCTATATAGGAATAGCATCCATGAAATGTATCAGTCAGTATTTAGACCTCAACATAGTACAGAGACAGCACTAGTTAAAGTATAAATCACCTGCTACTGATTTCTGATCAGGGATGTGTATCCTTGCTTGTGTTACTTGACCTTAGGGCAGCTTTTGATACCACTGATCATACTATTCTCCTTTAGAAAAGGTTTAGAAAAGGTTGCGGGAGTTAAAGGAACAGCCCTCTCCTGGTTCAGGTCTTATTTGACTGATTGCTATCAGGTTGTTGATATAAATGGTGGCTCCTCAACACATACTAAGGTGAAGTTTGGTATTCCACAAGGTTATGTTTTAGGCCCACTGCTTTTTTCTTTATATATGCTCCCTCTGGGTAATATTATTCGTAAACATGGTATTAGCTTTCACTGCTATGCTGATGACACACAGTTGTAGGTTTCAGCAAAGCCAGGTGAGAGACACCAGCTGAATAAAATTGAAGACTGTGTAAAGGACATTAGAGGGATGGATGCTTACTAACTTCCTTCTACTTAATTCTGATAAGACAGAAGTCCTAATACTAGGACCACATGTAGCTAGAAGTAAGTTTTCTGATTACATAGTAACTCTGGATGGCCTTTCTGTTTCACCATGTGCCAAAGTACAAGACCTTGGTGTGATTATTGATCTCTAATCTGACATTTGACGCTCATGTAGATAATATCACTAGGACAGCCTTCTTTCATATGAGAAATACTGCTAAGATAAGAAATATTAAGTCACTGCATGACGAATAAAGACTAGTTAATGCTTTTGTTACCTCTAGATTAGATTATTGTAATGCCTTACTGTCTGGATGTTCCAGTAGGAGCATAAACAAGCTCCAATTAGTCCAGAATTCAGAAGCGAGAGTCCTTACTAGAACAAGAAGATATGAGCACATCACCCCTATCTTATCTACACTGCATTGGCTCCCAATCAAATTTTGCAATGATTATAAAATACTATTGTTGACCTAAAAAACACTGATCTCGCACCTCTCAATACTTGAGCGAACTTCTGGTCCACCTGGTCACTACTGCGACTGCTTGCCTACAAAGTACCCATCTACCTCCAAGTATGTAACACACTTTATTTTTCAATGTAGCTGCACCAGTAGCTCCACTTGTCATCTGTTTTTAGTCTTGTTGTGCAACATTTGCTTATTTGTCTTGATTATTCAGTACAACATGGGCAATAATTCAGTACCCCATTCATACTCACTGAAAATTGTTTATTAACAGCTATGTATTATGCTGTAATAGTGTCATGTGGGAATGGAAGCAAAATGGAAAAGGCAAAACTTTAATGTAACCCCTGGCGACCTAGTAACATTAATGGTAATCTTTTGCCACTGCTTCAGTGGGAATCAGAACCAATAGATTAACATGTTGTGACCAGTCATGACATTGCTAGCAGTGACATAAATGATGTGATGACATTGTGACGGATCTCTTGACTTCTACATAATCTGAATACTCATAGTACCTCACTGCGACGTGACCGACAGCAAATTAAAAGCAACAAGGAAAGAAAACATTGGCGGATATGGCGGGAATTAGAATGGCACAGAAAAAAAAGAACTGTTGCTAAAGGGCTCAGGTTTTTAATTTTTTACTTCAATACTGACTTGCTGCCTCATGAATTATATGTCATATCTGGTCTCACATATTTTACATGTCTCACTGAGGTTCAAGCTCTGTAGCATCCTGTTAAATACAGTCAGGTGGGAATACGTGACACCTGTTACTTTACGTTATGGAAGACTGAGTGGGAATGAAAATTTGTTACCTATCCTGTGTTGTTTTTACCTGATACATTAACAGGTTTTAATATGTTAAAGGGGCTTGCATCATCCCACCTCCACCGGACAAAGCTCTTGCACTGGACAATCTTTACAACATTACTATCTCTACAGACTGGAGTATTCACATCCTGTGGATGCATTCATTGTTGCTGGGGACAACATGAGTGAAACCATGAAAAATGGGCAAGCATGAGGATCTGAGTGACACTGACAAGGGCCAAAATGTGATGTCTAGATGACTCGGTCAGAGCATCTTCAAAACTTGTGGGGTGTTCCTGGTACCTGTCAAAAGTAGTCCAAGAAAAGACAACCGATGAACTGGTGAAAAGGTCATGGGTGCCCAAGGCTCATTAATGTGTACTGGGAGTGAAGGCTAGCTCATCTGGTCCAATCCCACAAAAGAGCTACTCTAGCACAAACTGCTGAAATAGTTAATCCTGGCTATGACAGAAAGGTATCATAACACGCAGTGCATTGCAGCTTGCTGTGTATGTGGCTGCATAACTGCAGACCAGTCAGAGTGCCCATGCTGACCCCTGTCCACAACCAAAAATGCCTACAATTGGCACTTGAGCATCAAAACCGGACCATGGAGCAATGGAAGAAAGTGGCTTGGTCTGATGAATCACATTTTCATTAACATCAAGTGGACAGCCGGGTGTGTATGTGTCACTTACCTGGGGAAGACATGGCACCAAGATGCAATATGGGAAGAAGGCAAGCCAGCAGAGGTAGTGTAATGCTCTGGGCAATGTTCTGCTTGGAAATTCGGGTTCTCACACTCATGTGGAGTTTATTTTGACATGCGCCACCTACCTAAACAAGTACACCCCTTCACAGCAATGGTATTCCCTAATGTCAGTGTCTTTCAGCAGGATAATGTGCCCTGCGACACACAAAAATTGTTCAGCAATGGTTTGAGGAACATAAAGAGTTCCAGGTGCTGATCTGGCCTCTTAATCCCCCAGATCTCAATCTGTGGGAAGTGCTGGACAAACAAGTTCAATCCATAGAGGCCTACCTTGAAATTTACAGGACTTAAAGGATCTGCTGCTAAAGTCTTGGTGTCAGACTGGTGCCAGTCAAATTGAAAAATCTGCTCAAAGTTACCAAGTGGAACTCTGTAACCACTGACTATTTTGTGTACATTTTGCTTAACTTTGTATCATACACATTTTGTTTTGACTAACCCTGTGTTTAATTTGTTTAACATGCTTATGGTGCTGACTAGGTGTGTGTATGTGACATAATACAAATTACACACAACAACATTTGTCTTGTTTGCCAAGTTTTGCTTAGTGCTGTTTTGTCACTGTGTGGAAGTTTAAATTGTAACCTGCCAAGAGAATGCAGACAAAAATAACCCTGATACAATACATTAAATGGAAACATTTATGTTTAATAGTGTACATGGTCCCTTATAAATAAAATAAAAATTTTTTAAATTTAATTTAAAAAATAAATAAATACCACAGCACACCTTCAGAGGTCTTGTGGAGTCCATGCCTCTATGGGTCAGAGCTGTTTTGGTGACACAAGGTGGAGCTACACAATATTAGACAGGTGGTTTTAATGTTATGGCTGATCTGTGTATAGACACACATATTAACTCACCAAGCACTTTATTAGGAAGACTATATTAATCAAGGGTAGGGACTCTCTTTGTTCTCAAAACAGCCTCAATTCTTCATGGCATGAATTCCACAAGATGTTGGAAACATTCCATTGAGATCATGATCCATGTTGACCATGATATATGATAGATATGTTGACCATGACATAATGCAATTTCTGCAGATTTTTCAGATTATGTCATACTTGAACCAAGCAAGGTATGAATTTTCCCTCTGCATTTAACCCATCCAAGCAGTGAACACACACAAGTGAGAAGTGCACACATACCCAGAGCAGTGGGCAGCTCTATGCTACAGTGCCCAGGGAGCAGTTGGGGTTAGGTGCCTTGCTCAAGGGCACTTCAGCCGTGGATACAGAGGGAAGGGAAAGTGATGTGCCTTCACTCCCCCCACCCACACATTTTTCCTGCCGGTCCAGGGAATCGAACCAGCGACCTTTCCCAAATCCCAATCCCAAACACACTTCTCTAGTCTTTAAGCCACGGCTGCCACATAGATCTCTTTTTACCATATCCCAATTGTGTTCTATTGGACTCCATAGGATTTGGTGACTGCGAAGGTCACCGAAGATCACTGAACTGATTGTCATGTTCATGAAACCAGTTTGAGATTATCTTTACCTTGTGACATGGTGCACTATATGATAGAATTACCCACTATAAGATGGGTAATTAGTGGCCATGAAGGGATCCACATGGTTAGCAACAATACACAAATAGGCTGTGGCATTCAAACAATGATTGATTAATATTAAAAGTGTGCCAAAAAACATTGAGTCCCCACACCATTACACAACCTCCACCAGCCTGGTGATTCATCATACCAGGCTATGCTTTTCCACTGTTCAACTGTACAGTTTTGCCGAGCATATGCCCATTGCAGCCTCAACTGCTTGTTTTTGGCTGACAGAAGTGGAGCCTGACATGGTCTCCTGCTGTTATAGCCCATCTTCCTCAAGGTTCAGTTGTCCACTCTGAAATGCCTTCTGCTCACCACAATTGTACACAATTGAGTTCTTTTATGAGTTAATGTAAACTTTGTCAGCTTGAACCTGTCTGGCCATTCTTTGTTGACCTCCTTAATCAACAAGAGATTTCCATCCTCAGAACTACCACTCACTCAATGTTTTTTTTATTTCTCCATTCTGAATATACTCCAGAGACTGTTGTGTGTGAAAATCCCAGGAGATCAGAAGTTATAGAAATACTCAAACCAGCCTGTCTGACACCAACAGCCACGGTCAAAATCACAGAGATCACTTTTTTCCCTCCATTCTGATTTTTGATGTCAACACTACCCAAAGCTGCTGGCCCATAACTGCATAATTTTATGCACTGCACTGCTGCTACGATTGGATGATTAGATAACTGCATGAATAAACAGGTTCCTAATAAAATGCTCATTAAGAGAGACTGTGTGAGTGTGATTGTGACAGCACACAATGTGCCAGCAGGACAATGCATAAAATCATGCAGATACAGGCCAAGGGCTTCAATTAATGTTCACATCAAATTTCAGAATGGGGAAAAACATGATCTCTGTGACTTAAACTGTGGCATGGTAGTTGGTGCCAGATAGGCTGGCTTGAGTGTTTCAGAAACTGTTAATCTCCTGCCATTTTCACACACAACAGTATTTAGAGTTTATAGAGAATCATGTGAAAAACATAAAACAATGAGTGAGTGGCTGTACTTGCTTAACAGTTTATGCAGTATTTTTGTTAAACTCCTTGAATTAAAGCTGAAAGTCTAAACTTCAAACACATCTTGATTGCTTCATTTCAAATTCATCATGTAAAATAAACATAATTTGTAAAGATGTATTACAATCAAATTAACTGGCAAGCAATTCATTAAGTCACATACTTAAAGACTGTGTAAAGCAGTAAAACTGTGTGTTTATCACACCACAGAAAAATGTGTTATTAAACACCCAGCCAAATATGAATGATTAAAGAAATCGAATTATATATAATTAGGTTTCAAAATCGTGAAAAAATATGCAGTATTCTCTTCTCTGAGACACTGGGGGCGTGTTTGCTGAAAGTGTTGAAACCACCTCAATCACGCCAAACCATGCCCAAGCATACTTGTTCATGTTCAACCACTTGCTGAATGTTTGCATTATGGACGAGCTGAATTGCTCAAAATTAGAAATTGATGGCAGGGTTACAACTTCGAAAGCCTGTACTCTATCCCATTGGTAGATCCTGTGTACTAAAAAGCCCAGCAGAATAGCCATCAAAAAGGTGCAAAGAAAGAAAGCAGAGGTAGGACAAGAGAGATACCATGCAGGCTAGGCTACAGGCTAACCCCCACAGACCATCCCTTTGCTCCATTCTCCATATGGCATAGGAGTCATGCTGAAAAACAAAATAGCACTATTTCGGATCCAGAGTGGCTGCTGCGTGATAGAACCGCGCCACCATTTTGGACATGAAGTAAGTTTAATAGCTCGCAAACGAATGGGAGAACTACCATCGCTAATGTGCCTCAATGTTTGAGTTGTAGTGTTAGAGGAGGGGTTATGCTAATTAGGTGGCTCCAGTGCATCATCAAGCCACCATTTCTGACCTGCCCAAAAATTCAAAATACAAAAATGAGGAAAAATGGTCTAACTCCCACAATTCAGTTATATATAGTATATAGTCTTTTCATGTATTTTCAGCAACTATTTTCTAACATCTAAGGTATTTAAAAACAAATCTCTGAATTTGCTTTATACTGTGTTTAAAAACTGCTTAATATGAAAATGTTGGTTGTCATTACCATTTTTTTTTACTGATTATAAGACTAATTACTTAATTGTTTAGTCATGCTTAACATATAAGTATATGAAGTCATGCTTATTAATGCACCCATATTGTAAAGTGTCACCTTTTATAAAGGGTAAAAAACTCTTACTTATTTTCTTGGAAGTTTGGAGTGTCCAGTAACCCAGTAAACGTGTCTTTGTCTCCTTTAAGAATCTATGGAAAACAAGATGATTTATTACATCAAAAATGTTGTAGGCTTTGTGACTTAATATAGTAATGCACGTTTCCCCTCACTTTTTTTTCAAATAGGCATATGATGTAAGGTTTAAAGTAGTGCTCTTTTATCCCTTTTGCCTCAACAACTAAACCATCGTGCAGTTTGCACAAATGCTCAAGTACACACTGAGCCTCTTCTGAGTTCCTGCAATCAGTTGTCAGTCCTGCAAAGAACAGATATGCATCATCAGATGGGAATTTGATGTATTGTTGCTGTCAACACAAACTTTCTGTAGTATACAAAGCAAGAAGCCTCAAAAGAAAGAACAGGCCAAACATTGTTTTCTCCTTGCCATAATTCAATCTTCTCTGCCTTATAAAATATATAACAATCACACTAGCATTAACATTAAGTGTTACTGTGTGGCAAATTCATGAATAAGTCTGACAGCTGAATTTTTGCTTATGGTGCTAGATAGTGAGAAATTATCTGGTAGAAAGAAAACTACATTACTACAATTACATCAGTGCGACAATTATTTTCATATACAGGATGTCCCAAAAGTATGGATCCATGGGCATTTTTCCTCATATGAAATTTTATATTTTTCTTTTTATTTCAGATCCACAGATCTTTAGTCCTTCGAGACTAAAGACAGAAGTTTTGAATTCAGCATATACACAACTGTCAGGAAGTTCAAGGCCATAAATTTGAGCACTTTTTGTAATATCTGGATTTAAATAAATAATTGCCAATTGATTCAGCCTTCTGGGACATCTTGTATATATATAATAAATTACTTTTCTAGTCTTTTATAGCATCGGTGCTACAAAGCTCTAAAAGGTTTTCATAAAGGCCTGCTTTCTTGGAAGGGAAACAAAAAGCAGAAAAGGTTTCACTAATAATTTTTAACTGTAAATTTATCTATAAATAAAAGACCTTGGCTTCTGTTGGAACTGTATTGTAAATACACCTGGCCCAGCTTAAACTGATAAGCTAGATTTTTAAGTGGTGAAATATAACTGTGTGCCCATGAGGATCACCTTTGAAATATGGATTGATGAGGTCTTTCTTGTTGGTACAGAGTAGAGCATTACCATAGACCAAGTCCAGACAGCACAAAAGGAGATGATACGAGTTGACCAGATCATCTCCAATCATACGGAAATTGCCTGTATTAGGACATCAAAACAATGGCTTAAAAAAACTATGACAGAAATACTAAACAGATTTTTAAAATAATTTTTTACTGAATTCTAAGCAGATTTTAATTAGGCCTATACAGGTGCATAGTGAACATTTTGACAGCTGGTCTAATAGGGCCTGACCAATAAAGGATTTTGGCACCAAGTACCAATAATAAAAAAAAGGTCTGTGATTTATGTTAACGAATACCATTGGCCTATACCTGCCACTTGAAAAAAAAGAATCAAATGTCTTCATTCAAATAGTAATGTATAAAATATTGCAAATAGTACAAAAATAGGCGGCAGTGGGGGTAGGGCAGTGGTTAGCACTGTCGCCTCACAGCAAGAAGGTCCTGGGTTCAATCCCCGGGTCACCCTTTCAGGGTGCCTTTCTCTGCGGAGTTTGCATGTTATCCTCGTGCATGTGGGGGTTTCCTCCGGGTGCTCTGGTTTCCTCCCACAGTCCAAAGACATGCAGATTAGGTCAACTGGCTACTCTAAATTA
>JAQQZX010000037.1:21858436-21875525 GCA_030068355.1 Notoglanidium maculatum
GCTGAAATACACAAGGCCTTCCCTGAAATAGACATCATCTGGAGGGGAGCATATGTTGCTCTAAAACCTTTATATACATTTCAGAATTTATATTTCCTTCCGAAACATGCAAGCTGCCCATACCGTATGCACATATGCACCCCCATTCCATCAGAGATGCTGGCTTCTGGACTGAACGCTCATAGCACACTGGAAGGTCTCCCTACTATTTAGCACAGAGGACATGGCGTCCGAGATTACCAGCAAGAATGTCAAATTTGGATTCGACTGACGACAGAACACTTTCTCACTTTGAAACAGTCCATTTCAAATGAGTCTTGGTCCACAGGACATGACAGCACTTCTGGACCATGTTAAAATATGGCTTCCTTTTTGGCATGATAGAGCTTTAGTTGGCAGATGGCAAGGCAGATTGTGTTTACCGACAGTGGTTTCTGGAAGTATTCCTGGGCCCGTTTAGTAATGTCAATGACACAATCATGCCAATAAGTGATGCAGTGTCGTCTGAGGGCCCGAAGACCACAGGCATCCAATAAAGGTCTTCGGCCTTGTCCCTTATGCACAGAGATATCTCCAGGTTCTCCGAATATTTTGATGATGTTATGCACTGTAGATGATGAGACTTGCAAAGCCTTTGCAATTTGACGATGAGGAACATTGTTTTTAAAGAATTCCACAATGTTTTTAAGCACTGTTTAACAGATTGGAGAGCCTCTGCCCATCTTTACTTCTGAGAGACTCTGCCTCTCTAAGACATCCCTAGATGTTCCTAGATGCTAGATGTTCTCCCAGCTGAATCTTTTTAAACTTTCTTGCTTTTACAGCCATTTGTTGCCCCCGTGTCAACTTTTTTGAGACCTGTAGCAGGCATCAAATTTGAAATGTGCTCATTTAGTGGATAAAGGTGTACAATTTCCCAGTTTGAACATTTGTTATGCTATCTATGTTCTGTTGTGAAGCAAATATTGCCTCATGAGCTTTGAAAGTCTTTTAGTTTTCATTTTATTCAACTTTAAAGAACATCCCAACTTTTCTGGAATTTGGGTTGTATTTACAACATGAGTACTGTAGTGAGCGATTACCTGATTCGAGACCACGAACCACACCAGAGACAGGAAATGTGGTGAAAACCAAGGTGCGCATTTTATTAACTCAAAGGAAAAAACACAATAACCAGAAAACAAACTCGGGAATCAACTCAAACGGTATCGTGCAGTAGTGGAGTGCTTCCGGTGCTCAGTGTAGGGAGTGCAGGGTGATCTCCTCTCCTCGCATCGAGGGGGAAAATAGCGGCGACACACAGGGAACAAAAAGTGAAAGTCCCTCGGTGAGCCAGCCGGTTAGTCCACTTCCAGGGAGAATCTGCACAGACAACCCCGCATGGAAAAGAAAAGGCTTCAGAATTTTTTCTGACCTATATCACTCACCCTTGTGTGCCACCGCTTCCTTTTTATAACCCGCCACCGCGCTGGAGAGAGATGATTATTTGTGCCGGGTTAAGCAGCTCTGCCTCCACTGTGGTGATGTGTCTTCGGGAACGCTGGTGTTCTCAGCCGACATCACTCCCTGGGATGCCCAATGGGGAGCAGTGCCATTATTTAATGAATGCCGGAGATGCATAGCCAGAAACACCACAGCCCGCCCCCCAGCTCCGAGCCGTCGTCGCATGGACGAGAGAGGGCATCAGCATTGATGAGCATTGAAAGAGAAGTCCTGTAGAGACAAAAACCAGGATGTTACTTTGCTATTTGAGTCTTTATGTTTGAGCCACTATAGGGATGCATGATCAGTAATTAATGTGAAGGTCCTCCTGGTGAGATAATAATGGAGTTCTTTGACGGCCCATTTGTTGGCGAGCTTCTTTTTTGATGGCGGCGTTGCGCTGCTCGTCAGGTTTCATCTTCTGGCTGATGTACAGAAATGGATGCTCCTCACCATCGAATTCCTGGGCAAATATGACCCCCAGCCCTGTCTTGGAGGCGTCAGCCTACACCAGAAAGGGTCAGTTGAAGTCCGGGTAATACCCAGCCAGCCCCAAGAAGGCATGTACCTGTTTCATGGTCCGGGGCCTTGGGTAGTTCCAGACAGCTTCCACCTTCTTCTCCTGGGGTTTCAGAAGTCCCCAGCCATTGCAGTAGCCCAGGTAGTGTGCTTCTGTTAATCCAAGGCGGCATTTTTTTGGGTTTGCCATGAGCCCAGCCCGCTGCAGCTCAGTGAGGACCTGGAGAAGGTGGTACAGGTAGTCTTCCCAAGTGGATGAGTGGATGACGACATCGTCCAGATAGGCTGTGGCGAAGCTCCGATGGGGTCATAGCATGATGTCCATGAGCCGCTGGAAGATGGCTGGAGCTCTGTGCAGCCCAAAGGGGAGGACCCGGTACTGCCAGTGTCCACTGGCTGGGCTAAATGCGGTCTTGGGTCGGGATGTAGGGGAGAGTGGCACCGGCCAGTAGCCCTTGGTCAGATCCAGGGTGGAGATGAAGTGGGCCCTCCCGAGGCGCTCCACCAACTCATCCACTCGTGGCATGGGGTAGCTGTCGAACTCAGAGACCTCGTTGAGCCTGCGGAAGTCGTTGCACAGGCGGAAGCTCCTGTCGGGCTTGGGCACCATGACAATGGGGCTGGACCAGGGACTGGTGGACTCCTCAATGATCCCATACTGGAACATCATCTGGACATTGCTCAACAGCCTGGCATCTGGCCTCTGGCACACGGTAGGGCTGCTGCTTGACGACTACTCCAGGGGGCATCCGGATGTTGTGTTGGACCACATTGGTCCGCCCAGGTTCTGCAAAGAACACGTCCTGGAATTGGTTCTGCCATTGTGATGGTGTCAGGTTGGGTCCCTTCTCCACCACTCCCGGATGCCTGAAATACAGAAAAGTCCCAGACCAGTCCCCACAGCAGCTATTGGTTCTTGTTGGCATTTTAATGGATTTACATTGTTAATGTGTTTCAGTGCGCTTACCAAGCTGTTGC
The DNA here is from genome assembly GCA_030068355.1 of Notoglanidium maculatum. NCBI lineage: Eukaryota > Metazoa > Chordata > Actinopteri > Siluriformes > Auchenoglanididae > Notoglanidium > Notoglanidium maculatum. Next base: position 21,861,416 of record JAQQZX010000037.1, read on the forward strand.
AGGAGGTATTTCACCGGGCCCACTCTCTTCACTATGGTGTAGGGGCCCTGCCAACATGCCAGGAACTTACACGTAGCACTGAAGACGAGGAGCAGCACATGGTCACCTGGCTGAAACTCGCACAGTTGTACATGTGATGCTGCCCCCTCTGGGCTGTTGCCATATGTTGCCTGATGATAGGCCCAACCTTCTGGACTGAAGAGGAGGACGAGTTCTTGCACGAGGTTCTGTGAAACAACCTTACGCAGGGGGATCACCTCGGGGTAGCGTGTAGCATAATCCATGAGCACTAGGATATATTCATGGCCCCGGGTGGACTTAGGCAGCAGCCCAACCAGATCCATGCCCACTCGCTCAAATGGGACATCGATGATGGAGAGTGGGATGAGAGGTATAGGCGCCAGTTTACAGGGGGTCATCTTCTGACACTCTGTGCAGGCCTGGCAGAACCTCTGTGCCTCTGCAACCATCCCAGGCTAATGGAAGCGTTCTGGGATCGGGGCACCTGGACCAGTTTATCTATTTGGGCATGTGATCGATTGCGACAATATGTCCAGCGGTAGAATGCTGCAGTGGCTCAACTCAACAGAGGCCACAGTGCCCCAGAATCTCATCCTTCAGAATAGCATAATTGGCAGCTTCCTCTGCCAAAAGCATTGTGGTATGCGCACTGGGCCTCGCCCATGAGGAGTGGAGCAAGGAGCCATGGTCACTCGGCGCGGGGCCAGCCCTTGCGCTGAGCCATTCTCTCAAAGGTGCCCAGGAACGCCGGAGCCATTCTCTCTACGCCTCTACGTCATCATCTCTCATCATCTTCATCAGGAGATGAAGGCAGTGGAGGGGAGAGCAACAGTGAATCCAGTGAGCGCCCACAGTGTGGCTGACTCCTGAGCCATCACTCTGAGCCCCTGAACCAGCTCTTGATTAACTGTCTCATTCACAGAAAGTCAATCAAATAACACACAGGTACAAACACGGCAACGGAACAGGTCTCCTGAAGTGTAGTCTGACAAGGTTTAAAAAGTGGTCCAATGGTACAGCCAACCAATCCCAGCGCAGAAGGTGGGAGAAAAGCAGGAAAGATGCAGTGAACATCCAATGGGAGGCAGGACACACAGCAGTGGGCTGGGCCTGAACAGGAAAGACACAAACACCCATCCCAGCAACAGCACAGACACATAAATAGCAGAAAACAGACAATATACACTGGCGGGCATAACAATAGCTAGCTAGCTAGCTACACAAAACAGTTCTAAAAGAAGATGATCAAAGCTTTGGCCCTGTCAGAGCCCAAAACTAAATCCTATAGAAAAAAAAACAGTGGGATGACATGAAGAGGGCTGTGCACAGAAGATCCTCTCACAGTTTGATAGATCTGAAGCATTTTTGTAAGAAAGAGTAGAATAAAATTGCCCAATCAAGATGTGGGTAGTCTCTTAGCAAAAAACAGAGTGCTGTATTACAAGCAAAATTTGATTTAAGAATGTATTACACAATGGGTCTATACACTTACTGTCTCTATCATTGAACAGTTTATAACTACAAAAAACAGATTTTAAGTAAAATCTACAGTTGCAGTACTACTGCATACATGAACATGAATGTCATCATGGACGTGAATGTCATGGCAATATTGGACCTCATTAAACTGTTCTTATGCTGTGGCAAAATGAATGTACAACATACATCTTTAATACAAAAAAAAAGAATTTGGTGTACTGGCATTCTGTATATACTGTGTATTTGATTACATTTATTTTGGGCTCTCTGAAATTAACACAAGGTCAGAATTATACATACAGGATCAAAAATATACATACATACACTTATATTATTATTTCAGTGGTGCTGAAAGTTCCAAAATGTCTATTAACATCCTCTTAGTGATCATGACTGACTACAGCTGATAGTTTCTCTGGGCCAACATAAAAAGGGTTTGTTAGACAGCACTCATTGCATTGACCAACACAGTATAATTTGAGTCCAAGGAAGTCCAAGTCCAAAAAAGTCCAAGGCACTCTGTGCAGATCTGAGAAAGAGAATCATAGATTTACATAACCCAGGAATGTCTCTTGGAGTCATTTCTAAACAACTACAGATTCCAAGATTATCAGTTCAAACAATTGTTAATAAGTACAAATTATTGGGAGGGACTTTGCTGGAAGAAGACCCAAACTCTCACCCTCAGCTCAGCAGAAATTGTTTCAGATGGTTAGTAACAACCCAGGAGGCACAGGCTGGCCATGAACTATAAGCTGCTGGAACATTGTCTATCGTCAAGTGAGTTTTACACTGTCATGGACTAAGAAGCTGTTGTCCAAAAACGAAGACCTTGCTCCAAAATTGACACCTTCAAGCTTGACTAAACATTATATCTGACTACATGGACAAAGAAACTGGAGGAAACTGGAAACTGGAGGAAGGTTTTATGGTCAGATGAGACAAGGATTGAGTTTCTAGGCTGCAATAACCAGAGGTACAAAGGAACACTTTACCAGGTGTTAACCAGGGTGGTGGTAGCATCATGCTCTAGGGCTGTTTTGCTGCCAGTGGAACTGGTGCACTGCACAAAGTGGATGGAATAATTTAGAAAGAGGTCTACCTCAGAATTCTTTAGCATAACCTCAAACCATCAGAAACTTGGACACACCTACATGTTCCAACAGGACAATGATCCCGAATTCACATCAAAGCTGGCTGTGTGAATGAAGCAGGCTAACATTTAACTTAAAACAACCCCTGACCTCAACCCTATCAAAAATCTGTGAACTGTGCTCAAACATCTGGTCCATGCCAGGAAACCAACAAACTTATTTGAACTCTACCAATTCTGCCAAGATGAATGGTCAAACACACAGACATGGAACAAGACACACCTGGACTAGGACTGAAAACAGAATTGATGGAGTGCTACTATAACAGCAAGCCCAAGGAGAGAGGCTACATCCACCAAATGTGGGAACTATGGATGGCCAGAAGAGCAACATCCATATGGACTGAGAAGCAGCTCTTGGCCCAATGCACTAACATTAATAGAAGGGCGTTACTCTCACAGCTGGAACTTGAAAGAATAAAACCCCAGATTGGGAACACTGCAGATGATGGAAATGAAAAACAGTCATTGGCACAGACAAGTATAAAAGAGCTACATGATACTCCACCACCAGCTATAACAGCAGCATCCACCGAGCTGAAGATTGAGGCTCAAAGACGTGCAGAAGGGAGATATGTGAGACAGGTTCTGGGTGACAAAGAAGTACAACAAGATGTCTGTTGACAAGACTGAAGAGATACCTCAGGGAAGCAGAGGCCAAAGAATAAATGGCCTGTTCTCCAAAGAACAATCTAGAACCACCTGTATTCATAGCTGAAAGGGAATAACAGCAGAAAAAGATTAGATACATCCAGAGCTGAGACTGAGAAATACTGGAAGGACATATGGGAGAACGGGGTGGTATCACACAACACCAATGCAAAATGTCTGGAAGAACTAAGAGCAGACCACAGTGATCTCCCAGAACACGAACCAGTCACGATCACTAAGGCAAATATGCAACAATGAGTCTTGAAGGACTTGACATGATACATGATATACCTACTGGTTGAAGAAGCTAGCAACACTCCATGGCTGCCTAGCAGCTCAAATGAGTGAGCTGCTAACAACAGGCACTCACCCAGACTGGCTAACACAGGGTATGACAATCCTGATCATGAAAGATTCCCCATGTGCACACTGCCATCCAACTACAGGCTAATAACCTGCCTCTCCACAACATGGAAGCTCCTCTCATCATCATAGCAGAGAAGCTATGTTAACACATAAGTCAGTACATGAATTAGAATTAGAATTAGGAATTAGAGCCAACACCAGAGTCAACAGCCACTGGCCGATAGAGCAATCACCCAAAACTCAGGCAGACCAACCTGAGCACAGCCTGGATTGCCTACATGAAGGCCTACAATTCAATGCCCCACACATATGGATACTGCAATGCTTGGCACTATACAAGGCTAAAAAGGCACTGATAAGCATCAAGAACTCGATGTGGCTATGGAAAACAACACTGGAAGCCAATTCCAAGGCCATCGCAAAAGTCACCATGAAGAGCAGTGTATACCAAGGTGATGCACGGTCCCTGGTGCTATTCTTATTAGGCCTTAACCCCCCTCAGCCACATAATCACAAAGAGTGGTTATGGATATAGGTTCAGAAGTGGAGTAGCCATCAGCCACCTCTTGTACATGGATGATATAAAACTGTATGCCAAGAGTGAGTGCAACATCAACTGACTGATTCACGTCACCAGAATCTACAGCATCAGGATGTCATTCAGACTGAATAAATGCAGAAGCATGGTGTCCAAGAGAGGGAAGATGATCAGGACTGAGGGAGTGGAGGTACCACAGGGCAAAATAGCAGATATACAGGACAGCTACACCTAGGTACCTTGGTATCCTTAAGGCCAATGGGAATCAGGATGAGGTTAGAAGGAGATCAGTCACAACCTAGTATCTCCAGACGGTCAGACTGGTGCTCAGAAGCTAGGTCAATGGTAGGAATAAGATCCAAGCCAACAACATGTACAACCCTACCAACTATTAAATACCCAGCCTGAATAGTGAGCTGACTAGAGGAGGAAATAGATGCCACTGATGTCAAGACAAGGAAACTCCTCACGATACATGGAGGATTCCATGCTTAGTGTCACAGGGTAGCTGGAGCTAATTCCAGCTGACTTCAGACGAGAGGTGGGGTACACCCTGGACAGGTCACCAATCTATCTCAAGGTGAACACAGAGACACTCATACTCTCACCATTTAGGAGTAGCCAGTTGACCTAATCTGCATGTTTTTGGACTGTGGGGGAAAAAGGAGTACCCAGAGGAATCTCATGCAGGCATAGGGAGAATAAGCAAAATGTGAGAAAGAACCCTGTTCAAGTTCTAACTTAAATTAGAAAGGGCAAGATGTTCGTTATGATAAAATGAAGAAGCGATTCTTAGAAAAAAAACAACTGGGCTCAAGGTAGAATTATTATTTCTTATACCATCCAACTACAATAGGTTCTTTCTGTTGTATAACCAATAGAGAAGTATGTTCATATTAATATTCATAAATTGTAAGAAAAATTTGTTGGAGATCTTTGCTGGTTAATTGTTGATCTCCCAGCCACAAATGAAGAAAGACTTCCCACAGAGATTTACGGTATACCTGTGCTTCATTTGAGTCATGATTGCCACAACACTACCAATGAGCCCACAGTGCTATCCACATGATGGAAGCTACTTACCAGTATTGGATCACAGGCTTTTAAGATTTATTGCACTATTTTCTGTGTCTGGCCACTATTTGAAGCTCTATAATCATACCCAAAGTCTCATATACATTGATCTGGGGTCTGTATGCAAGTCTATAACTGATCTTTAATTTCAGCTTGGTAGTCTTTGGGCAGAGACTTCTAAAATTTCTGAAAAATACATTTAGTTATTAAATTTTTTTTTGGCTCTAGCAACCAACTTCAAGAAGGGCCATGATGAACTGCATTTAAAGTGCCAAGCAATTCTATATCAGACAAATGTTATAAGGTGCATTTGAATTCATTCCAGCCTCTAGCCATATCTGCCAATGTTTCTTTTCTTACTACTGAATTTTCCACCAGTTGCTTCATAGTGAGGCAGTATGGCCCTTTTTTCACTTGGTTTTAAAATGTATCTTGGGCGAACGGGTTACAAGTAGACAGCCATGACACAGCCATTTACACCTGTGAATATCATGTGTCTCCAAGACATCCAGCTGACTATTTGTGTTCATATTTCCTTACTGCCTATGTCACTTCAGCTAGAAGGTCAGAGTGCCCCATGCACTGTTATATTTAAGGTTCACTATGTAGGATTTTGTGGGTAACTATTACCAGAAACTGAGTATATATTCCATAGTTTACTTATGGAATTCATAAGTATGTTTTCATTAGTGTATATTTACCTGTAATTATGAATTGTTGTCTTTTCATGAGCTTAGAACAAGCCCTTTACATATACATAGGGCGGGGATCCAGCCCTAGGGAGCTGCTATGTTGCACCAGTACAGTAGCCTAGAACACACAAACCTCTAGAGAGCCTTCTGCATTGGGCATTTTACAAGTGGCAGCGTGAAACTGAAGGACAACAAAGAAGAAGAATCAAAGACAAGGAAGAAGAAATAAGAGGAATCAGTACTTTCTGGTGCTGGCTATAGACAGTAAAAAAAAAAAAAAAAAAGAGTGGATGGAGCCAAATTGAAGCTATGATGAGCCTCTTGCTTAACAATTGTTTAATGCGCAGGCAAAGGCTCAAATATGATGACTCAATTCTGATGTCTGTGGTAGCTGTTCCCTAAAAATTCTTCTGTCTCACTTTCTGACTTTAAACTTCCCGAAGAACTTATTATCCAAACAATACAGTTGTGCGATTGACCATTGCAGGTTCATGATTTCATTTTTAGCATAGTCGGAGAAAATTGTTTATTACACAGCACTGTCCCAACGGCTAACTCTCTGGACTTCTGATTGGATTATCAGAATTATCACCACACACACACACACACAGACACACACACACACACACACACCCACACACCCACACCCACCCTCTGTGTTTCAATATGCCTGTGTGAAGCAATAGTTTTTCGTGTTTGCACTATTTCTGATTCGAGTTTCTGAGTATTTGTGCTCCCTTTGACAAGCTGTTTGTACCTCAACTGAACTTTGCCTGTTTTTTGGATTTTGATTGTGGATACTGATACTAATACTCATTGAATAAACTGAGTTTTATTCAACTCTGCCTGAGTCTGCTGCTTCGTGGTGCTAGCTAGCTAACAATTTAACAGTGGAGCCTAGAAGGAAGCTACCAGCAAGTTACAATGTCAACATTGGATTGGGAGATTGGGAGACAGAGTCAGCTTTACTGCAGCTGGTCTGAGCAGAGAGGTCTGCCCTTCAGTGACAGAGGGAACTACTGCGACAGGTGGTTTGTGTGAATGTGTCTTGATTACATCTTGGTGGTCATTTCCACTTGTATTTAGTGCTGTCCTCTTGTGATCAGATTGCTCAGGATGCATTTTAATACTAAGTGTAAACAGGGTCTATGAGTATTCGTATTCGGAATGTACTATGAGCGATAGATAAATAATAAGAATGCACAGTATCCCTAAAACAAACTGTGTTGTGCTCAAATAATTGCGGACTATGCAACAACCACAAGTATATTTTAGACCCGTGGGAAGGACTGTTTGTCACTGCCAGCAATGTCACGACCAGTCACAACACGTTAATCTAATAGTTCTGATTCCCAATTGACATTTTTAATGTAACTAGGTTGACAGGGGTAGATTCCCACACTACACCATTTTATCTCTACATTAATGGCTTTTGTATACAATAAGGGGAATAGCAGCAAATACAAGGCTTTCAATGTCAGTGGGAATGGGGTATCACACTTGCCTCAATTATAGCTGGGAACCCAGGCTTGAAATGTTCCATGGGTTAGAATAATACTGTAATAGGCTACACCATTTTCATTGACACTGAAAGCTGTTTATTTATAGCTGTTACGGTGTCCTGTGGAAATGGGAGCAAAACAGTAAAGTAGAAATGGTAATCAATCCACTGGTGACCTAGTAGCATGAATGTTAATCTTTTGCCATGGCTCTAGTGGGAATTGGACCCATCAGAGTAACAAGTTGTGACCGGTCACAATATTGCTGGCAGTGAGAAAAACAGTGTTTCCCGCAGGTCTGAAATAGGCTTGTGGTGGTAGCTGGCAGAATGGGTTGGGATTAATGCTATATGTAATTGTCAATTAATATGAATTTTTATATGAATTACCTGACAAATGAAACATATGTTTTCAATGAATGTTTTTTGTTTTAATTTCTAGTTCTAATGAATAAAAATATTTCTCTGCAATGTTTAATTTATACAATCATTAAAAAAATTCATAGTATAGGTGCTAATAACTACGTAGGGTGCTGATATCCCCCATGTATGTATCTTTAATTGTCCTGTACCAATCTCTGAATGTGTGTACGTTTTTGAGGCTCTGGATGGTTCCTGATCAGGAGTACTGTTTAATCTACCATTACAACAGTGCCAATTCTGTGGATTCACACACATATGCTACTTTCATACCTGTAGGTGACTTTTGGGTTACCATAGCCTCTCTGGCTTTGGCTTGCTCTATAAACCAGTGTCTCTCACACTCCTTTCCTGTACGGTGAACATCAGGGTGGGCAGTGGAGATTTCCTCTGCAATCTCATCCCATGCCCATCTCCGGTTGGTTGCTGTCTCACGGCAAGAATGCCTTCCAGTCAGTAGACCTTCTCTCCTGGCTTTCACTAGCTGCACCAACAGCAGCTTTTGCTCTGTAGACCAGTTAGGCTTTCTGGGCCTCATCAGTGTTTCCTGTGATAAAGGTAGGTAGATTATCAATGTGCAATACATATGCAGTCTATCAACTAAATAACCAAAGTACATTGTAGTTATGGCTACTCTCAACAGCTGCATATGGGTGCCTTATATTTTATTCAACAAATAATTAAATTTGCTACTGATAAGTATACCTTAGATGTTTTATCCTCTATGTAGGAGATGAGTGAAGGCACTTCAAAGGAAAGCATTTCACTGGTTTGTCCCAGAAAATGTAGAAGTTTTAAGTATAATCTGAGCCACTGTTTTATTAGTGACATGTTAAGTGAGCACCAAAGGAATTCTCTTTGTCTTAGAGGTGGCTTGTTCAGAGGTCAGTGCATCAGTTCTTGCAATAGTGCTAACACAGGCCATTGAATCATCTATAGCTTTCTTAGGAAATCAACAGGTATTAAAATAATTGCACATATTTTTTTGGAGGAAATAATCTGCAAATCTCAATTTGTATGGTTTGGAATAGGAAGAGAGGAATGAGATCCTGTTGCTGATAATCTTAACAACAATCTTAGTGGATGGCTTCTTTTACAGGCAATATTACACTGTGTAAAACAATTTAGAGCTCGTAATCTGTCTTCAGTAGGGATGACTGAAAATTGGTCATAGAAAAAAGTAAAGGATTGTGGTGCAATGACTTTTTAAATCATTCAATTATTGTTATAAAATGTGAAGATTGTTTGGACAAACAGGTAAATAACGAACAATATTATTCAGTCTAACTAGTCAATCAATTGCTTGCTCTGAATTGCTGGCTTAAACCTCTGGAAGCCAAGACCCTAAATGATTTGGATGATACTACACTTGATGCTTATCAGCAAAATCAGTTTATACAGTGAAAACATTTTTGGGAGCCCCATGGTGGATATGTACATTCCATGTTGCTCTTGAGGAATACTGACTTCCAGAGCGTTAAGTTGTTCCAACAGCATAATATACTTTTAAAAATTTTTATGTGCTGATTTTATGTACATCAATGATGGGTTACATCCTTGTGCCCTAGTGCTATGTACCCATTGTCAAAGTCTTATATTTGAATGCCTGACTCACATGGACATCATCTCCCTGTAGCAATGCCAAAAACATCAAAAGACTTGTCTGAAGTACACATATGCATATCTTCCATCGTCAGTCTGAAAGAGGTGTGGATGTTTCTAATCTTAAATATCTCATGCAAGACCTTCCATTTGAGCAATTTTATCCTGTCTTTTAATTCATCTTAATTAATTTACCCCATCTTTGAATTTCTTCATTCCTTCATTGTAATGCTCAGTTGCTCAACTCCAGATCATACCATATCATGACACTAATGAAGGGCACAGTTCATATTACCCCAACCTTGGCCTCCTTACATTGGCTACATGTGAGCTTTCAGAATTTAAAATTGAAAATTTAAATATCACCACAAGCAGAAATGATGGGTCCTTGCACCTCTGGTGCTATCATCAGGGTAAACACAACTAAAGAGCTCTTTTTTGCTAAGCTGAGATAGGTGAGAAAGCCAGTCTTTCTGTTACCAGTTGGGGCGCTATACCAGAGAGTCACTCTAGGCAATTGGATATCATCAAAACCATCATACACAAAATCAATAACAAAAGCAGATCTGACATGAATCCAACGAACCATCTATGAGCAATATACCCAAGTTGGGTGAAAAAGTCACAGTTTCTGTCACTTTCATGGCAAGGCACTTAAATTCATCATTTCACCATTTCAATAGGAGGAGTGGAAGTAACAATAATTAATTGCTAAATATGGAGGTGATCAAGTTCATTGACAAGTAGAGGGGTAAAAATGGATGTGTAATGAAAAACAGTGATAAATTATCAAGTGATTTTAATAATTTCAAGACAATTTGTCAGGATATGATGAAAACAGAGCCATATTTCATTCATCATTCAGAACACAAAATTGCCATTTATCATTTAAGGAAAGCGGCCTTAAAGGTGGAAGTAACAAAAATTACTTGATAAATATGGAAATGATGACAAGTGATTTGTAAAATAGAGGGGTAAAAATGTATGTGAGTTGAATAACAGGGTGATCGATTAATTGATTTGCTAAACTTTGTTGACATTTTATTTGAAACAGTGTTGCTCTGATAATCAATTCAATGGACACTGATCATTTACAGCAAGCAAACTTTGTTACTTCCACCCATGAAACCATTTTCCTTAATTGATAAATGGTGAAAGTAACAAAAATAACTTGCTCCTATGTGTGAGCTCTGGCTCTGACCTTGGACTCACAGGAAGAGCACAAGAGCTGTGTCACCATGTTCCTGCTGCTGTTGCTTCTCACACTGAATGTGTGTGTGTGTATGTATGTATGTTTGACATTTTGTGCAGAAGTAACAAAAATTGCTTGCTGTAAACAATAAATGGCAGAATTAACAAATTGCTTGCTGTTAAATGATAAATGGCAGTTAATTATCAGAGCAACACTTTCAAATAAAATAGTGTTGCTATTTTAAATAGCATATTTTAAAATAGTTGCACTCTCATGATTCTAAGAAATGAGAAGACAGGGCGCAGGATTGTGATAACTCAGGTGGATTTATTTTGCACTCATTTTTTTTTCATTGGAACTTTTTATTTGCCAGTTTCACACTGAGACACTTACATACACACAAGCACACACAGCTCTGTGCTAGTCCTTTTTCATCTTTTTCATACAGATTTTTCATCTCTCTCGTCAGGAGTTTCTCTTCCTGCAAGAACATAGACTCATAAGTAAATTACCCTGTGATTAAGAACAGTTGAAAGCCCTCAGGTGTTACATGACAACCTGCCTCCTCTCCGCCCACATCTGACATTTGATCATGCCACCGCTGCCACATACCCCACCACTTAACTCAGGCTGAGCAGCCATCCAGCCATGCGTTGGCATCCTTCATGCAGTGGAGCCATTGGTGTGGGGCTTGGTCCTAACAAACAGTCCAAGGGCTTCCCAGCAGGTACTATCAGAGGGTGAGCACTGCCCATTTGATGGCCAGACATTCCTTCTTCAAGGAGCGCTCCTCACCCTCCACCACCTGGGACAAAATGGCCCCCAGCCTTCTGTCGGACACAGTCTGTAAGACAAAAGGGAGAGACAAGTCAAGAGAATGCAATACTGGGCCCACATAAAACAACCTTTAATTTGGCAAAAGCCCATTCGCATGGGTCTGTCTACTAGACTGGATCTGGCACCTTTTTAGTGAGATCCATCAGCAGGCTGGTGACATTCGAAAAATTAGGTATGTATGATCTACAATAGCCAGCCAACCCCAGGAACTGCTGCACCCCTTTTTTGGTCCGGAGTCTCGTGACCCAAGTGGAAACCCAGATACTGTTCTTCTACCCATTCAATTGCACACTCCTTTGAGTTCACTGCCAATCTCAAGGACCTCAGGATAGGTCTTAGATGTTGCAAATGCTGTTGCCAATTATTACTCTAAATGATTACATCATCTAAGTAGGAAGTAGAATATGCATTGTGTGGGTGGAGTCTCTGAAAAGTTGCTGGGCCCCCATACAAATCAAAGGGAAGAGTGACAAACTGGAGTAACCCTAACAGAGCGGAAAAGGCCATTTTTTTCTTGCGATTTTGGAGTCAAGGGAATCTAACAATCCAGCATTGGCAAAATCCAGTGACCAGTAAAAGCAAGCCACACTCACTTGTGAGGCAATGTGAGGCATTAAGTATGTGCCAAATTTAGATACCACATTGACTTTTCCACACAGAACTTAACTGACCCATCATTCTTGGGCACTGGGCTTCTCCAATTGCTGTGAAACTCCTCAATTACCCTCATGTCAAGCATAGCCTTCAGTTTCACCTGAACAACATTTTTCTTGTGTTCAAATAACCAGTATGGGTGGCTATGTACAACCATACCTGCAGGCATCCCAATGTGGTGTGTTATATGAGGTTAGTTGATTGGGTAGAGGCAAAATCCCCCACTGAAAATACCTCCCGAAACCTGTACTTACTAGGACGGAAAGAGGTAGTTTCCACAGGGGACTGGGGTCAATTGGGCCACACTTTTTGTACTTACCTCTGGTTTCAGCTCCTTCCTCTCAGGAACTATTGTCACCAGAGCCACAAGAACCTCCTCTCTCCATGGTTTCAAGAAATTGTAATGGTACTTTGAAGTGCATCACCTCAATCTGTTCTTTTGACCTTATATTTGACTACTCCAACTCACCGCCTGACTTCAAAGGGTCCTTGCTAATTTGTGAATAATTTAGAGCTTGTGGGTAGTAAAACAAGTACTTTATCTCCCAGTGGAAATTCCCATAGCTGAATACCCCTATTATACAGGAGTGTAGTTCTTGCGCCTGTAGCAAATTCTCCTGGGTTAGGTTACTCAAAGTGTGGAATTTTGCTTGCAGGTCAAGAATGAACTGAATTTAATTTTTACAAGAAGGTTCCTCCTCCCAATTTTCCTCTAAAGACATCTAGAATGCCATGAGACTTGGGCCTATGCAACAACTCAAATGGGGAAAACCCCATGGAAGGTTTGTGGGACCTCTCGTACTGCACATAACAGGGGCTCGAGCCATTTATCCCAATTTCTGTGTTCCCATGAGCAAACTTTGAATCATGTTTTTAAGTGTTTGATTAAACCATTTGAAAAGCCCATCCATCTGCAAATGGTAAACACTGGTAAGAAACAATTTAATCGCCAATCATTTATACAGTTCATGAAGTGTGCATGACATGAACATCATGCCCTGGTCAGTCAGGATTTCATTAGGAATCCCTACTTGGGAAATAATGCACAATAATGCCTCCACAACACTGCATGCTGACATGATGTGCAGAGCCGTGGGTTCTGAGTATCGCATTGAACTTTACACTAGGACCAATACAAATGCCCAATTTGATGTCCTTGTGCAGTCCAGTCTACTGGCCCAATGAGGTCCATACCAATCCTTTCAAAGGGAACCTCAATTAATGGAAGAAGGCACAATGGCACCTTTGGGGTGGCCAGCGGATTCAACAACTGACATTCATGACATGCCTCACACCACCTGTGAACATCACTGCAAATGCCCAGCCAATAAAAATGAGCCATGAGCTGGTTTACTATATTTTGTCCCAAATGCCCAGCCATGGGATTATGATGATCTGCATGGAAAAGCAGTTCCCTATGGCTCTTCAGGACCAAAAACTGAGTTGTCGCTTCTTCAGTTTGAGTCCTGTGTCACTCAATCTAATAATATCTTTAATATACATTTTATAATAATATATAATAATTTAGAAGTACAGGTAGTGCGACATTAGGTTGGAGATTTTGACCATCTATTACTATCACTAGATCAAAAGCATGTCTCAGACTGTCATGACTGCTCCAGTGGGAAATCCCCAAAGGTTTAGAGTGGGAAGAGTGGACAGACAGAGCCCTCCCCACCCTCTCTGTCGTCCTGATGTGGACAATATCGTGGACAAGAACATATTTGGTCACGTTTATATTTTGCATAAGTTATTAAATTCAACAGAGTTAAAAGTGTTTTGCACCTGATTTTCTTTTGTATTCAATGTCTGGTGCATCACATTGCAGTGTCCAACAGTAGTCATCAAGCATTGATGGATTCCAGTTGCCCTGGTATCATTTCTCCATCGTAGCAATGTCCTGGTGAAACCTTTCACCGTGTTCGTCACTGAC
>JAQQZX010000037.1:21875625-21896354 GCA_030068355.1 Notoglanidium maculatum
AAAGTTATTTCTGTGACCATTGTGAGTTTTTCTTTCATTGCCTGAAGGGTACCAACAATTTTGTCCACGTGTGTATCCCCACTAACCACTAACATATGACTGGTTGCCTGAAAAGAAGTTGCAGTGTAATTTGTTTCCAGAAAAGTAGCCACAGTGGCTATACCAACACCTTTCTGAAAAGCTCAGAGATTTGGGAGAGAACACAGAGCGACTGCACAAAAAAAGCTCGAAGCCCTCTGAAAAGAAAAAAAAAAAAAAAAAAGAGTTCATAAAAAATATGTGGAAAAAAGCAAAAAAAATTCAAAATGACCTGATCATGTTGGGAGGTGCGAATACAAGCCAAATGGGGAATTTGTCTTACATGGTGAGGACAATGTCCCTACCAAAAGTCATGAATCTCAGATGAACTTTGTGGCTACTACAGAGATAAACTCATTCAGAAATGTTAGGGGGAGTGACCAAGTCCACTGGCAACATCCAAGGCAATTGACCAAACAAATACCAAATTTCCTTTTGAGTTTTGTGCATTCCAAAGGCATCAGATATGCATTTAATTTGCAATTGCAAAAATGCAATCAAAAGTTGTCATAAGACAAATGCACGTGTAAAGTTAATGAGTTTTCAGCCCCTCAAAAGACCGCATGAATATTTATAGATAAAAATCACGAATTCCAGCCAACAGAACTGACTTCATGTTGTGAGGCGTCACATATAACCAAGCGAACTTTGTCTGATACGATGAGAGAAATATCCATACCAAATGTTAAGCATATACAAGCAACTTCATCATGACCATCTTCATTTCAACCTTCGCCTGCATACGACGGCGCGATGGTGCTCCTTGACTATGTCCCAGCCCATGTATGACCTACATTTTTTATTTTTCACAAGTATGATGCATGTGCCAAATTTTGTTTTCTAGTGTGGCAAATGTCTCAAAAACAAGAGCATGCACTAAAAAATAAAGTAAAAATAAAAACATGCCAAAACAACAGGGCTTTAGCACCTTGGGACCTAATAATAATAATAAATAATAATAATAATAATAATAATAATAATAATAATAACAACATTTTTTATTTAATCCAGGTTATAGTAGCTGGTAACAAAGCATTGAGCAATGAAAAATTTATTCAATTGATGCTTAAAAGTGATTCCCCAAAATACATTTTACAATATATTTTCACTATTATCAACAACCTCAAGCAGTTTTTCACTAGGACAGTTATGACAAACGTGTTACAACGTGTTAGGAGTAACTCCTACCAAGCTAAAATCAATACTAACAAGCTAGCGTTAAAGTGGCATGACTTCTGTCTCGCTGTGCTAGGTCTTAGTAATTACAAACAGGTTAGAAATGACCACTTACCCCGTGTATTATATATTAGCACAATTTAATTCCAACGATAGAAATAAATGTAACGAAATAGTATTTTTCAGGGTGCCTATTTTTTCCAAGGGGAACAGACAGGAAGTGAAGGTTTACTTTATTTTTTGGCATTTGTAGTCTGCTGTAAGTTTCTCTTAGGTAATGAATAAGTGTAGTGCAGTGATATACACACTCAATTTCCCATGGTGCATTGAATGAAAGGGAGGACGGTGGTTCCTCTCAACTGAAAATGGCGGCTCCCTTAATACTCGTCTTGATTTTAGCAGTAACAATAAGAGCATTATTGTTCCATTCTAGTTTGGCTACACTGATTTCTGAAAGAGTTGAAGTTGTATCTCCTCTAAATTCGTGGAAAAGAGGTATATTATGTTTTCAGCACATGTTAGTTACATATTTAGTCATCTAAATTGCTTCTCCAACTTGCTTGTCATTGGAACAGCACAGCCACAAATATATCAACGAGTCGCTGTAATTACAAAAGACGCTATTAGTAATTAATTTAGTTTCTAAAATACTTTTAAAAATAATGTTTGTGTTATTGCAGTTGTGGAGGGTCTTGCCTTGCTGGATCTGGGGGTCTCGCCATATACGGGGGATGTATTTCATGAAGTAAGTATATTTTAAAATATCTTTGTGTTACTAGCCGGGTTTCCAGTAAAGTTTTGCGTGAAACAGGAAAGAAATTTGACGAAACACAATTGCCAATGGTCTGTGTTTCCTCTAAAGTGATGTCAAGCGATTACAGCTGGGTTTCCTCCTCTGGGTAAGCTCTTACTCCCCCCAATGCTTATGTCATGTGACTTAAATGCGAAAAATGTGTTCCCATGCATGTTTTGCAAAATATTGCTTTATGGAATCGTCTTAAAAATACCTCATGCGAGAGTAAAGACGTATTTGCGTTATTGGAGAGTTGTTGTTTTTTTTTTTTTTTCGAAATACACGTTTCCATTCCTCTATTTTTAATTCGCAATTTCAAATTACGCATTATAGGACGTTAATGGAAACTCAGCTACTGTTTCATCCCGAGAAATCCTGGTACTGTGTGCACGTGCGGCTTAAACTAAGTAGTTTTTGCTTAAACGTACAAATCTTTGCCAGAAATGTTGTTATAAGCAATTTGTAGAGGAAAGATGTCTGGGCTGATTACTATGATGGTTTGCAAGTCACATGAGTCAAAGAAGTATTCAGCTGTAGCTGAAGCTGTAATTATTTTAATCTTTATCTTATAGTCTTCTCAGTGTTACAGAAATGTTTTGTAAATAAGAACTTACACATCACACTGTACACATCAACATGAGAAAAGTAGCAAGTGATCTAGGTTAGCCTTCAATTCATTCATGCAACGTTCATCCTCAATGCCTGCTTTATCTTAGTCAGAGTTGCATTGGATCTGGTGCCTGTCTTTTGGAATACTGGGTGCAAGGAGGGAATACACCTGGGATGGGACACCAGTCCATCATGGGGCATCTGTCACAAACATTCACATTTCACGATAATTGAATAGCCAATCTTCCTTTCATAATGTGTTTGAGAGATGGGAGGAGAAAGCATAGCAGATTCATGGGGATAACTCATGAAACTACTCACAGAACTGTTGCACTTCCACTTCATGTTGCATACAATACAAAAACAAAGAAAAGAATTTTGGAACCAACCAACCAACATGATGGCTTTGCTTAGAAATCAGAGCACTTTTTTGTTCAGCACACTTGAGGACGTAAAACACCAAGCACATTTTAACATTAAAAAATAATATTCATATGATGGATACTTCCATGCTTCCATTACAAATATACTCATACAGCTCCTTCTGAAAGTATTGGAACAGCAAGGCCAGTTCTTTTGGTTTTGTTATACACATATACAAATATGACTGAGACAATATCAGAATTTCAACTTTCTTTTTTTGATCTTTACATCTGGATGTGTTAAACAACTTTGAGCATGACACCTTTTGTGTGAACTCACTCAAGTGATCAAAAATATTGGACCACGTGTCCTGACAGGTGTTTCTTTTTGCCCAGGTATGCCCTGTTGCTAGATTGGTTGTTTAAACAATTAATAGCTCTCAAATGTCTAATCTTGGTTTAAGCCTTTGGCTTGAGACTGCGTTTTTTGTTAAAAAGGATCTACCAACATAGAGTTGTCTATGGGAGTAAAGCAAACCATTTGGAAGCTGAGGAAAAAAGAGGGAAAATCAATCTGGGCCAATTCACAAGCATTGGGCATAGCCAACACAACTTGGAATGTCTGAAAAAAGGAAGAAACCACTGATGTACTAACAACCTATAGGTCAAACAGGTTGGCCAAGGAAAACCTCATCAGTTGATGGCAAGAACATTGTGAGAGCTGTAAAGAAAAACCCAAAAGCAACAGTCAGTGACATTAATAACCTCCACAGGGCAGAGGTGAAGGTATCACAAGCCACCATTCGAAGAAGACTTGGAGAGCAGAAATGTATAGGCCATACCACAAGATGCAAACCACTCATCAACAGTAAGAATCAGAAGGCCAGATTAGAATGCACAAAGAAGTACAGTACAGACATGAGGCACAAAAGTTCTGGAACCCAGGTTAACTTCTACCAAAGTGATGGAAATGCCAAACTTGTGGAGAAAGAAAGAATCCGATCATGATCCAAAATATCCAAGCTCATCGGTCAAGTACAATGGAGGTAGTGTCATGACTGCTTCTGGAATGGGATCACTAATCTTTGTTGATGATCCAACTCATGATGGTAGCAGAAGAATGAATTCGGATGTCTACAAAAAGCCTTTACAATTTACAGAGAAATGTACCTAATTTATCTAATTGGGAGGAACTTCAATTTATCATGCAGCAAGACAATGACCCAAAAACACTGCCAACACAATAGAGAACTTAATAAGGGAAAAATTGTAAGGTTTTATCCTGGTCAAGTCAATCACATCCTGAAGAGGAGACTAAATGGAGGTGTGACGAGAACACAGCAGGAATATCAAGAACACAGTATCATTTTTCAGTGAGACATGGCTGCAGGAACATATTTTGGACTCCAATGCCACCTCCCTGGGTTTCAGACTGTACAGGTTGTTGGAGATTGCAGACTGAGTAGTAATAAGAAAGGAGGGGGGATTGCAGTGCTTGTGAACAACAGATGGTATCCTGGGCATGTTATTGTGAAGGATCATTTCTGTAGCCTGGAAATTTGAACTGTTTATCACTGAGCCATGAGTTTCCTTATGTACTATCTGCCGAGGGAGTTCACATGTGCCATTTTAGTTGCTCTTTATGTCCCGCCAACTGATGTGGACGCAGCTTGTGACAGTTTAGTCACTTCCAGACTACAAACACAACACTGTAATGCCTTCATTGCAATTTCTGAAGACTTTAACTGTACTTCTCTCTTCCACACCTCCAGCAAAACAAAGTGTGTGGTTGGGAATGAAGACGATCACAGGGTTCAAAGTGAAGGAGGATCAGGTGGAGAGAAGCCTGAACGGAGCCAATGTGTTGAATGTGTACTTCAACAGGTTCAGTACGGACCCCAGCTGTCTTCTCCACCAGCCACGCAGATCCCTTATCCTCCCTACCCCCACAGCTGCCTCCCTTTCACACCTCCTCCATGATCAGGACCAGTGACTCACATTGTGCTTCCCAACACCCATCAACCCCCTACCATGGATTTTAACACCGCCCTATCAAACCCTCCCACAATGCCTGGAAACACTAAGCCCTACTACTTCTGTCTGTCTCCAGCAGCCAGGTGAAGAGACAGCTGGAGAGACTTAAAAAGAACAAAGCTACAGGTCCAGATGGTATTGGCCCATTTCAGACCTCAGGTGACCACCTCTTTGTACCTACCGCAATTTGCCTACTGCTTCGAGGTTGGAGTTGAGGACATTATCTACCTTCTACAGTAAACCGACTCTCACCTGGCCACACTGTGAGGATTTGTTCTTTGATTTCTCCCATGCCTTTAACACAATCCAGCTTGTACTGCTGAGAGAGATGCTCCAAACGATGCAAGTAGACACTTCCACAATATCCTGGATTATTGAATACTAGACAAATAGTCCACAGTTTGCACGACTGAGTGGATGTATGTTTGAGCAGGTGGTTAGCAGCACAGGAGCACATTTTCTCTTCATGCTGTATACCTAAGTCTTCCATTACAACTCAGTCCTGTTATTTGCAGAAATTCTCAGATGACCCCGTAGTTGTGGGGTGTTTCAGGGATGAACAGGAGACTGAGTACAGGGAATTCTTTGCAATGTGGTGTGATAACAACCAGCTCCTCTTAAGTATGGCCAAGGCGTAGGAGATGAGTGTAGATTTTAGAAGGACTGGGACTAGGTTGAGCACCATTTCTATCCCGGGAGAAGAGCTGGAGGTGCTGGAAGGCTACAGACAAGCAGGCTGTTCACCTTGACAACAAATTGGTCTGGAAATGTAACACTGAATCTGTCTACAGGAAAGGACAGAGCAGACTACTTTTTGAGGAAGCTTGTTTTTTTTTAATGTATGCAGCAAGATGTTGCAAATTTTTACCAGTCTGTTGCAAGTGCAATTTTCTTTGCAGCCATCAAAGATCAACAAAAGAGCACAGTGTTCATAGTGAGTGGTTGATCCATGACCTTCATAGAGGTGAACAGAAATTATTCTAACGACTATGCAAAAATAATCATGGTCATTTCAAATAATTGTGATCAGGCGATTATGTAATAAGTAATTATGCCACCATGTTGCCACAGTACAAACCTCTAGAGAGCACCTTCTGCATTTTGTGTTTTTACAAGCGGCACCGTGAAGGTGGAAGAAGGATGAAGAAAGGAAAGGAATCAGTGTAGTGTTATAGTGGCTATAGAAATCCCACCCTGCGAAAACTGATTTCAGGGAGGTGCCCCACTGCCATATTGATCTTGCAGGGTCAATCATTGACTGCAACTTGATACCTTTTCAGACTATTTCCCATCATGCTCCTGTACATGCTTTGCTGCTTCCTGTTTGGTGCTGAAGAGAGCTCACCTACTGGTTGTAAGAAATCCCATGAATGAATGACACCTGTTAAACTTACCTCAACATGTCCTTTACTGTCATTTAACCCACCATGGCCAGTAGAAAAGCCACTGTTGAAAACATTCCATCGAGCAACACTGTCATTACGTTTGACCCTTATTAATAATTAATCTTATTATTAATTAGCTATTTTGCCCTAAACGTTCTCTCATACCAATCAGAATACACTTTCACGCTCTCGCTACATCTTTTACACACGCCTACTCACGCCTCTTCGTCTCTCTCTTGTTCGTGTGCTCGCTTTCAAAAAATGATTTGTGGGATATTGTATATAATTTGCAGGAGTCAGGGAACTGCTATCAATATGTGGAAGGCTCATGGAACTTCCAGGAAAGGTGGGATGTCTGCCATCATCCTTATTCAGATTGCTGTGGTAATATGTTAAAGTAGAGAGGTACATGCACTGTGCTATTTGTCACCCATTTTTTAAAATTGGCCCGTTTCCTCTATTATCTTTCTATGGCCATTAGAGGCTAGGAAGGTAACAGCCCACATTGGAAGTCCTAGTACATCCCCAAGTCACATCGGCATATCTTATTTCAGAAGCAACAAGGGGGAAAATGAAACCTATGGGAGGTCACCTTTAAAATATCATTGACCTGTTTCATTTAATGTTTAATGATGTAACAAGGGTCAGTAATAATAAATAATAAGCAATATTATAATAAATATGTATTATATTATTATTATTATTATTAATATTAATTGTATTAATAATATTGTGGGTGGGGGGAATGAATGAACCGCACTTTCCCTTCACTCTGCATCCACGGCTGAAATGCCCTTGAGCAAGGCACCTAACCCCCAACAGCTCCCCAGCGAGCTGCCCACTGCCCTGGGTATGTGTGTGCTCACTTCTCACTTGTGTGTGTTCACTGCTTGCATGAGTTATATGCAGAGGAATAATTCATACCTTGCTTGGTTCAAGGCATGCCATAATCACGTGGTTTAAAAACAATAATGATATGTGATATATAAACACATTATATATATTTGATAATGATAATAGGAGAGGATGTCATATATATGTCATATCACACGTGTATATATATATTTTTTTGTGTTGGTTACGTGTCATTTGAAATGATATTTGTAATATTTCTTTCTTTTTTTTTTCTTTTTCTTTTTTTTTTTTTTGCGAAAGGTAAGACTGCATGCACCTGGAAATTTAAAGTCGTGTAACCACAAAAGAATGAGAAGTATTTAATATTTTATCCCCCTAGAGTGTATGCAGGGCTTTCCCTCAGGGCATATGCTGAAAACACCTCTTTTTTTCTAAATAATCTTTGACAAATTTTCTAAAAATTGTTTTTAAAAAAACATGCTTTTGCAAAAAAAACAAAAAACATGCAAAAAAAACATACGTTATCCTCTATTGCTGTGTAATACACAGCAATAGAGGATAACGTATTAGTCCACATGAATTTTCCTTTAGATTATCCAATATTTTGAAAAATAATGTTTATGCCAATTGAGACAAACTTGCTACACCACATGACCATGTTGCTTCTACAGGCAAAGGCCATCATTTTTTGTAGAAATTATACTGAAAATTAAGCATATCTTTTGGCAACGTAACTGGCCTTTCAGCAGGATCAGCTTTCACTCAAGCTCTTTTAAGAACCACTTTTTTATTGGTTGAAAGTGGCATCTCTTAGGAGAAAGAAGCTCTATTATACTGTATTAAAAATACAATTAATAAATTGTTTTACAGATGAAAATTTTAATCCTTCTCTTTTATATATCTTTTAATATTTGCATCGTATTATTTCTCCTGTCACTGAATTATTGGAGTTTAGGCCAGTTAAAGCTGCTGTACATGTTCAACAGTAGGTGTCACCATTACCTTTATACCATTACCTGGTATTTTTATTCAGCATCATAAACTGTTGATAGTTGACAATATTGGCCTGGTAACACTTTACTTAAGGCCAGTATTCACAAAGCATTATAAACACATTCATAAATGTTTATAAAGTATTTATTCACCCTTGGTAATGACTGCACTAATAAAGCTTTACAATGTTGTAGTATAAGCCCTTACAACCTGAAGTATAAGAATGCATAATAAAGCATATTTTAACTCTTGTCATATGGTAATGTCACTGATGACATCACTTTGCCATAAGTTAAATGTTAATAATCATATGTTAATAGTTGCGTAGGGCTTATACTACATCATAATGCATTATGAGCACAGTCATTTCTGTTTATAGTTATATAAACTTATGTCATTTATAATGCATTATAAATATTTTATAAACATTTATAAATGTGTTAGTAACAGAGTTAAGTAACACTAAGTAAAGTGTTACCATTGGTCTGTAACAGAAAGGCTGGCTCTGGCCCCTAATGTCTGTTTTAGCCCCTATGTGGACATAATTTCAAAGAATTTGGTGTACGTCCAAAGAATTTTGTAGTGATTGTGTCTCACATTTCCTTATGTTTGGAACAGTATATAACAAGATATTGGCCATAGAGTCATTATAGGCCACACTTTCCAATTTGATTACTGCATAACTTTTGAAACAGATAGTTGGATCAAAATTCTAGACAATTTGTCTGGTTTGCATGAACTTTGGTAGACAGCATCTTCAGACCTAGATACACAGTACTGTGCAAATGTCTTGAGCCACCCCTCACCTCTCATTTATTCATGTTTTGCTATGAAAATGAGACAATACCTACAGTGATTTATTGCAACATGTGCAAACACATTAATGCAGTATATAATGTATATAATGAATACTTTTAATGTATAAAAAGAGAGTTGTATGTGTCTTCTATGATGAGAGTTCTATGTTCTATGATGTATGTGTAACAAGCTAATAAAACTTTCTAGCAAGAGTTTGTATTTGTAACAAGCTTTAAAGTCAGTATGACCACTGTTATTCTCCAACACAGCCTGAACTCACTTGGGCCAGCTTTCTTGTCATTTCTTAAAGTAGTCTTCAGGAATAGTTCTCCAGGCTTCTTGAAGGACATTCCAAAGCTCTTCTTTGAACGTTGGCTGCCTATTGTTCTGTTTTCTGTCAAGATGGTTCCACGCTGATTCAATAATGTTGAGATCTGGGCTTTGGGGAGGCCAGTCCATGACTGATAGTGTTCCATTGTGGTATGCAGGAAGCCTAGAGAACTATTCCTCAAGTCTACATAAAAAATATAAGTCTGGCTCTTTGGAAGCAAAATATTAAGAAATAATTGGTGACCCAAGACAATCCCACTGTCTATATGTCTCAAACGTCTGTGGGGCACTAAACTACACTTTGAGATGCACAGGCTTAGCTAGATCTTCCAGTAATGAGGTTGTAGCATTAAACAGGTTTAGCATTTAAACTAATTTATAAAGTGGGTACAACTGATATATTTTATTTGCTTATCATGTGCCATTGAGCAATGTAGCTTTTTCTTGTCTGTTACCGTCAAACAAATGATTTAAACTTTGTACTGCTAACAAGACCAAAAATTGTTTCCTCTACAAATTATTTGTAACAGAGGTGGTGACCTCATTCATCTGAACCTACAGCTTCAAACGACTGAACTCATTTGAAGTCATATGAATATAAGATTAGCTGTATATATGGATGTTTTTTTGAGGATGACCTTCTCTGAATGTGAAGTTGATTTTAATATATACTTCAGACAGTATTTATCTTGAAAAGGTATAATGAAAAATAGTTGATACAAAGAAAAGTGGCTGCAAAATTCTCACTTTTAAAACATTCAAAAGTTGATTGTATAAAAGTAGACTACTTTTTGGTGCTCATAAACATTAACAAAAATGTGAAATGACTAATTTAGCGATAAGAGGAAAGACTGATTACTGTCTCATTGTAGCGATGAGATACTCGGTAGTTTTGAAAACTATCCTGTGATCAGGCTTCATTGTCAACACACGATGTGTATTTTTGTCCTTTATGTTTACAGACTACTAACCATATTGTTTAGTACAGGAAAAACCTCATATCACACTGTGAATTCACTCCCATTAGAAGTAAATGACTGTTTGTTTTTTTACTTCTTTCAGACACCCCTTATTATATACCTCTTTCATTTTTTAGTGGACTATGCAGAGATTGTATTCATGGTAAGTACTTTAAGCTTAATCATGTTACCTTTTTTATTTTCATACTAGAAACAAATAGGGCAAGATCTGCTCACCAGGCTAAATGTATTTTTGACATCTAAAAAAAAGTCATCTAAACTGTTTGAGGAAAGTGTGGCAAGTAAAACATCTGACTTGGAACCACAATTGAATTCAGGTCTGCCTTGAGGTACCTTGTCCTGGAGTAGCCAAATGTCATGTGAATTTTAGGTTTTTCTGTTCTAACACGTACTTCATCTCCGTAATGGCTCTTGATTAGCTAACTACTTGAATCGGGTGTTTTGGAAGCAGGGAAAACACTAAAATTTGCAAGCCATGGGGTTCTCCAGGGTTGGAAATCTGTGATCTTACAACTGCCTTATTGTTATCCAAAAATAATTTTACAAGTAACCAGGTATTTTATATAAAATACCTTCAACAAAAGCTATTTGTTCCATTTTTCTTCTAACTTTGTACATAAACCAGACCTTTGTGTATGGATTGGAGCTACCTGCATAATGGTTAATGATTACAGTTGGAACTACAGGTAACCTGTCCTCCAGAAGCTGGTGATGAACTTCATTCTACAAATGTAGTGTGTTGACCCAGCATAATGTGCACTCTTTGTGGTAAACCACCAAGTTAGATGGCTTCCACTATACACAAATCTTTGGATCTGGTTGATGTTAAGCTCTCTGGAAACCTAAGACAAACACCAGCTACAGTTCCATCTAAAAATACTGGAATGGCACTGCCAAGTTTTTTGAGTTTGCCATATATTAAAAACATTTGGGTTTGTGATCAAAAGATGAATATGAGACAACAGAGCAGAATTTCAGCTTTCTTTTACTAAAATTTACATCTAGATGTGTTAAACACCTTAGAAAATGGCACCTTTTGTTCCAACCATCCCATTTTTCAAGTGATCAAAAAGAAATTGGCACATGTGACTGGCAGGAGTTTTTTGTTGCCCAGGTGTGCCTGATTGTTAAACACTTAATAGCTCTCAATGTGTATTCTTGGTTTGAGCTCTGGGTTTTGCCTGTGAAAACATTTGTTGTTAAAAAGGATAAAATACATGAAGACCAGAGAGTTGCCTGTGGGAGAAAAGAAAGCCATTTTGAAGCTGATAAAGTGGAAAATTTATCAGAGCCATTTCACTACATTTGGACATAGTCAATACAACAATTTGTAATGTCCTTAAAAAAAAAGGAATCACTGGTGTACCAACAACCAGACCTTGAACAGGTCAGCCAATTTAAACAACAGCATGTGATGACCGAAGCACTATGAGAGCTGTGAAGAAAAACCCAAACAGTCCTCACCAGCAATTTCCACAGTCCAGGGGTGATGGCATCAGAATCCACCAATCGAAGAAGACTTTCAGGGCAGAAATATAGAGGCCATACCGCCATATACAAAGCACCGATGAACAGTAACAATCTGAAAGCTAAATTTTTGCATAGAAATACAGAGATAAGTCACGGAAGTACTGGAACCAAGTTTAAGCTCTACTAAAGTTATGGAAATGCGTGTGAGTGAAGGAGAAAGAAATTTTGATCTATTGTTTCATATTCATCTTTTGATCTTAAACCAAAATGTTTTATAGTTATTATTTGCCTTGCTGGCCCAATGCTTTTGGAGGGGACTGTAGGTGTCTGCCTACATGGCATTGACCATCTCGGACAAGCAGTCTTTGATTGGACTTTATCTTTCAGTAATGTTTAACTCTTGACGTGAACCTCATTTTCTCTTTAGCAGTTTGCATGCACTGCTGGCAGGCTCCAAACAGTCTGGCATAGTCTCCCTTAAAATGGTGGTGGCTCAGATCGGACTGGTGGCATATGCTGTTCTGCATGCCCCTGCCCACAAAGGAATTCACTGGGCCTCAGTGTATGGTTACTGCATGCAGCCAAGCTCTGTGGCACTTGACTTAGCTAACATGATTGATTGGAAGCAGGGCTGCATTTTTACACTTCAAGCATGTCACTGGTGGATTCACTGGACAAACTACTACTGTGTTCAGTCATTTGTTGACCAAGCACTTAGTGCAGATTCAGTAATGACATTCTGGTGAGGTCGTACAGCATGATCTTTTGTATGGTATTTACAGGAAATTTGCTAAGAATTTGGCTGCCTGAATTGGGATCTCATTAGATCTGCAATCTGCAAATATACACCTATAAATAGACAGTTGTTTAAAACCTTACATTTGGCAGAGGGACACCCAGGCCAGGATGCAGAATGGCTCTCCATTAAATTGTTTTTTAGATGGTGCTAGGTGTTTGGTATAATCCACAGTGCCAGATATGTGCAACCAACTTTCATGTGGAAAATATATGTGAAACCTACCCTATACACCAGGGTCATTAGGTCACTAGGTTCGTGAGAAGCCCTAGGGAGTAGAGGAGTGGTTTCAGAATCAGAAACCAAACCAATTGAATGGATTGGCCATGTGGCACACTCAAATTGCTACGGTCTCATCAGCTAGGCACCTACATGTTATAGAAAACTCATTGTCACAGATGAACAGAGAACCCTGTATATTAGACTGAAGGCAAAGAGCACTCAAGTGAAAACATTTCCTGCAATTGTATGCACCCCATCAATTGGTCTGGATGGTCTGCCAAATGTCTGAAGTGCTACCCCTTTTTGGAGGGATTGCTGGACAGTGATGACCTATGTAGACTTGTAGTCTATGAGCCATTTTGGCTCACAATGGCTGAGTTGGTGACACCTCATAAGTTCATAGTGGGGTTTCAGAAAGGAGCTAGGCACCTCCATTCTGCACAAGACTCATGCAATATTGTCTGTCATGGTCCCATCACATGGCTTACCGCTCTAAACAGAGATTTCACTGGCTTACAGGTCATAACCATGACCTCCAAATGGGCTAGGAGCCTAGACCTACTATGACGAGCCATTATAGTTATGCAGCTACCAGAGCATCACCATGCATCTTTTCCAGATACCACAAGGTTATTATTACCCTTCCCATTGGGAGTACAGCAAACATATCCAAGCACTTTCCAGTCAGTTGCAGGGTGAGTTGTGACATTTTGGTATAGGTTATTCAGGTGTTAACCACCACCTCTGCAGTTAGGAGGGGTGAAATTTAATGGAAATAAAGCATGTAATTAATGTCTTAAGTATGTCAGATAGCCAACTTGGGTTTCTGTTTCTGTCCCACTAACCCAGTGGGAACTGAACAAGAAGGTTCCAACCTCAGATGGCGATTGACAATGATAGTTTATATTTAAATGCTATATCATACCATCACCATGTGACTGCTAGTATTTCAGCACATGCAAAAAGATATCTGGGTGGTGAGGCAGTGCTCACGAAGTATTGTATAAAAACTATATAATAAGATATTAAAGTCATTCAATGTGCAATATGTACCATGTTGTAGTTGTTACAAATCCTGAAGTGGAAGTCTGAATTGTCTTTATTATCTGTAGTTTTTGTGGTTATAATTATTAATAACAATATTATTATTAATTATTATCTGTTAACAGATAGCAGATGGAATCACAGCAGTGGCTCTCTATCTGTCAGTGAAGAGCTACAACAAAAATGTGGTGAGTATGAGAAGGGCTTAATGTGATGCTTGGGTCATACCATATAAACTCAACCGGAGGTGGTTGTACCATGATCTCAGAATTTGCTAAAACATTTAAAAAATAAAGCATAATACAAAGGAGTAACAAATCTCAATCAGTCTAGTGATGTTAACCTTTTGAATAAATTGCAAGTTTACTTATTGATGGCCTAATTTTTGTTGATCCTACAAAGCTGTTCTCTAGAAAATAGTTTCCTCCTGAAGTATTGAATAGTGACACAATTTTCATAACTTTGCCTCTATACACCACCACAATGGATGTGAAAAGAAGCCATCAAGATGTGATTGAAGTCTAGATTTTATGAATTAATTTAAGGGTTTTAACAAAAATATTGCTTTAACTGTTTAGAAATTACAGGTATTTTTAGACATTTTCACAGTTTCAAAAGTAATGGAACAGTTGACTGATGAGCAGTTTCATGATGGGTTATGGTCTGTTTCCACATTATTTTTTGACAAATTAAGGAAATAAAAGGTCTGGAGTTGATTCCAAGTGTTGAATATGCATTTGGCAGCTGCTCATGTTCTCTCTCAATATGCAGTCCAAAGAGGTGTTGATGAAGGAGACCATAGTTAGGATGAAAAAATAAAGTAAACCTATCAAAAAGAAACAAATCAAATAACAGAAACTTTAGGAATGGCAAAATCAACAATTTGCTACAGTCTTAAAAAGGAGGAATACACTGGTGAGCTCAGCAACACCAAAAGGCTTGGAAGACCACAGAAGACAACTAAAGTGGATGACAGTAGAATTCTTTCCTTGGTTAAAAAAATGCACAACATCTAGGCAAGACAGGAACACACTTGATGAGGAAGACATGTCATTTTCTAAGTCTACAATCAAGAGACGCCTTTGTAAATGTAAATACAGAGGGTTTATCTAAAGATGCAAAACATTGGTAACACTCAAGGACAGAAAGGCCAGATTAGACTTTGCAAGAAAGTCTGCCCAGTTCTGAAACAAGTTTCTTTGGACAGATGAAACCATGATTAACTTGTATCAAAATGAAGGGAAGAGAAGAGAATGGAGAAAGAAAGCAAGGGCTCTTGATCCAAAGCATGCCACATCATCTGACAAATGTGGGCATGGGCATGTGTGGCTGCAGTTGATCTTGGTCACTGGTGTTTATTGATATAACTGCTGATGGGGAAAACAGGATTAATACTGAAGTGTATAGAGCTATACTTTCTGCTCATATTCAGTCAAATTCTGCAAAACTAATAGGACAGCACTGATCACAGTCTGATGGATAATGACCCAAAACATACAGTGAAAGCAACCCAAGAGCTTCTTAAGACAAGTGGAATGTTCTTAAATTGCAGAGTCAGTCTTTGTCGTAAGTGTTTTAGCAGAAGCCTTAAGTTTAGTAAATAACAAATTGTTATTTAACAAATTCGTACATAGGTGTCCTTATTGTCCAGATGTGTGAGGGCCAGATGTAGGGTGATGGCAGTGGCATCATCTGTGGACCGGTTTGGGCGATAGACGAACTGCAGGGGGTCCAGTGAGGGAGGCAGCAGGGTCTTGATGTGCCTCATGACGAGCCTCTCGAAGCACTTCATCACGATGGGTGTGAGTTCAACAGGACGATGGTCATTGAGGCAGGACACTGAAAACGACTTTGGCACAGGAACCATGGTGCTGGCTTTGAAACACTTAGGGACGACAGCAGTGCTCAGGGAGATGTTGAAGATGTCAGTGAGAACATCTGCCAGTTGGTCTACACATTCTCTGAGCACTCTCCCAGGGATGTTGTCTGGTCCAGCAGCATTCCGTGGGTTAACTCTGTGAAGAGTTTTCCTCACATCAGCAGTGGTCAGACGCAGCAGCTGCTCACAGTGAGGAGTGGTCTTCCTCTCTGTTACATCGTTCTGTGCGTCAAACCGTGCAAAAGTTGTTAAGTGCATCTGCTAGGGAGGCATCGCGGTCTCAAACGGGTGTAGTTGTCCTGTAGTCAGTGATGGCTTGGATGCCCTGCCACATGCAGTGTCACTGCTGTCCTGAAAGTAGCTGTGGATTCTCTGGCCGTGTGCTAGTTTTGCTGCTCCTGGGACAGTTTGGCCCTCGCTGTTCTTAGGGCCGCCTTGCCACCTGCTCTGAAGGCGGAGTCATGGGTCCTCAGCAGCTCACGCACCTCAGGCAGCTCAGTCATCCATGGCTTCCGGTTTGAACGTGTAATGATGGTCTTGGAGGCAGTGACATCATCTACGCACTTGCTGATGTAGCTGGTCACTGATGATGTGTACTCCTCCAAGTTGGTGTTGTCGCCTTAGGTTGCAGCCTCCCTGAACATATGCCAGTCAGTGTGCTCAAAACAGTCTTGAAGAGCAGAGATGGCTCCTGCAGGCCAGGTTCTCACCTCCTTCAGAACCGGTTTGGTGCTGGCATTAGCATAACAATGATGTGGTCTGAGTAGCCGAGGTGGGGGCGGGGCTCCGCGCGGTACATGCTGGGAATGTTTGTATAAACAAAATCCAGCGCGTTTGCCTCTCTCATTGCAAAGTCCACATGCTGATGGAATTTCGGGAGCACTGACTTGAAATTTGCATGGTTGAAATCTCTGGTGACAATAAACAGTCTATCGGGGTGTGCATTTTGCAGATCGCTAATATCCCTGCACAGCTCACAGAGCTCATATTTAGCTTTAGCGCTGGGGGGAATGTACACTCCGACAATGAGCACAGCGGAGAATTCCCGGGGTAAATAAAAAGGTCTGCTTTTAACGGTCACAAACTCCACAAGCAATGAGCAGTAGCTGGATAGTAGATCCAGTAGATGACTTTGGACTGCAGTTGATGCAAACCTTTTTGGTACAATGGCTGAGGACTCCAGTTGCCATTATAACTTTAGAACTACAATTGCCATGAACAGTTTTGCAAGTCTCCTTCAGTGAGCAGTTATGTTAAAAAAAAAAATTACTTAATGTTTAACCTATAGTGAAATTCCTGGCTTTACAATTCAGAGCCAGCTTGGTGGCTCCCCCCCCCCCAAATATGAATATTGTGTGCGTGCAACCACAGATAGTCTTATGAAACCATAATCATACATGTATTTCAGAAGTTGATTACCAGAGAGCTTTATAATCATAGTAGCATAATCTTGTCATGTATCATGTATTTTATGTACATAGCCTATACAATTATTTGCACTTGATATGAAAGAAAAGTAAACAGTTGTTGTATTACATTTGGTGAAACCATGCTGTCCAGCTACATACTGGATCATCGTTACGATGAGCTTCTGCAATGTCACGACATTTATAATGTCGTAACATTTAACATTTATTTCACAACAGTCAAATTCTGAATGAGTGTATATTAATGAAAGACAATAAAGTTTAACAGATGGAACAGTGAATGTCTTGTTTGTATTTCATTCAACTGAATGTGTCAAAATGGATTAGCAAATCATTGCGTTCTGTTTTTATTTAAGTTTTACACAGCATCCCAGCTTTTTGCAATAAGGGTTGTTTAAAACTTTTAAAAATACTATTGCAAATAGTAAATACTGATGATAGCATTGCTTATTTTCATAAACATTGAAACCTTTGAGCAAGAAGCTTTATTTGGTGTTCAAAAAAGTACCAGTGCCCTCAGAACCAAGTCCTATAAATCTCCAGTAGTTTTAAGTTTATACCTACAAGATTGACCTTTCTTTAAGCTGCTTCAGAATGGCTTCTTAATGTGATTATGGCATATTCAGCCATTTTGAAGTTCCCATATTTCAGAGAATAATACCGATGCAGCTTGGTCCATTATCTGGTGTCTCTGAGTGGGAATGAATGAGAACTCGGTCTTACCAGAAAATGTGACAAGAGCACAGCTTTGTTGGATCATTTTAATAAAAGCCAACAAGTAGTGATGAAAGCTCGATATATATGAGAAGTCCAACACCCTTCCAATGTAAATCCAGCTATATTTTGTGAAGTGTCAGCATCTGATCAACAGTTCTTGGTAAATTGTCCGTTTTAAATATCAGTGTTGGCAGAGAATAAGTTGGAAGTAAACGCTTTCATGCAACCAACTTTTTGGAATTTGGTATAAATGACATGGAATGACCCACTTGTCAGCTTTGCATTTTCACTTTATATTTTTATAGTAGAGTAAATAAAATTTTCCTCAAATATAATTTAGCAGAATCATTTATATTATCAGTATTATAGTATATTTCTGTTTCGAAGTAGTGTGGATCCTGTGTTTCCAGCAGCATTGTTTTACATTCATCAGTGCAGTGAGACAGTGACACATCAGCTTTCTCTAATGACTCATCACAGTGAATGTCTGCTGTAATGTAATTAAGACAGAACATTTTCAGAAGACATATTCTGAGCATTGGTTTGTCCCTCTCTTCAAAATATACAAACTTTTTAAGCTTTCATAGCTTTCCAGTCCAGATCCCAGAAGACAATCAGTAAATATACATTGTGATTACTGTACTGAATTCTTATTTTTATTCAATTCTTATTATTATAAAATTAGTAAACATAATAGTACTTTTATATTTTGAAAACATGTCTAACATATTAGCAATATTTACCTTTATCACATATACGTAGGTTATCATTGTAAAAAAAAAAAAAGACAGGCATGATAAATCGTCAAAGGAAATCACCTGTAATAATTTAATGTATGTGCCCAATATCATGGGCAGTATTCAGTTTCAACAGTGGCAACAGCACAAGCTGTTTTGCATTGAACTGTTTGGACTAACAGTGACCAGTTTGGGCACCAGTTTTCTCTCTAGAGTGTACATTTTTGGCTATTTTTACAAGTCAGTATTTATTGTCAATGGTCTGAAACAACCTTACTCCAGTCTGTGTGGGCTAACACCAGATACAATATTTGCTTGATTGTTGTTTCTCTTAATAGGTATTTTCTTACTTTCGTAGTTGTCACTGTTAGAGACCATACAATTTGAAGCCTTTTCCCAGCTTGCTAGATGGGACTTTGCACGTATTCTTACTATATTAGGCATGTGACGATATATTGTGCCTTGATAAACCGTGATACAAATTTGACAATTCGATTCGATGGAAATTAAAATAAACCATGATTCATCTCTTAGTTTTCTTAGTTGTAATTCTGTAATTTAGACAGCAGACAGAACATACAATAGCAGGAATACACATGACGGCATTGTAGGTGGAAGTAAGACAGCTCGATGTCACTAAAACGCAAAAAGAAATCTTTTTACAGACTGCCAAAAACTAAAGAAAAGAGAAGCCAATGGAGGTCATTGTTTTGTGTAAGATTTTTTAAGTTTTAAGAAAAAGTTTATAAGTTTAAAAACTTTTTTCATCTTTAATAAAAGGAATATTTTAGTTAATGCTATTATGTTTTTCTCCATCCCTTACAAATGTTTGTAAATAATTACTGTTAGTACAAAAAAAAAAATTTTGTTTATTTAACTAAAGGAATATTTAAGTTGGTAAAAAAATAGGAAAATAAATGTAGCATTTTTTATTAATAACTTTTTCTTTTAATTTAATCAATATGTTTTTTAAATATCATGGAAAAATTGAATCGTGAAACCAGTATTAGGAATCGAATTGAATTGTGAATAGGGTGCATCATTACATGCCTAATTCTTTCATATATAATGAAATTCAAGTTCAGGAGCTCTTGCAGATGCTATTGCAAGTGTAGTAGAAGAACCAGAAATGGAGCATAACTAAGGAGAACACGTCACTTTTTTTTTTTAATAAACATCTTTGGACTTACTGCAATTTCCAAATTTGTTATAGTTCCGAAAACAGAAGTATGCTTTGGAGGCAGACAGGTATCCACATGACTGTCTGGAACTCATGCGGTCACCCAAAGAGATGTTCTACGTTCCTCTCAAAGTGGCTATGTTGTGAGTCTTGATTTTTCTTACTAATTTATAATAAGTATACCGGGCTAGAGGGAAAAAAATCCAGGTAACTCGGTGGGCATCAAGCCCTCATATAATATACAGTTTTCAGTGATCTTTGCTTTATTCTGTAATTCTTTGGGCATCCAGTTACCTGTTGAATCCCTTCAGTATCCTATCCTGTGTGGCAAAGTCTACCTGTGGTCTAAACAATGCCATTATTGCAGTCTTCATCCTCTGCACATTAAAAGGTAAACAGATTTCATCTGCATGCATCTCATTGTTCTTTTTAGCATGTCTTAGCATAAATATTTTATATATAATTGTTTAGCGCAATGGTTTTATAGAAGATTTGTACAGTTTGAAAACTGTGTCTTGTGTAGTTATTAAATTAAATTGAAGGTTGAGTTTTGCTTATTTTGCTTTCAGTGTGTATTCTGAATATTTTTAGCTAAAATGGTACAGAAGGTAGAGCAACTCTGAATGGCGATTCAAATTATATTAAACTGCTATAGAATCTGTTTAAAAACAGGTGAATTATTAAACACAGTGTGTCTT
Organism: Notoglanidium maculatum; assembly: GCA_030068355.1. Taxonomy (NCBI): domain Eukaryota; kingdom Metazoa; phylum Chordata; class Actinopteri; order Siluriformes; family Auchenoglanididae; genus Notoglanidium; species Notoglanidium maculatum. The sequence goes on from JAQQZX010000037.1 coordinate 21,896,189, forward strand.
ATTTATCACTTCTTAGTACAGTTGTGTGTTAATATATAATAGGCCAAACAATTTCTGCCAGATTTAGAAATATTTGTAGTTCTCCATACTCAGGTGCATATGTTGATAAATGCAAATTAATTGTAAAGTGCAAAGTGTCAAGGCTTTATAAGTTGATCGTGTGTGT
>JAQQZX010000037.1:21899668-21914715 GCA_030068355.1 Notoglanidium maculatum
AAATAAAATAAAATCTCCCCAGTGAGCAAGGCTGTGGCGACAGTGGCAAGAAAAATGAGGCGATAAAAGAAAGAAACCTTGAGGGGAGGTAACCCATCCTCAAAAGGTAACCCATCCTCATTTGGGTGCGATTACAGCTAACTTCTGTAATAGGGTCAAGATTAGAGTGCAAGACTGTTCATGGTAATTTGAGTCCTATGCCATTGTACCAGATCTGCACTTGTTAACAGCAGTCCAATGCCATCTTCACAGTTCTAGGTGTATGTTGAGGCAGTTTATATAGTGCCATCCTCAACAGGAGCAAGTGGTTTCCAAGTGATGACTTCAACCAGAAGTAGTAAACCAGGATGTATCAGGCAGGTCCGGAAAGCAGAAGGGGTCAGGATCACTGGAATCTCAGGAGTAGCATGTGCACACAGAGAGGGAGAGAAAGCAGATTTATAGGTGTGCTCATTGTCCTATAACAGTTAAGGAGAGTATATTGTGCTAAGTGCAAGCAGGAACTCCGGCAAGTCTAGCTATGACCGCATAACTAAAAGGGAGAGCCAGAAGGTAACACAGACATGAGGGCCCCCTGGGACATAAAACGGCCAGCCACTCCACTATCAACAAACCTGAGTGAACATATGAGAGTAGGGGGGCGACAGCATCCAAACATCCCAGTTTATCAAAACATTCTTTGCCTGAGAACCCTCCAGATCTGCTATTTTACCTAATAAAAGGCTATTAACAAAAGTCTTGGCTAAACAAATACGTTTTCAGCCTAGATTTAAACACAGAGACTGTGTCTGAGTCCCAAACACTAATTGGAAGGCTGTTCCATAACTGAGGGGCTTTGTAAGAAAAAGATCTGCCCCTTGCTTTAGCCTTTACTATTTGAGGTACCAACAAATAGCCTGCACTTTTTCATCCAAGTGGGTGTGGGGGGTCAAAAAGGACCAGAAGTTCGCTACTGATGTCCGAGAACATTCAGTGCTATAAGTCAACAGAAGTGTTTTATAATCTGTGCGAACTATGATTGGAGCCCAATGCAGTATAGATAAGATGTGCTCATATTTTCTTGTTTTAGTAAGGACCCTTTCTGCTGCATTCTGGACTAATTGGAGCTTATTTATGCAGTTACTGGAACATCCAGACAGTAAGGCATTACAATAATCTAAACTAGAGGTAACAAAAGCATGAGCTAATTTTTCTGCATCATGCTGTAACATATTTCTTATCTTGGAAATATTTCTGAGATGAATGAAGGCCATCCTAGTGATATTATCTACATGAGCTTCAAATGACAGATTGGAGTCAATAATCACACCAAGGTCTTGTACTTTGGCACATGGTGAAACAGAATGGCCATCCAGAATTACTTTGTAATGGAAAACTTGTTTGCATGTGGTCCTAGTACTAGTACTTCTGTCTTATCAGAATTAAGTAGAAGGAAGTTAAGCATCCATTGTCTAATGTCTTTTATACAGTCCTCAATTTTATTAAGTTGGTGTCTCTCATCTGGCTTTGCTGAGACTGTCTCATCAGCATAACGGTGGAAGCTACTACCATGTTTGTGAATATTACCCAGAGGTCGCATATATGAAGGAACAAAGCAGTGGGTATAAAACAACCTTGTGGAACACCAAACTTCACCTTACTATGTGTAAAAGAGTCACCATTTATATCAAATTGATGATGATCAGTCAAATAAGACCTAAATCAGGAGAGGGCCATTCCCTTAACTCTCACAACATTTTCTAATCTATCAAGGAGAATAGTATGATCAATGGTATCGAAAGCTGCATTAAGGTCAAGTAGCATAAGCAAGGAGACACAACCCTGATCAGTGGCCAGTAGTCGGTCATTCACCACTTTAACTAGTGCTGTCTCTACGCTATGGTGAGCTCTAAACCCTGACTGATAAATTTGATTCCTATGTAGGTATGAGCATAATTGCCGTGCTACAGCCTTTTCTAGAATCTTGGAAATAAAAGTGAGGTTTGATATTGGCCTATAGTTGGACAGCTGACTGGGGTCAAAATCAGGTTTTTTAATCAGGGATTTGATAACTCCTAATTTAAAGGATTTAGGTACATAGCCAATGCTAAGGGAAGAGTTGATTTATTTTTAGAATAATTCAAATTACTTCTGGTATTATCAGTTTGACGAAACATGTAGGTAAAGGATATAAAATACAGGTAGATGGTTTTGATGAGGAAATTAGTGAGATTAGTTCAGTTTCTTGAAGAGGTGTAAAACATTCTAATGGCTGATCAGAAATAATTATATTGTCTACAGAGTTGCTTATCAGATTGTCTGGAATTAAATTAATAGTTTGTATTTTTTTTTTTTTGCCTGATATTGTCAGTCTTGTCATTTAAAAATTCATAGTCATTGCTACTGTGTATTGATGGTATGGATGTTTCTGTGGTGGTCTTATGCCTAGTCAAAAACACTATTGAATAAGAATCTTGGATTATTTTTGTTATCTTCTATTAGAGTGACTGACTTCTGTCAGCTAACAATAGAAAGCTGAGGCTGCAGTGGGCACAGGCTCACCAAAACTGGACATTTCAACTGCAAAAATATAGCCAGGTCTGATGAATATCAGTTTCTGCTGAAGTACACAGATGGTAAGGGAGAAAACTTTGCACCAACAGCATGAATCCATGCAACCACCTCCTTAAAGTCAACAGTCTAGGCTGGTGGAGGTGGTGTAATGGTGTGAGGAATGTGTTCTTGGCACACTTTGGGCCCATTAATACCAGTCAGTTATTACTTAAATAACACAGCCTAAGAGTATTGTTCCTGACCATGTGCATACCTTTATGGCCACAATTCACCCATTTTCTAATGTTTTTCCAGCATAGTAATGTACCATGTGACAAAGCAAAATCTAAACAAAGAAACAAAACTAAAGAAAAACAAAATCTAAAAAAAAAAAAACAAAGCTAAAGAAAATACTGGTGTATATGCAAAATGGCTCCCTTTAAAGGTAAGAAGTGTTGCTTTGTTTAATTGTTCATGCTATGAGTTGTCATGATGATTTGATGTTACTTGCGGAACTCTTCAGTTGGAGACCATCACAAATTCCTGCCTAGGAATTTCGAGTAGAGAGTGCATTTTCTTAAGCTGATCGACTCCTAGGATTAATTCTGCAATCTTAAGCCTTTAACAGTTGCATTGTCATAAATCGATTAACCACACCCTATGTCCATGATTTGATCCAATAGAAGTGCACAAGAAATAAGCACAATACTAGGATACACAAATAAACGCATGTTAAAACTAAAGATAATAGATTTTTAGTAAGCTGTTTAACAGAACCTATATATTTAACTAGTTTTTGTACATTTTTAATGAATTATTGTTTAAGAACATGCTACTTTTGACATACTGAGATTATGTAATTTGTGATTACCTCTAGTATTGTGTGTATATATATATATGTGTGTGTGTGGTTATTTTTTATTTATTTATTTATTTATTTTCTTTAGGAATGTTCGCAATGATCGTGCCACATCAGCAGATATCGCATCCTACTACCAGCAGTATGTGAGCACAATGGGCATGAGTAACAACTTTGTCCATTGTACCACAGTCACCTCATTGCAGCGTGTGTCTCTTTGCCCAGGCCACTCAGTCTGGCACATCCAGGGCACACAGAGTTTAGGCAATGGTGATGAGATGCCCTTCATGGTACAGGCAGAGAATGCAGTGCTGGCCACAGGTACCAATGATGCCCCAGCCTGCCTTGGAGTCGAAGGAGAATCACTAAACTTTGTGTGCCACAGCTTTGGTGAGTTTGAGAAAGTCATCTCAAGTGGACGCTTGAGCAGAACATCAGATCCTGTTCTAGTGGTTGGAGCAGGCCTGACTGCAGCTGATGCGGTTCTATGTGCCCACCACCTCAACGTCCCTGTTTATCATGCATTCCGCCGCGACGTCTCGGACCCAGCACTCATCTTCAACCAGCTGCCCCGTCTTCTATATCCAGAGTACCACAAAGTGCACCAGATGATGAGCCAGCAGCAGCATCAGCCAAGCCATTCAGTACCAGATTTACTCTCCCAGTATGTTGCATCACCAAACAATGACCATACCAATTTTCCCTGCTCCTACCCTGGATATTTGAGCTTCCCAAAACACCGTGTTGTGTCTTTTAAACCCAATGGCAAGTGCATCCTGGAGGTAGAGGGTGGGCATCATGTGGTGCTGCAGGTCTCCCTGGCACTGGTTTTGATTGGCTCACAACCTAATCTGTCATTTTTGCCTGAGGAAGGACGGCAACTGGGCTTGGAGCCGGGACATCCAATCAGCTGTCGGCGCAACCCAATTGCAGTAGAGCCATATACCTATGAAAGTGAACGAGAAATAGGGTTGTATGCCCTTGGTCCTCTGGTAGGTGAGAACTTTGTGCGCTTTCTCAAGGGTGGTGCACTGGGCACTGCATGTCATCTAATGCAAAAAAGGAGGAGAGAGGAGTGCAAATGGCAATGCCTATCATACAATAGCCTGGCTGTAGAGGAGAGAAAAGATAAAAATGAGAAAAATACAGATAGCTTGGAGTAGAGGTGCTTTCCATCTTGTTCCCACTCACTTCCACAGTCAGGGGACAAGACACATGTTGGCCAAACAAGCTATGACATGCAAAAATACTCAATATTCTCTTAGGATGAGTGTCTATAGAGCTTTTTCAGAGCACTAGGGTCATTGTTTTCAGTTGTTCCCATTTGAGGTTAGAGCATATCCAGCTTATTTGGGTCTCTTAGTGCTTGTGCTCGTGGAGGAGCTCATGAAACATGCAAACGCGAATGCACACGGAAATAAATATGCTACGGCGCATGAACTTAACAGTACGTAACTTGCTAGTCTAGGACAGACCTGGTATTGTTGAGTTGTTTTGGTATTGTTGAGTTTTTGAGGGAGCACTGAAAAATGCATACTGAAAAACCGCGAGTTCGGAGCTTAACTAAAATTCCACATGCCTCGGCATCCTCACACAATGCTTTCTACATGTGTAAACACATTGCTTACCCAGGCTAGCTAATAAATGCCTCTGTTAATATTCTGCCCTTTAATATTAGCTTGCATTGTTTCATTTGATTGCAGCTAGCGTAGCATGCTACTTCAAATGATGCTTGAAGACTTGTATCTTGAGCACGATATCAACTGCCACTTACACGATACATGACAAATCTGATGCCATAAGAGCCCAGGTAGCTTACTAACTTGGCAAACTTTTGACACTAGGATTTTTTTTTTCTGGATTTGGAACAAAAAAGGCCTGTCTAGTATAACCTCATTCACCTTTATAAATAAAACATTTACCTTCACATGAGGCTCACAACCATGCTGGCATACAAGGCACATTTCTTCTCACTGCTCATCAAAGCCGCATGTATAATGAATCCTTCAGGCTAATTGGCCAGCTGTTTAACTCCGAATCCATGCACATTATTGGCCCTTGTTAGGTGTCCTAATATGGCTTTTTTTTTTTTTTTTTTTTCCATAATTATGCCTAAATTTCCACTGGGTTTACAGAAGTTTAAAAAATACAGGTTTTCTTTGTATGCATGTACATATGCTGTTTATAGTGACACCTAAAAAGCTCCACAATAAAAGGCCCCATTTATACTTCTGTGTAGAATGTATGCTGGAAGAACGGTGTTGACGCTCGTACAGGGTGAAGTATATATGATGTGTGTCCTCTAGGAAGTTCTGTGTCATGAAACATGCCAGAATTTACTGGTTTTACACATTGAAGGACAGCAAAAAATGAGTACCATGTTTCATTGTGGAAATACTAAACCGAAAATAACATGGACAAAATGTTTTGAAACAAATTTACTGGGGAAAAAGAAACCTTGTGTGATTAATTATAACCCATGTGAATTCTCACTGAAAGCATTTCTGAATTGTTTTATCTCCTCTGTATTCAGCAGTATGAGCAGCTCAAAGCACTTCAGTGAAGCTAGAGTTTAAATCCACAGGATTAGATGCAGGACTAAACTGGCTGTCATGATTAACTACAGCCAAAACTAAAGAGCATCACATTTTATATTAACAGAATTGTTAATATAGCAGAATTTATATTAATTAGAATTGTGATGGTGCATTTTAGGTTCATGACTATACCAATAAAAAACAAATAATATAAAAAATATATAACAGCATATCCTGGAAGCCAACTTACAGAAAAAGTGAATCTGATGCAAAATAACAGAGGTGAAAAAAAATTATTTCACATAAAATCGGAGAAATTGTCACACACACCAAGCACATCACACAGGGAAACTGCAATTATTTATTCATTTATTTAGTTAGTTAGTTAGTTAAATCTAATAAAAGTAGTAGTCTTGTCTGCTGTTAGCCATAAATCCCTTACACAATAACATTCCCTCCCCAAAGCAGTGTTGCAAAAACAGGAGCTCATAGGAAGTCTGTTGTTGATGCACAGCTTACCAGGTAGTAAACCGCATGTTTGCAGCTTGAGACCTATCAGGTTGTTCATTTATCAGTCACTTAATGCTGGCTTTATTAAAGGGTTCCACAGCATTTAAAGAAGATGCCATGGCAAATCTGTATGCTGAGACTTTACAGTCCATCCTTCTTTTATACAGCAGCATTTCTTTTTAATTTAATGATTAATCTTTTTTGTCCAAGCTTATGAGTATGTCTAGGCTTGCTTTTTTAAATTATAATTTTCTTTAATGTGAGTAATATTTATGATTTCTTAATAAAATCCATTTATACACAGCCTGATAAATGAGCCACAGTGAATGTCTAGAACAAAAAAGGTATCAGGCAGCAGTTTGTTTAATTTAATTATGTGAACTTAACCCTGCAAAGCTAGAGCAAACAGAAAAAAAGAGGATGGACTCTAGTCTTTTTTTTTTTTTTTTTGGAAAAAAAAAAAACATCCTTTGAGGAGCTGGTCATTAAGTAGTGCTCACACTAACTGTTTTCAGTCTCAATCCCATAGTCCACATTTCTGATTTTTTATAAAAAAAAATTTAATATATTAATTGATGTCAGTGTATCTCTGCAACAACTAATCCTCCATCACATCACTGCTCATGACTGCGCACCAGTGTGGGCTAACATTAGACAATGTATGACATTTTATATTATAATGAAATGTCAAGCCAACACTGAAATTGAAAGGGTGTCCTATCAGTAAGCTAACATTATTTAGCTAATTTTCGGTAAGGCAAACTTTAGCTAACTAATGTTAGGTAAGAAAGTAAAGTTTATTAAAGAAGCTAGATAGCTACTTATTGTAATCTCAAGGTGTGTCTAACGGCAAAGAATCTTGCAATACAATTTCAGACACTCGTAAAGTGGACCATACCATTTCTTAACTTTGACATTAGTAGTTTGCAACCTCATTTAAGGCATGAATGGGAAATGTATTGTAATATTTACAATTATAGGTAAAAAGGATATGTAAATGTTTGATTCCCCACAAGCATAGTCTGAAACAATCAACCAAATAAGATGAAAACATGAGCACAAAAGGCATGGACTACAGTTTGCAACTCAGGAAAATGTTCTTTTATTCTGATTTTAGAAGAAGCAGCAGAAAAAAAAACCACACAAAGACAGAAAAACATTGTCATTATGAAAGATTCTTCTGTATTTCACACTGCAACTACACTTACACAGCAACAGTAGCCAATCATGGGTGCCCGTGAGCACAGGGAAAAATTTTAAAAAGGGCGTCATTCTCTTCTTAAGTCCTGTCTGTACTTTTCCCAGTCCTGATCCGGTTTTGTCTAAATAGTTGAAGCAGATCTTGAATTTATCTGACATTCTTTCTTAACCAGATCAAAACTCTCTCTGCAGAATCAATAGTCTCTCAGCGTGACCCATAGCAAGAGAAAGAGCAAAAGAACTTTGAGGAAGGGAAAAGTACGAGGTATGAGAATGAAAGTCAGGTTAAGCAAGGTGTCCACAAATGGTATAATAACAAAAAGAATGGACTGCATTTATAAAGAAATGATTGGTGTCATGATGAGGAATAGAAAGCATGTTATGTCTCTTTGGACTTGGAATGTTGCATTTTCTTCTTATGTTCAACCCAACAGTACAGCAATTAGTTTCTTGTCTGCAATGTGTATACACCTGGACAAATGTGCTAGTTTTTGTGACGCTGAATTTGTCAGTGAATTGAGCTGCTGATTTTATTTTTCTTCTTTTAACCAATCTGCTAATGAATTTGGGAACATAATTTCCTGTGTGATATGTTTGTACTTATGATCGGCTTTTCCAAGGAAAATGTATATACTTTTTTTTGGGACTTAAGTCATTTTAAAGACTCCATTTCTAAGTTAGTAATGATAAATAATTCTTCACATGAAGAAAATTTAAATTTGCCAAGCAAATAAGGTTTTGTATCAGTCTTGGTACTTAAATCTGTTTATTGTTTAAATGTATGAAATGTATTAAGTATGCATACAGAGAGTCTAGCCTGAAAACACTATGCAATCTCTGTACATTTGCTTGTTATAGGAATTACTAATGTTACCTAGTTTGCTAATTAACGAGAAGTAAAATATCCTGTAAATAACCAATATTTACAGTTGGCTAGAATTGGACCTGCTTTCTAGCCAGTTATGTTTGCTGCTTGAATCGACGCTAATCTGACTTGGCCATAGCAAAGAAAAGTTTAACTTGGGTAATTATAGCCAGTTGATGTTAGCAAATTATCTAAAATGATCTCAGCATGTTTTTTCAAATTAGGATGCTTCTGGGAAGGCAAAGGCGCCACCTTATTTTGAGTATTTGCTTACTCCAACAAGTTGAGACATTTTATTGAGCTAAGCCCAAGGGTTTCAACACTGCAGTGTGCAGGGGTTTATACATCTTCAGATGCACATTGACAGCTGTGGCATTCACTATATTGTGAAGCATATAGAAGGTCGCAGGAGATGAATAATTGGCATGAGAGCATTTTCTACTGAAATTGTATTTGACTGGATGCTTTATACATAAATGTGAATAAAATCCACAGGAATCCATTCTACTGGCATTTAGCAGTCATTGTCTGGATGAGATGTTCGAGATTTGTAGAAGTACTTTGTAGGTCTAAATAAAAATGCAAGGAGTAAAAAGTAAGGTTTATTTCCTTGAAAATATAAGAGTACTAATTATACTAGTAGTAATAAGTACAGTAATAATGTATTTGTATTAATTTATAGTAATTGTAGTGTATTACTTTATAGTAAATGCCCTTTGAGAGCAGGAATCAAGTACCTTGAATGAAGCTTCCAGATTACAAAAAAAATGCACTTTTAACCAATTTTCCTAATTTGATATTACACTCTTTAGAAAACTCATTTTTGGAATTCATTGTGAAAATGCTATAAACTGTCCAGTTTTATGACAAACAAGCATAGTACAAGGCAGTACTACCTGAGATGCAGAGTTAAGTAGTTGCTTTGCTAATAACACAAATATTTAAGGTGAGCCTGTATGATGATCATTTATGGTGAGCCTATACGACTTCCTAAGCACAAGTGGACCTGTTACATTAATGTAAGGTCTTATTGTGTAACTACTGTGTACATCCAGTTTTGGGTAATATATTTCCAGGACCCAAAAAGTGCACATCAATTGTGTCTGATTAAATAATAAATTTAAGATTGGACAATTTTGTGCATACTATTGATATTGAGAATGCAATTCTGCTAATGCAATATTTAAATGCCTTCATCTGAATGGAGAGAGGGGATCAGGACATTTTTATATATATACACACACAGAGAGAGATAGATATAGGATATATATTTTGTGGAAATTTATTTTAAGTTTAAACAAAGTTGCATTCCTAAATAAAACTCAACCTTTTAATATTGATCTTTGTACAAAATAATTTATTTTAAGGGCATGATAAGCATTTAATTAAAACATTCCATATGTAATATCCTTATCTGTGGATAAATGGCAATACAGTACTTATTGTTGGTCACAACATAATTGTCATTTCTCAATTTAATATTCATTATGTAGAGTGTGTAGTTGATTGAAATTGTGATGAACACCTTATTGTTGTAAAATGCTAATTTATTTATGTAAATCATAAATATTTGACCCTTTGCATTTTTTTTTTTCTTAAATAGTAGTCCCAGGTACATTGGGTACAGGTTTATAATGAAAGGAGCTGTTAAGTTTTTACTGAGCATCTTGGAGAATCTGCAAAATCCAGGAGCCTTCATTATTGTGGTGGTATAATCAAGTGGTCGCTTGCATAATATGTTACCTTCTTTACAGACATACAAATGCAAATTTTTTCTTGTAAAACTAATGTTTGGAAATCTAAAATGTTTTTGTACTGATTCATTGATGCAGAATTTGTGCTAAAATAACAGGGTGGCTCAAGACTTTGCACAGTACTGTACTGAAAGCTTGCATGTTTTTCCTCAAATATCATGGTTGGATATATAGTCTTCCATATAGAATATCCATATACAGTATACAAATACTATAGGTTTAGAAGCAAACTCGCCAAATTAAAGGCCAATCACTTTCATCAGATTTATGTGGTTTGATCATTTAAACTTTGTAAAATATAAATTGAAAAAAGAAAGCCTCATGTGTTTCAGTCTATAAATATGTGATGCTCTTTGTTAGGGGCCTTGAGGGGCTCTTTCATATTATAATGGATGTCAAATGCATATAGTGATGCTCACTTAATAACATTAGACATTTTGGAACCAGGTGATGACTGTAGACTGAATTTTTTTTTTTATTCTTTTATTCATCTCGTATACAACGTACAAGACAATGGCAGTGAAATGTTTTCATGTGAAATGTAGTAAGAGTAGAGGTTGGTAATATAATACAACAATGGAGGTAGCGTAGTCATGTATGATGAACATACATGCAGTGAATGGGGTATGAATGAAGTAATATAAATAAGAAACTAAATCTAAATATCACGAATGTTGTTACAACCCACAGTGTGTGGGTATGTTCGGTTTTTGGGTGTGTTCTATCTGTGCAGGTTGGTCCATTCCCAACTCCAGTCAGGATGTTACTTACTCCACAGTAGCTGCTTCTCCAGCAGCCTTGTGTGGCTGCTTCTGCCCCCTTGATGACATCACTGGGCAACAGTATTTAACTCTGTCGGAAGCCAGTGCCAACAGCTTCAACCTGTCGACACTCAACTCGTTAGGCTTGTGTTTCAGTCTGCTCCTTGTTTTGCTGTGTGATATCCCTGGTTTTTGAACTGTGCTTTTTCTGTTATCCATATTACAAGCTTGATCTGCTCTTTCTGTTTTTGTTAGCTGCATTGTCTGTAAATAGAAACTACTAGTCCTGTAAATATTTACTCTCTATGGGGTATGACTGCTAGTTTTGTTGGGTGTCGGGGTTTTAGCCCTGTTTTTGGTGAGGGAGTATGTCTTTTGTTTATTTTTATTTTCAGGGAAGTTAGTTTGTAAAAATCAGTGTTTTTTGTTTATTGTGTTGGCCTTGGTCCAGCCCCGTAGTTGTCACCAGTTTTCCTTGTGTGTAGCAATTCACTTCATGTCTATAGTGATTTATCCCAATATATCACTTTCTAGTAACTCTTGTGTGTATCTCTCAATCCTGGGCAACCATTATGACACCACATATACATTTCTACACTTTATCCATCACCCCTTGCCTTAATTACGTTGGACGAACCCTGGACTGGGTCGTAACAGTGTCGTGCACATGTAAAAAAATTTGAACATGTGGCTTAAGTAACAAATGTAGTGTGAAACAGTAAATACAAATATATCAATCTAAATATATCCCACCACCTGGGTTCATCCTGTCAGGAAGTCCTGAACCCAGCTGCAGATGGAGAAGTGCAAGCCCAGGTCCCTGAGTTTTGTGGTGAGAATGGAGGGAACAATGGTGTTAAAGGCCAAACTGTAATCCACAAAAAGCATGCTCCCCTCTGATCCAGGTGGGGGAGGCGAAGTGGTTAGAGATTAAACTGTAATGTACTATAGCTGCTGTTGCGAGTCACTAACCAACACCAATGTCTCTGTCGTGCGGCAGTTCCTAGTGGCTCGTGACACGGTCATGAGGCAGTTGAGTAATGGCCACTGCACTGTCATGGGGAAGTTGCATAGTGGCTTGCAGCGTTGTTTCACGGTAGTCGCTCAATGAGCTTTAATTAAATTAGTTTGGTCCTATACCTGCAGTATACCACAACATTACTATCAATGCATATACAGAATAATTGCACTTGTTGAAAGTAGCGGTAATGAACTAAGAGTCATATATTTTGAATACTTACATTTATTCACACCCAGGTTAAAGAGAAAATAAAGAAAATATATATTCAATTTAGTACAAAACTGAACAGATGGATTGAGTACTGAATAAAATGCTTTTTAAAAACAGAACAATGACCAAATAGAACCATATTAGAACACAGTAAATATTAATCAGTCCATTGAGGTATACTGTACCAGTGTATCTGTGGGATTTATTTTCTGGTGCTTCTGCTCCTTCACCATCCTGGTCTCTAGCATTGTGGAGCCAACATTTTATCAAAGCTTCCACTTCCGATGCTGTGGCCCATCTGCTTTTTGTCACAACATCTAAGAAAGAAAACGACCAAAATATGAAGGTACAGTTAAAAGTTGTTCAAGTGCAAAATTATAGCGTCCCCTCCAAAACTATCAGCACAGTGACAAAATGTTTGTGATTTTGCCTTTAAAAGCATCTCAAGGGATGAACCTCAGCATTTGGTGATGTCCATGGGCTCCAGATTTTATGTAGTGATGGATTTGCATCCAAATATTAAAAATAATGCTTATATTTATGTTAGTTTGTTCAGTTACTTTTGAGCCTGTGAAAATAGAGGGATTGTGGGAAATATGGTTGCAATTCCTAAATGGTTAATGCAATATTTTGGTTAAACACCTTGGATTAATGCTGAAAGTCTACACTTTAATCACATCTTGATGACTTCTTTTCAAATCCATTTTGGTTGTGTACAGAGGCAAAACTATAAAAATTGTGTCACTGTTCGAATAGTTTTAAAGGAAACTGTACACTAATATTTTCATTTGGTGCTATATCTGCTGTACCACATTTCAGAGACAAAAGTTTTTACTTGACCACTACATTTGTTTTACTGCTATAGCTACTAGTTACTCACTCCTCTTCTGCATTAACTGATTTTTTCCCCTTATTTTAAGAAAGCATTTGTTTCGATGTCTGACTATGGGGATACGCCTCCTCGCATATACAAAGAAGCACTTAATCTGTCACAATATGCTCTTTAGTTCCTCCATTAAGCCATGCTTTCTCCCCCAGACCTCTGCATTGTTGTCTCCAGCCCTTACGTCTCCCACATCTCCAATTCCCCAGATCTGTCACCTTCTGACATTAATTCCTTTCATCTGAAACCTGGAATGCTGCATCAGTAATATATAAAGGTACAGGGCCCTGATGTAGATGTCATGACTGCCAGTCATTGAGGGCTGGTGTAATTGCATTTTTATAAATATGCGAGGGGGTGTATCCCATAGTGAGACATCTCACTCATGCTTTTTTGACAACTCATTTCAGACCCTGTGACTCTGTCCTTGCCGACCCAGACATCCCCTCCATTTCAAACACTCATCAGATCTACATAATTTTAAAATTGACCTATTTTGGATTCAAAACATCAATTTTCATTGAAAGGTGAAGTTTACATCCCTGTTTGCACCACTGCAGCTGCTGGAAGGAGATTGTCACATCCTCATTTTCACTATCATCAACAAGATAACATGCTATTTTACTGAGGAAAAAGCACAAAACAACAAGAAAATTTAATTTATTGGCCTCGTTCAGCAGTCATATTCTCCGCTCTCTATGTGCTGTACTTACATCCATCTTTTTTCAGCATCTTCTGGTCATTTTGTTTAACTAGCCCCATTTTGTGCATCTATAGATGAAATGTACATTTACAACTCATGCTAGTGCTAAACAGAACTAACTTAACTACTGTTAAGTAGCAGTTTAGCTAAAATGTAACATATTTTAGCAGAAAATTGGGGTTAAAAACCCTAGGAAGACATACACCTTGATCTGCATGCCAAATGTAACAGGGTAAATTTGACTTTAAAGGGATTTGTATTCTCTAAATCTTGGCTTAATTCAGTATTGGTAAATTTAATCTTAAGGCTAACTGCTATATGGCTGCTAGCAAGCTGTATTAATCTTGAACTGTATAATTTAACTGTATGTCTTTAAACATTTTAAACTATAACAGATATGTAACTGTATGTAAAGATAATGTTATTTACCTTATTAATTAAAAAAAGCTGTATTCCTATGAACTGCTGCTCCTCTAACTCAAACAGAGCTGTGAGAGGAAAAAAAAGGAGCACTGCTGAGGGAAGAGATGTTCCAGTGGGAGAGGGGAGATAATCACTCAGCTCCTCAACTCCCTATTCATAAAATGATCCTGACCCCTTCTGCTTTCTGGACCTACCTGATTCACCCTGATGTCCTACTTCTGTTTAGAAATAGCACTTGAAAACTGCTTGTTCCTGTTGAGAATGCCCCATATGACTTGCCTCAACATACACTTAGAACTGTAAAGATGGCGTTGGATTGTTGTTGACATGAGAGCTTCTGCTACAATGGTATTGGACTGAAATTACCACGAACAGTCTTACACTCGAATCTCCCTCAGTGAATCAGCAGAAACAGAAAAGACTTTTTTAAAACTACTTTGAATTATGTAACTGTACTTTTTTGACCGTATTACATACAGTTAAACAAGTGTGTTAGTTGTAATCACTCTATCCAGTACCACCAAAATGAGGATGGGTTCCCTATTGACATTTATGATTACATATATGGCATTTGGCAGATGCCCTTACCCAGGGCGACTTACATAAGTGCTTTGAAGTCTCTATCAGTAAATACATTCTGATACTGGTTCACTAGGTCCTGCTGGGCTAAGAATACCATCATGCTAAAAACTCTATTGAGTCTGGTTCCTCTCAAGGTTTCTTCCTTTTGTTATCTCAGGGAGTTTTTTCTTGCCACAGTCGCCTCAGGCTTGCACATTAGGGCTATAT
>JAQQZX010000037.1:21938923-21944689 GCA_030068355.1 Notoglanidium maculatum
CGATGTGACAGGACAAAGTGGCCAGAAGTAGAGCTCTTTCATAGGGTATTAAATAGTGCTGTAAAGTATTCTATCCTATAAGAAACCTACGGTTGTGTGAAATGTTTTACCAATTTGGATATAATATTTGGTGGTGCTACTTAGTAGTCTACAACAGTGTCCAGGATTGGCATCCAGCACAAAGCAACTGTTAAAAATATTAGCAGTTTTGTTTTTGCTGTTGCTGTTGTTGTTGTTGTTGTTGTTGTTGTTGTTAACAATGTCCTTCATAATCTCTCTGCAGGCTGCAGCTCCGGAACCAGTGACACCTGACAAATGTTTGGAACATTTTCTAGCTATTTTACTTTTCCTCTGATCTGAGGTCTTAGGATGGGCTGTCCCATAATGTACAGGGACAGACGGCCTTTTATTTAACTAATAAACTATTATTATTGGAAAATAAAATTATTAATTAAAACCTCTTCTCTTGATACGGGTTTCAGCCTTTCCAAAAATGAAACGGGCATATTTAATAATAAAATAATAATAATAATAATAATAATAATAATAATAATAATAATAATAATCCCAGGTGTAGTAGTAGTAGTAAATAAAGCCGCTATGGACACCAAGGCGCAAAGGGGCAGGTGCTCGAGCCCCCTCCCCGCAAAAGACAACCATGACAACCAACAACCCCCCCCCAAGCTCCGCGTCCCGCCCCTTAGTACGCCTTGTTTATTGTAACACACACTACCAGCCACGATGCTCATTTTGCTATTTCCTTTTTGACAACTTAGCCTACTACTACTACTGCTACTACTACTACTAGTGATTTATTATTATTATTAGTAGTAGTAGTAGTAGTAGTAGTAGAAGTAGTAGTAGTAGTAGTAGTAACCTATTTTTAAAATATTTGTTTTCGCAGTGACATTTGTACCTTGTTATTTTGCTTTCTAACAGCATATTTTGCTTTCCGCAAAATACTCGCAAAATACTTACTCGCCTTTAAGCTGCATGACATTTTATTTTTATGTTAGGTTTAATAATAATAATAATAATAATAATAATAATAATAATAATAATAATAATAATAATAATAAATATTTCGTATCTATTGTTATTATTATTATTATTATTATTATTATTATTAATTTTTTTTTATTGTTATTTGCCCGTTTTGCGGTGTTTCATATAGACTGACCTTCACACTCTCTGAGTGCGCCCGGCGTCTTGTTTTTTGGTCTTAGTATTTTTCTTTTCAGAACTATATATTAGCAAAGCATTAAATCAGAGTTGTATGAGTACAGAACAAAGAAGGTCCGCAGTACCCTGATAACACAGCTATGATTGCACTCACTCCTTCCCATTCCAAGCGGGGAACAAACCCTACAGGCCACTTTCAGCTGAACCGAAAACGACATTCATCGGAGAATAAAAAAAAATACAAAGGTAATGGCGTTGTAACTGTTTGAGATTAATAAACATGAACTCAATTATTTTTAGCTAGAGTACAATATGTTCCCTTAACATTCCTTATAACGAACACTATAGTGCATTTCTATATGCACTATACGCAAGGTTTTTTTTAAGCTATATTATTGGATTGTCGTTGTCTTTTTCATGGTGGAAAAAAGGAGACATTTTCCAAAAGCATCGTAAATTAAGATAATCTTGACTGTTCTCGTTCAACCGTTTAATGGTAATTTGCCTGCAATTATCTTGTTCATTTCTGCCCAAAATTAATTGCAGTAATTTACTTGGTCTGCATCGACCATTACAATTCTACACGGTTGGTCCTGCCAAAAATAAGTGCATTTGTTGTTTCCTTAATTTATGAAAGCACTATTTGTACTTTGAAAAAAATGATTTAAATAGCAATGCATAAATATCCAAAGCATAAATTACGTTCGTTATTTAACCCAGAATTATTTACACAGCAATGGGCTTGTAAATTTCTTAAAATATTAGTAATATATAGTCATTCTAAATGTTTTAATACTCTTTTTTATTCAGTAATTTGTCGTCAAATTAATCAGTTGTTTTGTTAGTCGTTGTAGTATGCATATTTCTACTCTTGTAAAAGGATGACTATAAAGCCCCTTTGTGATCAAGTGAAAAAAAGAATATTTATTTTGTATAACCAATAATGGTGTGGAATCAGAACTTAATGTGAAAATTATCATTAAAATCTTAAATATGTACATAGGCTCCTGTTATTTATAACATAAGAACGCCGATTTTAAAAATCGGTTGTAGCTAATATTACGGAAATATTTAAAAATTTTGTTTCTATAGTGAGCAGCGGAGATTTGTGTCCAACTATGACGTAGATATTTTCTATAAAACCCAGCGTAAACTCTAGCAATTTACATACAGCAAAAACGCAACGGCTGCTGTTGTAACTAGTGACTCTGAATGAATTATAATATACATGCACAATGTAGAAAATACCTCAGTTGCATGAATTGTAACGTACAGCTACTTTCCAAAACCTTCAAAAAGCCAATGTAATTCAAAGTAATTCAAATAATCGAGACCGTATGTTTCTAAATGAATTACTGCTGTTTTTGATGTAGGTTAATTAAACCTTTTTTTTTATTCTGTGTAAAAGTTCGACGTATAGGCCTGCACCTGACACACTCCGATTGTGTTTATATAGATTTATACATAACGTTATGCAAGATTTAAAAGCAGTCATTGGATATTACAATAAGGTATACCGTGTATTATAAGAAGAGGGTGGAGGCTGGGATCATGTAAGCGCCTCCTCCAGAAATGCACCAAATCTCTTTTTTTCTGTTGCGGGTTGGCTGCGCGCGCTCGAGCCGGAGACGTGAGCGACAATTTTTTTCGCATTGGCAAACTGGCGGTGACACGTGCCTCCTCCTACTCACCACCCTCAGGTTCTCCCGTGCTGCAGTGACATCATTAGCGGTCACGAAAGAACAGTGCCAGCCACCGACAACAGAAAAGTCCATCGATTTAGCCTTTTTACGCACGGTCCAAATAGAAACTCGTGTCTACATGAGCGACGATTTCTAGAAAAAAAGAGAGGAGGGCGATACCACGATGCAGACATCA
Organism: Notoglanidium maculatum; assembly: GCA_030068355.1. Taxonomy (NCBI): domain Eukaryota; kingdom Metazoa; phylum Chordata; class Actinopteri; order Siluriformes; family Auchenoglanididae; genus Notoglanidium; species Notoglanidium maculatum. Next base: position 21,941,984 of record JAQQZX010000037.1, read on the forward strand.
AACGTCGACCTCTAAAGGTGACATGATCCACCGGATTATCAAACGCACCTCGCACTTTCTGATCGAAAACGGAAGGTAACGCCTAAACCGAAGAATAAGAATATTTCGCCGTGTTCTCTGGATGTGCAAACAAAATACCTTTGCCCATAACTAAAAGTATTTCACATAAAGTATAGGCAAGTGTCTGGGAAACTGGTCTAACCTTTACGAAAAAAATATGGCTACATTAATTCGAAGCAAGATTTCCAACAAGCTGACCAACGCAGCTTCCACAGTTACTAATAAATCTCAGGCGAAGGTAAGTGGTCTCTTCGCCAGAATGGGCTTCCAGGCTGCCACTGATGAAGAAGCACTTGGATTCGCAGCCTGTGACGATCTGGACTATGACCACAGGCAAGGATTGCAGATGGACATTCTAAAAAATGAGGAAATAGTGGAGGAGGTCGGCGGCGGCGATAACATGGGAGATGGAAATATGGAAGGGGACAGTCACTATCAGAGAGATGGCACAGGTCCCCCACCCTCTGTGGCAAAAGATGGCGGTAACTGTAGCGAATTTGGGTCTCCCGATAAGCCGAGAATCACTGCTTGGGAGGCAGGATGGAACGTCACTAATGCCATCCAGGTAAGGTTTTTAAGGTCTTCTGATTTAAGGACTTCTCATTTTCAACTTTTGGGATTTGTACTAAATTTGTGATCATTGGGGCTAAAATGTGAAATAATTGCCCATAAGGGAACATCAATATTTAATTAATTGCATACCTTAATATGTGCATTTATACAATGTCGTGTCAAAATGTGATCTTGCTATAAATAGGGAGTGGGGAAATAAATTTTCATTTAAAATCTGTCATCTTCAACGTGCATGAAAATTAAGTTAATGCGTTGTGCACTGGGTTTAGGTTATGCATAAAATATTGTTGGATATATGAATATACATTTTACCAGCAAATTCTACCAGCTAGTTAACGTATCGGCATTTATTCGTTTAACGCGTGCGCAGACAGCCTGCATATTTAATCCCATCTAAACCAAACGTCCTCTGCGTCAGTGATCTGTCTTGATGGTGATGGAACTGGCAAAGTGCAAATGCGCGCTCAGCTATAGGCTGATGGATCACATACGCGTGTTCACGTGAGTCACTTCTAGCATAGCGAACGACCTCACCCAAAAATTGTGTGTAATCGTGATTAACCAATAATCCAGTGCGCAACATTATACAAGCCAAATAATAGATAGCTATTTTCCTCAATACTTTAATTCTAATTATGGTTACCCATTTGTCTTTTTTTTACAGGGAATGTTTGTACTTGGGTTACCATACGCCATTCTCCACGGCGGATATCTCGGACTTTTTCTTATCATTTTCGCGGCAGTTGTATGCTGTTACACAGGGAAAATCCTCATCTCTTGCCTCTATGAAGAAAACGAAGACGGACAACTCGTGAGAGTGAGAGACTCGTATGTTGACATTGCCAATGCTTGCTGCGCGCCCAGATTTCCGGCACTAGGAGGTCATATCGTTAATGTAGCCCAGATCATTGAGCTCATCATGACTTGCATTTTATACGTCGTAGTCAGTGGTAACCTAATGTATAACAGCTTTCCAACCCTCCCCGTATCCCAGAGATCATGGGCCATCATCGCCACCGCCGCGCTTCTGCCTTGCGCCTTTCTCAAAAACTTAAAAGCCGTCTCCAAATTCAGTCTGCTCTGCACCCTCGCTCACTTCGTGATCAACATACTTGTGATAGCCTACTGCCTGTCCAGAGCACGAGACTGGGCCTGGGATAAGGTTAAGTTCTACATCGACGTGAAGAAATTCCCTATATCTATTGGTATCATCGTCTTCAGTTATACCTCGCAAATCTTCTTGCCATCGTTGGAGGGTAACATGCAGAAACCTAGCGAGTTCCACTGCATGATGAACTGGACTCACATTGCCGCATGCATTCTCAAAGGCCTGTTTGCGCTAGTGGCGTATCTGACGTGGGCAGACGAAACCAAAGAAGTTATCACAGACAACTTGCCGTCCGGAATCAGGGCCGTTGTCAACATTTTCCTAGTGGCTAAGGCCCTGCTGTCATATCCGCTGCCGTTTTTTGCTGCTGTTGAGGTACTGGAGAAGACATTTTTTCAGGATGGACGGCGTGGGTTTTTCCCAGATTGCTACGGGGGCGACGGACGCCTTAAATCTTGGGGCCTAAGTCTGCGATGTGGCCTTGTGGTGTTCACTATGTTAATGGCCATATACGTGCCGCACTTCGCATTACTTATGGGGTTAACGGGCAGCCTGACGGGCGCGGGCTTGTGTTTTCTTCTCCCTAGTCTCTTTCACCTCAAGCTGCTTTGGAGGAAGTTGCTTTGGCACCAAGTCTTTTTCGATGTCGCTATATTTGTTATTGGAGGTATATGCAGTATTTCTGGTTTCATTCATTCAATGGAAGGTCTCATTGAAGCATTCAAATACAACATACAAGATTAGTTGCGAGAAACACCATCGGACGTATGGTGATGTGTTAGAAGAGGTACACAACATCAAAACAATTAATGTTTCTTAAATGTAATGTCCTCAGTTTAAACTTATGTTCAGGCGACAACATCAAGCAAAACCAATAATGTTATGTTCATGTTCACATATACACATACAAGCCCCCCAAAATATCTAAAATATACACAATGACATTATATTATAAATGCAAACAG
>JAQQZX010000037.1:21964010-21987240 GCA_030068355.1 Notoglanidium maculatum
TGCTGGGATTGGCTCCAGCTTCCCCGCGACCCAGATGGATAAAGCGGTATAGATAATGGATGGATGGATGGATGAATTAATGCATGGTCAAAATTATACATACAGGGTCAAAAGTATTCATCTACCTACTAAGATAGTTCAGTTATTATTAATTCAGTTGTGCTGAAAGTTCCAAAATGTCTTTTAACTTGCCATGGCTTCTTAACTCCCTGTTATTGATCATAATTGACTATAGCTGGTGAATTCTCTGTGACAATGTCAAAAGAGATTGTTTGACAAGTACATGTTATTAGGAGGTGTAGAAACTTTGCCCAGAAGAAACCCCAAACTGTCACCCTCAACTGAGATGAAATTGGTTCAGATGCTTAGGAACAACCCAGTCACACACCAAGTCACACCAAGTCACAGGCATGCCATGAACTAGAAGCTGCTGGAACACAGTCAAGCAAGTTTTAAAACCCTGTTTCCAAAAAAGTTGGGACACGGTGTAAATAAAAACAGAATGTAATCATTTGCAAATCATGTAAACCCATATTTAACTGAAAATAGAACAAAGGCAACATGTCAAATGTTCTGGAGAACTGAGAGAAACTGAGAAATGTTCTTGTTTCATGAAAAATATATGCTCATTTTGAATTTGATACCAGCAACACATTTAAAAAAAAACTTGGTACAGGACCAACAAAAAGACTGGAAAAATTGTGTAATGCTACAAAAAAACACCTGGTGGAAAATCTCACAAATATTATGGTTAATTGGCAACAAAAAGAGCATCCCAGAGAGGCAGAGTCTCTCAGCAGTAAAGATGGGGAGGGGTTCACCACTTTGTAAAAGACCGCATTGGCAAATAGTGCAACAATTTAAGAATAATATTCTTAAATGTATAATTGCAAAACATTTGTGGATTTCATCATCTATGGTACATAATATCACTAAGAGAATCAGAAAATGCAGAGAAATGGCTGTATGCAAGGGACGAGGCCAAAAACCAATATTGAATGGCCATGATCTTGGTCATGAGCCCTCAGGTAGCACAGCATTAAAAACAGACATGATTCTGTAGTGGAAATCACTACAGAATCATTGGTTCAGAAACCTCCGAAAACCACTGCCTGTTTGTTGCTGCATCTACAAACGCACATTAAACATCTACCATGCAAACAAGAAGCCATATGTAAACATGATCCAGAAATGCCGCCGCCTTCTCTGGGCCCAAGTTCATTTAAGATGGATTGAACTGAACTGAAGAACTGTCCTGTGGTCTGATGAATCAAAATTTAAATTTTTATTTTAATTTAAAAGTCCTCTGGGCTAAAGAGGAAAGGGATCATCCGGCAGCTTTAAGTTCAACTAAAGTTTGCCACTGAACACATGGACAAGGAAAAAGCCTTCTGGAGGAAAGTTTTAAGGTCAGATGAGAAAAAGTTTGAGTTGTTTGACCACAATGACCAGAGGTACAGAGGAACACTGTACCAACTGTTAAGCATGGTGGTGATACCATCATGCTCTGGGGCTGTTTTGCTGTCATTGGAACTGGTACATTGCACAAAGTGGATGAAATAAAGCAAAACCTCAGAATTTTTCAGCATAGCCTCAAATCATCAGATAGACAGTTGACACTTGGACACAATTGGGAGTTCCAACAGAGCATTGACCCCAAAAACACATTAATGCTGGTTGTGGAGTGGAAAACCAGGTTAATATTAAGCTTAAAACAAGTCCTGACCACAACCCTATAGAAAATAAGTGGACTGTGCTTAACAACTTACTGGCCACACCAAGAAAAAAGCAATGAAAAAAATTTGGATTTTTTTTATTCATTTGTGGCAATAATAACAATAATCTTTACTTTTTTATTAAAAAAAAACCCTGTGATAGAGATGGATCAATCAAGTTGAATTAAGTTCAGTGCATGTTTCAATAATATATAGGGACTCAAAATGTGCTCTACCAAATAGCTGACCAGAATGCTAAAGGGTTAAACGTTGGGTCCATGCCAGAAAACACACAAGTATAATTGAATATTACCAATTCTGCCAAGAAAAGTGTTTAAATATCAAACCCGAAATTTCTTTTAAGCTTGTTAATGGTTTCCAAAAGTGTCTGGTCATGGTGAAACTTGCTAAGGGACATTTAACCAAATGGTAGGTGTGTTGTATGCATGTATATATATTTTTTTACCCTGTATGTATAATTTTGATCCTGTGTTGATTTCAGGAAACCAAAAATAAATTAAAACTTGCGAACTAAATTTTTGGCAGGTTTTTTTTTTTTTTTGTAATAATGGTGTAGGGTGGAAAATTATTCCTCCCCCAAAAAATAACTGTTCAAAGAAATCATGGAAAGTAATCATTGAATGCAAAGCTGTATTACAATGACATTCATGTCCATGATGATTGTAACTGTATTATAGTCCATCGTTCGGAGAAGACTTTGGGAGCAGAAATATAGAGGCCATATCAAATGATGCAAACCACTCATCAGCAGTAAGAACAGGCCAAATTGGATATTGCAAAGAAAGCTACAAAAGGTCTGGAACCAAGATTAACCTCTACCAAATAGATGGAAAGGCTAAAATGTGGTGAAAGAAAGTATCTGCTTGTGATCCAAAACATACAAGCTCACTGGTCAAGTATGATGGAGGCAGTGTTATGGCTTGAGCTTGAATTGTGGCTTCTGGAATGGGCTCAATAATCTTTATTGATGATGTAATTCATGATGGTAGCAGCTGAATTAATTCAGTAACATTTTGTCTCCCAGTTTACAGAGAAATACATCAGTTTGGGAGGAACTTCATTATGCAGGAAGACAATGACCCTAAACACACTGCTAACACATCAAAGGACTTCATCAGGGGAAAAGAGTGGAAGGTTTTAAACTGGCCAAGTCAATCATCAGACCCTAAAACAACTGAACATGCATTTCAGCTACTGACGTGGACTATCAAGGGAGAAACCCCCTCAAACAAAACAAAACAAAAAAAAAAATGAAAGAAAAGCATCACAAAAGAAGAATGCAACAGTTTCGTGATGTCAGGGGGTCTCTGACTTGATTCAGTCATTGCAAGCAAGAGATACGCAACCAAATATTAAGTGTTATTTACATTTGATTACTTGAAGAATACTGTTCCAATTGAAATTGGGTGGTCTGCTACCAAAGGTGCCATGTTGTAAGTTGTTTAACACATCAAGATGTAAAATATCAGGAAATGAAACCTGAAATTCTCATCTATCATCTTATACTTATCTTTTGGTCTCAAACTCAAAAGTCTTCATTGGAAAAAAGAAAAGAACTACTCTGGCTGTTCCAGTACTTTTCAAGGGGACTATAGTTGTGACAGTGACGAATTTAAGAGGAATGTAAAACCAAAAAAATCCTGGGAGTTTAAAGTGATAAACATTGCAGTGGATAAGAAATGGGTTTCTAAAGATACTATGGATGGCTAACAATTTTAGGTTCTGACTAGAATCCATTGTGTTGGAAACTTCAAGGATTCATCTGAAGGAGCAAACCACCCCTTAGCGTGCAGGAAGATGATCAGTGCGTGTTATGCATCTTTACTGTACTAAACACACTCAGAAACTCTGTAAGATAGTTCTATAGTGGGTGTAGCCTAAAACTGCTTACTTAAAGCACAGCCCACTGAATTTATGCTGATAAAAATGGGGTGGAGAGAGAGAGAGCTGTCAGCTGAAAACATCTCCATCAAACCAAGAAATTCCTCCGAATTCAATTCTCAACGCATAAATCTTGAACAAATGCTTGAACAAATGCGATCCTCAGCCGCTAACCTGAGATCAGTAGTGGTGTAATGTAAACAATGCCAGCAGAGATAGTAAAGGCACGGCCCCGTAATGCAGCTGGAATTTGGATGCGTGAACAAGCAGCCGACATTTCAGACTGACACTTCGGTGTGAGCGCGAGAGCAGCGCGAGCTCCACACGGCTGATAAAGGGGAACAGAGAGGGCGGCGAAAGGCAAGCGAAAGGGGATGAGATCACTCACAAAAGTAGAGTTGTGTAATCCGGTGGGCCGTGTAACGGCAGTGCGCGTGTACTTTACTAGTAAACCGCCTCTTTGTCCTCTTTGTGTGCTTTTAGCAGAGCAGAAGTGCGGCGAGGAGAGAGCTCGGAACAGTTGGCGCACAACCGGAGACGAGCCTGGGACTGCTGACATGCGTTTAAGGTAGGCCAAGCTGGAGCACGCGTTTTCTGGATGTTATAGTCTTTATCAGATTACAATCAGATCCTTGGCGCATTCTATTGCCTTAGTCAAACATGTCGCTGAAACACTACACACGGGCATTTTGTAGAATACAGCCATTACTCTCGCTGCAGTCGTGTTTAATTTATTTGTTTTCATTCAATTGCATTCAGTGTTGATTAAGTTCATAACGTTGTATTGATGAAGTACGGAATAACTTCGGGGGAGTTCACCGGTGGCCCCACGCACGGTGGTATTGACTGTGTGTGTGTGCGCGTGTGCGTGCGCGCGCGCGCGTGCGTGTGTGTGGTCTGCGCGCTTGGTCCGAGCGCATGGACCGTTTCCCAGCCAGGCTGACTCAAGGCTCACACGCGGTCCGTTCAGCAGTGTAACTGGTGAACTAAACTAAAATGAGAAACGGGAGAGGACTCTCACATCGCGCAGGGTTTGTAGGGGTCTCGCTATCGGGAAGGGTAGCTTTCCCCTTTCCGGGGAGAGGAGGGAGCAAGGGAGGGGAGCGGAGGGGCCGAACGCGGCCAAACCGGGAGAGACCGGGACTGACTGAGTGCGGGAACAAGGACAAAAAGGAATGAAATGAAATATGTGGGAGAGAAAGACAGACATGCACACAGCACTTTAGGCTTTGGAAACAGACACGTATACACGACCTTTTTTTTAAAGGCAATCTTTAAATCATATTTCATTTTAGTTTGAAATAAAATACAAACGAATAGAGCATTCTGTCTTGAAGGAATGCAAACACACACACACACACACACACACACACACACACACACACACACACGACATAAATAGTAGAATATTCCAGCCAAATGTAAAGCATTATATCTTATACAAGGCAAATATAGATGACATATTTCCATGATATTTTGGAGGCAGGAATCAATGCAAAACTGATATAAGATTTATAAGTATGAAATTACTAATAAAAAACCCCACATCTGACAGCAAATTTTACAGAGTTTTAAATTACACCGTACATAACATACTCATGTTGAATAAATGTCGTTTCACCAGTTCAAACTTCTTCGAAACTTAAAATTTTGATATATCTATGTGTTATAAGAAAAGGTAAAGTTTTGTACATCATTCTTGCAAAATATGCATCTACCCTAATTAAGGATTAGATTGAATACTTTGATTAGAATTTGAAATATGTAATTGTTCATGGAATATTTGCTGTTATTGAGAGTTGTAATACATAAATCTAGGCTATTTACAATTGAACATTTTTTTAGTTGTGCCATGATGTCTCAACACCAAGGATGTGGGTGCTGAAGGTGCTGGATTAGCGCCCTCTTTGGTCTGGTTTAAACTTTGGTTTAGCGCCACATTGTCTTGTCTTGTCTTGTGATGCCTGCAGTGTTTGCACATTTTACACACATGCACTTTATGTTGTCTCCTGTTGCACACATGCACTTTTGTTTACTTCTGTGTTGTCTTACATGTAGCACCTTGGTTCTGGAGGAATGTAGTCTCATTTCACTATGTACTGTATCATCTGTATATGGTTGAAATGACAATAAAAGCCACTTGAACTTGAACTTGGATTCCTGAAACTGGATTTAAAAAATATAATATAGATAGCATATGACATCTGTTACCAATTCCAGCACCCAAGTGTAAAACACTATCTCACATCCCTGTAGCTGACAAACAAACAGCTGGGCCACAAAATCATTTTTAGTGTCTTGTGTCTTGCCAGTTTATGTCAGAAGCATGTACCTAGCTTACTAGACCAGTCATCTTAGACACCTACAGGGTGTCTCAGAAGTGCAGATCCAAAGGCAATCATTTTTTCAAATACAGTTTTTACAACAGATGTTCAAATTGAAGGCCTTAGACTTCATGACACTTGTGTATGTGCTGAAGTCAATCTTGTTAGTTTGAAGCCATTTTGGATCGAAATAAAAAGAGTATTAAATTTCATATAAGGGAAATTAGCTATGGATCCAGGCTTTTGGGATACCCTGTCTATAGAAGGTAATAGCCTGCAGTCGAATACAATATAAGCTTTTTCATATCATTTGCATAGATAGGCTTTATAGGAACTTTAAAGTCTCAAGAGTTGTTTATGCATTCATGAGAAAAGAGGTTAAAGGTTTACTTTAGAACCATACACATACTAAGACCATACACTATGAATATGTTACATGAATGTTTTGCCTGATATCAAAATCATGAGATTGTTGGTATCTTTAACATAAATGATTTGTTGTTCATTGTGCCTTTTTATCAGCAACTTGACTATCACCAAAACCATGTAAGCGTTTTTGTTATATCAACACTGCAAAAGTGGTTGCACTCTGCTACAAGACCTTTTGAGGTGTCTGCATGTCTGTTGAAGGAGGAAGATCAAATTGCAGTTTCTTTAATTGAAAGGTCAGTGTTGATGTTACATTTATTTTTTTATCATGTCATTAGTGTATTCATTTTAGGATCAAAATATTCAGTATGTAAAGGACTTTCAGTAGCTCAAAGTACTCTCTATTGGCCCTTTTCCACTGCATGGTATCAGTGTTTGTGCCCCCGCTGTACAAATATTATTTGGGGAAAATTCTGCTGTAGGTAACTCATTTAAAATTAGACAGTCTGTTCTGATATTTTGCCTAAACCTTTGTAAGAAAAACCGATAAGTGAATGTGCACTCTGCACTTTGCCCTGTGTTTTCATTAAGCAAATTAAAGCAAGTCACAGAACGAGGGCTCCTGCCTTCATAAGAAACCAACCGAGACCCTAACTCTTAGTAAGATAGACAGAACCCTGCTTCAGTCTTAATAATGCCATGCCTTAATGTTTGATGTATTACAAAAGTATCCATAACATTACCCTATTACATTACCATAATGGTTTTACTAACAGAGGGTTAAGCAGAAATATCAGTACAATCTGGCTAATTTTAAACAAGTTACCTGCAGCAAAACTCCCAAGTAACATGTGCCGAACAGGGAAGCCCCGTGTCTTCACCATTACACCACCTCAGGCTGTAGCACTATGATGGGCCAACAAGATTTTAATTTTATTTATCCTCCATTGTTCCTGTGTGTCTGTGTCTGTGCGCGTGCGTGTGTGTGTGTGTGTGTGTGTGTGTGTGTCGCGTTGAAGTTAACGTCACAGCAGTTTCATGCAGCATTGCTATGGCGACCAGATAAACTGAGGGGGCAGTGAAAAACCAAGGAAGAGTCGAGTCGAGTCGAGTCAAACCAAGCGATACCATGCAGTGGAAAAGTACCATATGCATACAATTCATAGACAGGTCAAAAGATAAAGATATTTCATCTGGCAATGATTCTTTTTATGTTTATTAAATCACTATTCTTGATTATACAAAATGTTATAGTACACAATTAAAAGATAAAATTATTATTTTTCCCCAGAAAGATATTTATATCCTGTTAAATGTCCAGAAGAATCACAGTCAGTGAATGGATTTGTTAAATTTCATATTTTACACAAATGATTCAACCCTATAAGACAGTGTTTAATATTAATTAAACATTAATCGAATAAATGTGTGTTTGATGGTAGTTGCAAATATAGGGGTGCCATGAAAATGGGTATGCTGACACACATTGACAGACATATAAGTGACATAAATAATGATTTCAGCAAAGATAGTGTCATCCTACGAAACTGTTTTTTTGAAGATATGATATCCAAAACATTTGCATTAATAACTGGGCAAGATGAAGGAAGAAAACACAAGCAAAAAAAGAAAATGCATTTGATGAACAACAGTTCAAGGTAATTTAACAGAAATCCAGAAAGAAATCTGTTGGCACAGTTCCCTGGTACTTATTAGCCAATGCTTTACTAATAAGAATAGGTCTTATCAGAGATTTGGTAAGGATTTTTTTTTTATTTTTTGAGGAAAGGGTTAGTAGAAGTGATTGCATAAAGTGATTGTATAAAATGAAAGCTTCACTGCCATACAAAGGCAAAAAGCTGTAACTACAATCTTGTTGAAAAATGAGTTATGGCTGAAATATACATTTAGAGATCTGCTTTTTCTTGTGTAAAAAGGTTAAATTTGCTCCGTTTTGGTGTAAAAATGCGTACAATCTTACTTACTGTTAGAGTTTGTTCAGTTTTGCGTTTGTAGGCCAGTATAAAGCTGTGCAAGACAAAGAGTATTAGAATGTCCAATGATGGCATGAGACCAAAATTTAGATTTTTCAGCTCACAGATACAGTTGAGGTCAGACGTTTATATACAGTCATCAAGCACATGAATGTCAAGGCAAAACTGAGCTTTCAGTGATTTCTCTGAATGATTTTTTTCTGGGGAGGAATGATTGTTCAACATGCATCTTTAATAGAAAAAAAACAAGAATTTGGTGCACAATTTTTCATTTATTTTGGGTTGTCTCAAAACAACACATGGTCAGAATTATACATACAAGCTTATGTAAATATACATACACTCACTTAGATTATTAATTCAGTGGGGCAGAAAGTTTCAAAATGTCTTTTAACTTGCCAAGGCCTCTTAACTTTCTGTTACTGTTCATGATTGACTACAGCTGGTAGCTTCTCTGTGCCAACATAAAGAGGGTTTTCTGTACATCATTCGGTACAAAAAATGAGTCCCACCTCACAGATACATGACAGAAAAAAGATTAACTATGAAAGATGAATTTGATTAATCGTGCTGTACTTTCAGAAAATTATCTTACCATCAGCTTAATAATGACCACAAACACAGTTCCAGTTTCATAAATATTTTTTTATTAGGCGACATAGGACTTTTGTACAGTACTGTAGTATGAAAATTGGAAAATAAAAGTGATTGAAACCGGTTTTATTAGGACCACAGTGTATTTCTGTATACGGTACCTATAAGCTTAACCATGTTAACCTTAATGTCCTTTTCATGAGTACATTCTCTGGATTAGATCAGTCATACATACTATCTGTGGTGTATTCTTCTCTCAGTTCTTCTTAATCTTAGTATTTTTTTTCCCCCATCACAGAGATTCAGTTTGAAGACATGGCCTATTCCTCCTCAATGCACCTTCTCCTCACCCAGCCACTCAGAAAAGAGTGACAGGAAAAGACAGCTCTCAGTATAAGAGAGCTCAAAATGAAGAAGACCCGCCCCTCCACCCTTACCTCTCCCGCCTCTCTTTTAAAAGGTCCACCTTGCAGAATGTGAATCAGGCGCACAAAGATTGAAAGAGTGTTATGGAAAATAAAGAAAAGGAGAAAGTATTTAAAGAATGACACATTCCTTGAGACAGTTCTACATAACAGTCGACTGTTCTGTAAGTACAATATCATCTCTGTTTTGTCATTCGTTTGCCAAGTAACTTCATAGATATTTTGGAAAAGTTTCCCTTCAACAAGCAAAACCGTTTGTTCAATGTCATGTCACAGTGAGTCACAACACTTTGAAAATATATTTGAGATGGCAAGTGAAGAGATGGAAAATGCAAGATTGTGTGGTAGCAGACAAAGGTAATGTGTGTGTGAGATAGAGGCCCACTCATGCCATACCTGACTCTGTATGGGCCCTTTGAAAAGGATTACTTCTTAAACGCAAGATGGGTGCCAATGATGAGTTACCTTAATGTTAGTGCACTCTTTCGCATTCTTCCCACAGCATGGTGATGGGTAAATTCCTGCATTCTTTAGGAGATTCAGACTGTGGAACTGAGGTCACTGGAATCACATGTAGAAGAGAAATCAGACAGAGTAAGTAAATAGAGAACTTAACTGGGGGAATGACTGAGGACTGGTTATGAATGAAATATTGCATGCCATGTCACAATTGTGAAATTGCTTGCCAGGTTAACACAGCCAAGTGATGAACAGGTTTTTGGTTAGGGGTGGGGACATTGAAAATTGAAAATAAGAGTGAAAGACTGGGTAAAAGCAGAAGAAGTTCAACTTTCTCCACACATCCTCATCACTGATGCCATTTCATCTCTACTTTTCTTCATGGATAATAGGCAGGGTTACCAGTTTCTATTCTGATATGTTTTAAAGCTGATGGCCTTTTTGAAGGTGTGTCTTGGTCTTAACTTGGACTCAAATTCCATTGTGTCTCTTGGTGGTAACCTTATAATTACATTACAAATCCAGGCTCTGCCATGTAATATAAATGGAACATTTGTTTCAGCTAATATTCTGTTTAGTATTAGTACAAATAACAAATTTCATTATCTGATTTATGCATCCCTGCATCTCAAAAGATCTGATGCCATTGCATGCTGTCCTTGTTCTTCATGAAATGGTGAGTATATGTCAACCCACAGCACCAGCAGCTGTGAGTGAGAGCGTGAGAAAGATAAAGAACAGAGAGAGGGAGTAAATGAGGCAAGCCATGTGGCTGAAGGGTAAAGTTTTATTTCATGAATGAACTATATTGGTTAGTCATTTAGGTCAACTTGTGTGTAGTGAAATGTGCCACCTTGCTATTGGTGTCAAGATATGATTTATTTCTCATAGATTGTCAATATCATTTATTCTAGATTTTTGTTCATACAGAATTATCTTTTATTAGACAAAATGGTCCAGACTACGTCAAGCACTAATCGTTTCCATTATTTTCATTATTAGCAACAGAACACAAGTTAAATGAATCTACAAGGCTACTGGTCATGTGTGTACATATGTGGGTGGTGAATGATCGTTAAGTGCAGACTTTACCCTCATTCACCTCTGACGCACATTCAGTTTGCCGTTCTTTAATGTCCTCTCAAATTTCTATAGTTTGGAGTTCAGAGGCATGTCCTTTGGAGGTGGGCCAATTTGTAGTGCACGAGCCTGAACAGAAAAAATTGGGTATTGGGGAGAGAGAAAGAGACAAATGTGTGAGAAACTGAACAGTAAAGACAAGAGAGGGATTGATATGGACGGTGTGATTGATGAGTTCCCATGAATAAGGTAATATCCAGGCCTGTCTGTGATGTTCCCAATGTATGTCAACCGTAGAGCAATCAAACTCGTATGGTCTACTGCAGTTCCATTATAAATACAAATATAAATATAACATGGAATGATTCAGTAAAATATAGTATGGTTTTGATCCAATAAGTACATAAGCATTTTAGGACACTGTTTAAAAAATATAAAAATACAATGGATATAAAAAGGCTACACACCCCTGTTAAAATGGCAGGTTTTTGTGAAGTAAAGAAAATGAAACTAAGAAATCATGTCAGAACTGTACCCACCTTTAATGGGATATTGCAGAGTATACAATTAAAGTGAAAAACAATCAGAAATATTTTTAGGGAAAGAAAAATAAAGAAACTTACAGCAACCCAGTTGCATGTGTGCATAAATTTAAGTAAACTAATACTTTATTGAAGCCCCTTTTGATTTTATTACATCACTCAGGTGTTTTGGGTAAGAGCCTATCAGCATGGGACATCTTGACTTAGCAATATTTTCCCACTCTTTCCAAATTGGATGTTTTTTGTGAGAAAGGGCTTCCGTTTAGCCACCTTACCCCATAGCCCAGACAAGTCAAGAATACGAGAGATTGATGTCACATGCAGAGAGTAATCAGTACTTATTAGATGTTCCTGCAGCTTCGTTATTGTTGCTGTAGGTGTCTTTGCAGCCTCCCTGGTAAGTTTTTGTCTTGTTCTTTTGTAAAATTTGGACCTATCTTAGTAATGTCATTGTGGTGCTCCGTTTTCTCCACTTGTTAATGGCTTTCAGGATATTCCATGGTATATCTAATGTTTTGGAAATTTTTTATACCCCTTTCCTGGTCAATATCTTTCAAAAAGTGAGATACCATACAGGCTTTGTAAGCGCTTTGCAGACCATGGCTTTAGCAGTCAGATGAATCCAACAAGATGTTAAGAAAATCCTACAGAAGCAGCTGTTTCTGGTCAGGTCTTTGTTTGGGATTAATCAGAATAATTTCATTGAGGACAGCTGTATGTTAATTACTTTTGAACATGAGCTTGAATGTGATTGTTTCATTCTGAACACAGCTACAGCTCCAATTGTAAAAAGTGTGTATACTTAGGCAACCACATTATTGTAACTTGTTTATTTTTCCTAAAATGTTCCTTATAGTTTTTCATGTAATTTTTAAAATTTCTGACATGATTTTAACTTCACCAAAATCTGCCATTTTAACAGGGGTATGTAGAATTTTTATATCCACTGTACAAATTGTTGATAGTTATATTATTTAGAGAAAAAAAGTCATAGTATTATGAGAAAAAAACATTTTGAGAAAAAAACAAATCAAACATAATGGTGCATTAACAGAGCAACAAAAATAACAAGTGTAACACTTTACAAATAAAGTAGTACTTAATTTTCTGGCGCACATACCTCAGATAATTATTAGTTTGAAACTTTAAAACAACTGTTCAAGAATTTGCATTCATTTAGTAGAAAGAACTGAACAAACCTGAAGTAAATTGTCTCTTTTGTTGAAAGAGAAATTGAAGGCAGTGGTCACTTTGAATGCTATCCATGGTTACATCTGTGGCATAACAGATATAATTCCTGCATGCTCAGTACAGCAATCAAATAAATATAAAACGTGACAAGATCCCTGGTGTGATAGTGAAGCCGTTCACTGACCCACAGAAAGGAAAGACTTATTTTACAGCCAATGAAACTTATCCATGATGCTGCAGATCACATGCAACTTTTATATTTTCAATTCAACAAAAAGGTAGAAGGGATGAACTGTGTTGTCTGAAAATGAGTGTTGTGTGGAAAAGATATTGATGAAAGGTGTCTAACTACATAACAGCATGGTTAAGTAACTGTCAGGATTCTTAGCATCACAGCGTTGACAACTAATATGCACCATACCAAACATAATGGTCTGTAGTGTGCTGTTTTTGCATAATGCCAGAAAAAGTGCCAACACTCACCTGCTATTCAGGTAAATTTCACTAGCTTTAAATACAATTATTGCCAATCCAATATACATGATTTTCAGATTTTTTAGGGACCACTGGGTTTCAACTATTATTATTGAAGTGCACTCTCATGTAATACTGTCACTGTTCTAGCAAATCCATTCTGAATTATGCCATAACCCGATGCAATATGGTATATTGACTTGTCATTAGGTTTCAGCATATCGTAGTCTATATGCTATAACTCATTGGGGGTTCAGAGCATGCCGGAGTTCCACCCCTTCCGGATTGAACATTTTGAATTTCATTCCTCTGCACATCATCTTTGAACAGGATGCACATGTAACCATTGATAGCCTTGAAGGCAACCTTCAGCAAAAGAAACAATGATTTCACCAAATCCTCAACACACCACATTTTAAACTCATGAAGGTGATATGAATCATTTTGTCAAATATTATGATTTTATTCTCTAAATATTACAACTTTCTTCTCAAAATATCATGACCTTATTCTAGAAACCTCATATTTTACTTTTAAATAGTAGCCCTAAAACATTGCCATAAATGAGACGGTCTGTTTGAAAAAAAAACACTAGAAAATCTTGGCTGAAGAGTTATATGTGATTGTTTTTCCTACATACACCAGATCCCTTCATCATGTTGACTTCCTCAGCCTTGGGCCTTTTTTGCTGATTCATGGAAAAATTCGATGTGTCATGTGTCGTCACACAGCCAGTGACATCATGGAAACAGGCGATGCAGGAAAGCAGCAGTGGAAAACAGGAACACAGCAACCTTCAGATAGACAACACAGTGCAGGAGATGGAAAAAGGAAGTAAGAAAGGCAGAGAGAGAGAGAGGAAGAAAGTGAAGTGGGAGCATAAATGAAACAACTCACTAGATGGCATGCCCTTAATCACCAAGCTGATGCTGTTTATATGTCCTTAAAGGTCCTGTTTTTCTGCTGCCCAATATAAGCCACTTGTAGAAAATGATCAATAAACTGTTATGCTGTGACCTTGTCCGAGCTGAAGAACCATTTTTCAAACCAGAGTGACATGAGTCAGCTTCGCTAATCTGAACAGGGTTAAAAATTTATGTAAACTCCTGTTTAACTTTCCACTGCCTGAACCTAAGGTCAGGGAATGTCTGTTGGATCTCCTTTTTCCATGTTACATCAGCCTGCCACACCGATGATACAAAGGCACACCAACATACATAGAGGATAAACCTGTCTTTTCTGCAAGAACAGGCAACTAGTCAGCATGCATCATACATAATTTTCCCTTGTCATGTTATTGCAGCAGAATATCTCATGTACTTCTATGTGACTGAGAGCCAACGCACATGAAAAATTTGCTGCATGGAATATTGTGAATTCTGAGAATACATTAACCACCATAAAATTTCTGAATAAAGTTCTGAATAATAAACATCTCCAATTACTCCATAAGGTAGCTGACCAAATGTACGTTTAACTTCACTGTTCTAATTAATCTAATGTAATGTAATATATGATTACAGTTAGCAGGTTGCTAAGGAGCCCCTCAGTTGCTCAGTAGTCAGTGTAGGTCCTGCCTGCCTGTCAGCAGCTACATCTGGCTACTGGGTCTCTAAAGGTCTTCATTCATTCAATTCAATCTTCTGAGAAATGTACACCATCTCCCAAGTTTCATAATCCATTGAATGGTACTAACTTCCATCTGTTGCTTTGAATAGTTTGAGTGATAAAAAAAAGAAGAGTGATCAAGGTAGTATTGTGTAAGAGAACTGTCCATTAAATTGAATTATCTAGCATGGGGTTTATGTGATACTTGCATGGTACTAATAAAACACAAAGATCGATGGTGCAAATGAGTCAGTGAAAGTGAGAGCAATAAAAAGAAATAATTCATTCAGAGATGGTTTTGTACCTGGCATGCAGTGTAGATATCTGTGTTGGTGAACCTACAGCTACATTGTCTGCTGGGTTTCAGATCCATCTTGTAAGCAGCTTATGAAATCATGTTTGGTTCTGAGTACAGCTCAGAAATGCAAGTTACATCATGAATATATGTTGAAATATTTAAATAAACTAATTTCTTTAACAGAGTTTCACTTGTTATTTATTAATAGGTTTAAAAGTTAGGTACCTCGTGGACTGGGCTTTGTAAGTCACTCATTTTACAAAAGACAGATTTTCTACAGGGGGTGCAATTAACATTCAAGTTTGCTTTCTACTGTACGTAACAATACTTCAGTTACACAGCTCATCTGTGATACCAGATTGTTTAGCTGGATTGTGCAGATGTAATCTGTTAATTTGATAGAAACTTGTCTGAAATACACATTTGATGACAAAGAGCATGCATTGCTCTGTGTTAATGCAATGTTCATTTAGTGACAAAGAACATGTACTACTGCATAAAAATATCTGGGAATGGATGGGGAGAAATGGAAAACCACCTTTCTTATAATAACAAATAGCAAAATATTTATATAACGCAGTCCGTTCTGAAATTACACCTATGTTATTTATGGTCTGAAAATTTTAAACATGACAAGATCCCTGGTGTGATGAAGCTGTTCACTGACCCACAGAAAGGAAACAGACTTCTTTTACAACCAATGAAACTTATCCATAATGTTGCAGATCACATGCATCCAAATCAGACTTTCATATTTTCAATTCAACTGAAAGGAAGACAAGATGAACTGTGTAGCCTGAATGAGTGTTGTGTGGAAGACAGTGATGAATGGTGTCTAACTACATAACAACATGGTTAACATGCATGATACCAAACATAATGGTCTGTAGTGTACTGTTTTTCATAATGCCAGAAAAAGGGCCAACACTCACCTGCTGCTCAGGTAAATTTCACTAGCTTTATATACAATTATTGGATGCCAATTAATATCCCAATGCATGATGTTCAGGACCAATGTGTTTAAAATATTACTATTAAAATGCACCCTCATGTAGTACTGTCACTGTTCTAGCAAATCCATTCTGAATTACCTTTCTGTTCTTGACCAATCATGTTACACTTACAATAGATATACATTTTTATCAGGCACTATTTTATATGCCCAAAAGTAGATCAAAGACAAAAGCAGTAAAATATGACTTTGTAAACCATTAATATAACAAATGCATAGACATATTACAAACTTTTAATAACTCAATACCTTTAAACAATGAAACAATTTAATGGTTTCTGTACAATGCTTGCTAAGCAGTTTTATTTTCATATAGAAAATGCAGGAGTAGTGTTTAAATGACAAAACTCCTTCAAATTTAATGGCAGGTACTCTGGGAAAAATAACAGCATTCCATCAACAAATATCTTCAAGCAATAAATATGCATTAATAAATAGTGAAAATTTACATCAAGATTAAAAACACCAGGGAGTGGGGGTTGGGGGGAATCACAATTTAAACTTTACTCCTTAGCCTATGTGCAATCCATTTTCTTTGTGACTTGGCTGGTATCATTTTTCTTCCTTTTTTCTTTTTCTTACATAAGAAACAAAAATATTGAATGTTTTTTTTTTTTTTTATAATGAGACCAATAAAACAAAAGCAGTAAAAAATTATATCACCTAAATCTTCACATTACAAATTTTTTTGTAGATTTTTCATCCAAAGAGGTGGTAAAACTGCTATCTACCATACAAAAAGACCAGCTAAGCTAGTGCCCCTCATGTAAGGGACAAACTTTTAGACACAAAGAAAAAAGGATTGTGTATCAGCTCATTAACAAATTACAAAAAGGAAAAGAAAAAAAAGGGGGACGGGGGGGGGTTCTCAAGTCAGTAGTCTTATAATTGACTATGCCAGTTGTTCAGACAATATATACAAAACATTTTCCCCCATAATATTCCCCCATGTTTTGATTGAACTTCTCTGGAGAAGCAGAGCCGAGCAGTATAGGAGGGAGCAGTCCTGTGAGGAAGTACATCCACTACCGCCCCCTGTAGGCCAACATGATGTGCTGCACATTAACAACATGTTGCATAGACACACACAGCTGCTTCAGCAGGCAGCCCTTGGCAGTCACTATGGATACCAGCCATGCACCGCACAGCCTTGACTTTCCTGAATATAAGAAATGGTCCATTTTTTAAAACTCCTGTAATGAGATATTGTTCACGAATACAGACTCTTAATGTCAAGATGAAGATGAATGCAGGGGAGGAGCCTAAAAAAACAGAAAAAGGTGTTACAGTGTTTTCCCTACTATCCAAAATGGAAAAAAGGTCACTCAAAATCTACAGAATGACCACCAAAAATGTAATTTTCCAGCTACACAAATCCATGTATACAATATCTTTTATACATGTATAGTGGTGATCTACATTATTAGTATAAAATAAGACTGAAATTTGCCTCTAATGCACCTGGCAATTTTGCAAAGGCAAGTAATGCATTTGCACTGCACATACAAAATCATTTAAAAGGCTGATTTATTTCAACAGGTGAACAGCACAAAAAACAGCTCAAATGCACAAAAACAAAAATGAACACAAAAAGCTGTCTTAGCTGCCACTGAACTGATCCACAGCACAGCACTGCTTGTTCAGTATAAAGATTTCATTGTTTCACTTAAGCAGTTTACCATGCTGAAAAGACTAAATTCCTTACGTGATACCTTATGTTAAAAAAATATATATATTACAGTAACTGGTTTGATTTAATTAAGATGAGCATTTCAGTAGTCCTTTCAAATCTCTGAATGTAAATATTGTGTTTTTGCATAAATGTAAATTTAACAGGGGTTGGTCTCAGGAGTAAATTTCAGCCAATTAGAAAAACTAAATTCAGTATTAAGTATTACAATGTGTATTATGATGTATTAATATTAAGTATTGTGAAGTGGACTTACTAATGAAAACTGGTCATAGACCTGCATGAGGTCCTCCATCCTGTACTGTTCTAACACCACAAAACCATCCAGGTCACTGCTGCCTTTGCGTGCACAATCCTGGCAGTGAACCACAAATGTCTTCCGGGAGTAGCTCTCACTCGTGACAAAGAGAAGATTGAAAACTTCCACCTAAAAATTTTCAGCTTTATTATTATTTTAGATCACAGTTCCACTGAATGAAGAGTTCAAAAACATTATAAATAAAAACAATGCATAAATACTACATAATACCACAAGTGGCAATAATTAGGGTCCAAGCACCTTCAGCAAATATTTTTGCCAGTGGCCAGATCTTGCCAAGTTAGAAAGAACAATAAAAAGTCCATAAATGAACTTACTTGTCAAGTGTTGTGATGACTGCTCAATATTAATTGTATGAAATGTCTACCAAAATGTGATTGGCTGAAGACTGGGGTTGGGTATCATTTGAATTTTATTGATTCCAATTCTGCTTATGGATTCCAGTTCTTATTGATTCCCCATTTCAATTCCAAAATGGAAAAAAGGTGTCATGTTTATATAACAAAATATCTTTACTCTTTTAAGCCTTACTCTTTTAAGTACTCTTTTAAGGGTCGTCAAACTCAAATTTTGCCCGGGCTGCATCAGCATTTTTGTTTAACCAGTTACACCATTTCAGTCCTACTACAAGCCTTTCTGTCAGAGGCCAAAGGTAACACTGATTTAAATTCAGTATTCATAAAGCACTATTAAGACAATTATAAAGATGTTTATATAGACATATATAGACAGATATATATCATTATATATATATATATATATATATATATTAGTGTATTTAGAAAGCATTTTAGTGACTGACCTAAAACTATATAACTTTATAAACAGAAAAGACTGCACTAGCATTATTATGTTACAGTACAAGTGCCATGCAACTATTATGAAAGCTTGTATGGAGTCACATATGGCTCCATGAAGAGCAATTGGTGCATAAACAGCATTTAACATATGGCAAAGGTGTCATCGGTGCCATTATTAGGAGGTAAAAGAGGCTTTAATATGCATTCTGATACTTAAAGCTGAAAGGGCTTATAACGTCAATGAATATTTTATTATTAATGTTCAAAATACTTTGTGAATGCTGGGCTTAAATAAAGTTTTTCCAGGCCAGCTTTGTCAAATATCAGTAGTTTATGATGCTGAGTAAAGATGTAACAGACAGACACACCTATTGTGGAACAGCAGTTTTAAATGGCCTAAAACTCCAGTATTTCAGTGATTAGAGAAATGCTAGATGTTAATATTAGGAGAAGAGAGATTAAAATTTATGTCTATAAAATACAATTTATTAAGTTTCTGCTATTTCATAATTAACACAATAGAGCCTCTTTACTCTAAACTAACCAAACACTAAACAAACTTAATGAATTAAATAAACTTGGCACACAGTGGTTCTTGAAACATGCATGACTACTGCATCACAAGAGTTCAGAAGTTTGGTATTTGTGAATGGCGCAATCTCACTGATCAATCCAGTCAAGCCCATTTAATATGACCACAGCCTCTTTTACACACATCATTACCTCAGTGAAGTACATACACTTAACGAAAACTTTATTAAGAACACTATACTATTACTGGGTAGGCCTTTGCTCTAAAAACAGCCTCAATTCTTTTGTAGCATGGATTCCACAAGATGATGGAAACATTCCTTTAAGATTTTGTTCTATGTTGACATGATGTCACCACAAAATTCCTGCATATTTTTTATGTGGACTTCCATTCTAATAATATCCTGTTTTACCACCACTGGATTCACTATTGGATATTACCTGGTTTATTGAATCTTTGGATTCAGTTCCAGTGACTGGGAGGACACTAAAGAGCACTGAACTCACTGTCATGTTCAAGAATTGAGGTTACTTTCGCTTTGTGACATACTGGAAGTAGCCTTTATCAGATAGGTAAATTGTGGCCTTGAATAAATGCACATAGCAACAATATTCAAATAAGTTGTGGCATTCAAGCAATGATTAGTAGTAATGGGACCAAAGAGTGCCAAGAAAACATTCCCCACACCATTATACCCACTCCCCCACCCTGGACAGTTGACACAAGACAGGTCGAGTCTATGGATTCATGCTGTTGTCATCAAATTCTGACCGTACCATGTCTATCTCAGCAGAAATGAAAATTCATCAGACCAACCCATGTTTTTCCATTCTTCAACTGTCCAGTTTTGGTGAGCTTGTGCCAACTGCAGCCTCAGCTTTCTGTTCTTGGTGGACAGTAGTGGAACCTGAAGTGGTCTTCTGTTGTTGTAGCCCATCTGCTTCAAGGTTCAAAGTCCTGTGCATTCGGAGATGCCTTCTGCTCACCACAATTGTGCAGAGCGGTTATATGAGTTTCTGTAGCCTTTCTGTCAGCTTAAACAAGTCTGGCCATTCTCCATTTACCCCTCTCATCAACAAGGCATTTCTATCCACATCTCAGCCACTCAGGATGTTTTATTGCACCATACTAAGTAAACTCTAGAGACTATAGTGCATGAAAATCCCAGGAGATCAACAGTTACAGAGATACCCAAACCGGTCCTTCTGGCACCAACCACCATGGTTCAAATCACTAAGATCAAAATTTTTCCCCATCCTGATGGTTGACGTAAACATTACCTGAAACTGCTGGTCCGTATCTGCATGATTTTATGCACTGCTGGAACAAGACTGGCTGAATAGATAACTGCATGAATGTGTTGGTGTACTGGTGTTCCTATTAAAGTGTTCAGTGACTGAACATGTCATTAGACTACTATCTTTTGCTTTTCCTGGTGAGGTACAGATACATACAAGAATAAAGTCTAGCAAGTGTCATCTTTGTATGTACAATGGTTGAGAAAATATGCAATTTTATTTATAGAGCCATCTTTAAGCTCATTGTTATTACATCTGAGCGGTGGCCAGAGTGTTCTGCTGACTACATAAAGGTTTTAGAAATTAGACTTTCATTTTCATTCAGAAGACGCAGTTCTTTCAGCACATGTAGTCAGTAGCCTACAGTTCAATGACCTGTAAGAGCCAAATGATTTGGCCAAAAAAAAATTGTTTTATTGTGTTTTTGGCAGCCAACTCTACTTGCTACATTTCATCATTTCTGTTGATCAAATGGATGACCTAGTAGTTAAAAAATTAAAAATAGCAGAAAGGTTGTTCAGCAAATGTAATTAAACAATATTGCAATAAAATGCAGGAGGACTCAGGAATTCTTCTGATATAAGAAGTTATACTCTGTTCCCTACAGTGGTAACAATATAAACCAAAAGGTAAATTAATTTATTATAGTGCCCTCCTTCTGGTGGGTATGGGTCATTTTATTTAGCCAAGTAAGGGGGTGGGATATGGGACCTAACTATCAAATATGGTGGCAATATTTCATTGATAATGATGGGTTATAGTTGTTTAAGATATTAGGCTCCATCTCATTATAATTGATTGAACGACCAATTGCCATACTGTACCATACAAATGCCAAAATGTTTTTGATAATTATGGAGTTTCACACTTGGCTGAGTAGTTTTTGTTTTACATATTAAGCAAATTATTGAGAAAATTTGAGTGAGCAGAGCAAATGGTAAATGAGACTGTATTAATTATTTCGTGCTCCTTAAAGGGACCATACTTTCAAGTTTTGTGACAACAGCTCAAATTTATCCTGTCAACTGACTACTGATTGGCTGATAGATGCCATGTTTTTTAAAGTAACCAGATCATTATCAAACTTCCACTTGCAGATTAGTGTACAGATGCAGTATACCAAGTTTTAGATAGAAAAGATATACGGTTCTTGAGAAACCTTTATCTGGCCATTATGCGCATGACTATGCCCCAAACTTTGCAGATGAGTTCTCTCGTCCTGTATATTTGTTTCATGTTTTGTACAAATCCATGCAAAGTTTCGAGTTGGAGCTGTTTGAGTAAATTAGGCTCCACCTCATTAGAACTGTTTGACATGTGGAGGCCATACTGTTTACAAATGTCAATATGTTTTTCATGATTGAGTTTGACACTCTCCTAATTATAACCCCGATTCCAAAAAAGTTGAGATGCTGTGTAAAACATAAATAAAAACAGAATGAAATGATTTGCAAGTCCTTTTCAACCTACATTCAATTGAATGGAATACAAAGACAAGATATTTTTGAAACTGTTAATGTTTAAACTGATAAACGTCATTGCTTTGTGTAAATATATACTCATTCTGAATTTGATGTCAGTAACACATTCCAAAAAGCTGGGATGGGGCAACAAATGACCGGGAAAGTTGTGGAATGTTTTTAAAAAAAAAAAAAAAAAAAAAAACATACACAAAAGACCCCCCCACCTGTTTGGAACATTCCACAGGTTAATTGGTAGCAGGTGATAGTATAATGACTGGGTATGAAAGGGACATTGTCATTTTCAAGTAAAGATGGGGCAAGGATAATCAACATACAATTTCTCAACATTTCAGTTTCTCAGCATACAATTGCAAGAAATATGCAAATTAATTCTAATTTAAGGGAGCTGGGGACAAATGTTCCAAGAGGTAATTTTGTACAGTTTATGCAAACACATTAAGCTGAAGAAGAATTTTCACTGTACACCTTATTTTCCAAGAGATATACTTGTTTCTGTAGGCACAAGCATGAACAGCGGCCCCCGATTGGCCAATTGCAATAAGAATGCGTGCACAAAAAGGAACAAAAGACAACTAAAAAGCATAATGGAAAAAAAGTGCACACCGAGTTCACTTGGCTGCTTCCCACCTCTTCGCTGCCCCAAACAGTCTATTCCAGAATCTTCTTATAACCAACCCTAGTTCCAAATGGAGGTAGTTAAGTTGTTTAACTTTTTTTTTAAATGAATATTTTAGTTAATAAGCAATTATATTTTACTCTAACCTTTACAAATGTTTGCAATTATTGTTGGCTATTAAGAAACTTAAACAAAACTTTTTTTTTATTTAACAAAAGGCATATTAAAGTTGATGAAAAATAGGAAACTGGCATTTTTATTTTTGGTAACAACATTTTCTTAGAATTTTATTTATAAAATATTGTGGGGAATATCGATAACCCAGTATCATGAATCAACCAGAATTAGGTGAATTGTAACATGCTTACAAATTATCCCAGATTTAGGTGGGCAGCACTAAATGGTCCAAACAACAATTTTTAGAGTCTGAGTACACAAAATAGTCTAAGAAGATATGCTTGTTTTTGTGTGAACAAACATGAATAGTACCCCCGTGTGGCCAGA
>JAQQZX010000037.1:21987340-22007106 GCA_030068355.1 Notoglanidium maculatum
AAACACTGCATTTGTGTAACCTATAGAGTCTGTTGTGTGTGAAAATCCCAGGAGATCAGCAGTTTCTGAAATACTTAAACCAATCCATGTGGCACCAACAACCATACCAAAGTGAAAGAAATCACACTTTTCCTCATTCTGATGTTTGATGTGAACGTTACCTGAGACTCTTGACCTGTGTCTGCATGACATCAGCACATGACTGCACTGTGGCCCCATGATTGGTCGATTAGATAACTGCATAAATGTGCAGGTATTAAGTGTTCCTTATAAAGTGAACAATGAGTGCAAATGTCAACATAAATCTGACAATTATTGAGTTTCACACTGCAGCATAATGTGACACAAAAATTGTCAAGGCAGGCCAAATAAATCTGAGGATTAGCTTGCAAGTAGGTTTTACATATGCAAATCATCATACATTTGAGTGGGCATGGCTACATGGTTCAAAAGATTATTTTTTTTACAGAAGCCTAATGAAGAAATCTTTACAAAAATTTAACATTATTTTCCAAACGATATGCTTGCTTTTGTGTGCCTTTCAGTGAGAATGCATCAGGTACTGCTCAAATTTACCCTTTATTTTTTGTGACAATAGATCAGTAGTAAACCTGTGAACTGCCTGCTGGAAACTGATTTGCCAATGACAGCCATGATTTATAAGTAATTATATAATACAAGGATAAGAGCAGGCTTTTGCTTCAACTTGTGGTGGACCAAGAGCAAAACTAATAAAACAAGAAAGGGCTGCACTTTGCATAATTTTATTATTTATTTGTCTGAACATCTCCGTACATACAAGTTTCAGCAAAGTGCCTTCTTCAGTGTGATTTACAAAACGTAATTTATAAAAAACTTAAATACCCACAGCTGTAGACATTCCCTCAATCAACCAATAGCGATGCACTCAAATCAAAGAGCAGTAGCCAGAGTGATTATGTACTTAATTTATGTATGTGCTTGATTTAATATGAAGGTTTACCTATAAGTGAAGATACTCTTTGACTTGAGTGCATCTTTATTGCTTGATCATAAGCGATTGTAAGTGTCTGCAGCTGTGGGTATTTAAGTTGTGAACGAAAACTTTATAAATCACACTGGAGAAGGCACTATGCCAAAATGTGTCTCTGCAGAGACAAATAAATAATAACATTATGCAAAGTGTGGCCCGTTCTTGTTTTTTTTATATGTAATCATGCCAGCATCAAAAGTCCACTTACAGATTAGAACCGAGATGCAGCATACCAAATTTCAGCTTGATCAAAATTATAGCTCCTGAGAAACAATTATCTGTCCACAGCTCTGCGCCCTATACATAACCATGTACCTTACTCTGCAAATGAACATCAGAACGTCGTCTTGTGTATGCCTATGAAGTTTTGTCCAGATTCATTTAAGGGATCCTGAGTTACAGATCTTTATGTAAATAAAGCTACATCTTATTGGAATTAATAGACATGTGGTGGCTATATTGTTTACAAATATCAGTATGTTTTTCATAACTATTGAGTTTCATATTCTAAGTAGTCTGACACCATATTTGTGAAGACTATCAAAGATCTGAGGACTAGTTGGCAAAAGTAGATGGGTGCTGAAAAACTAAGTGGGCACTGCTAAATGGCTCTTGAGGATTTTTCCATTTGGGAGATCTGTAGGTTTTTGGCCCATCTTGCTTGCTTAAGTAGTGGGAGCTTACTACCTATTGATCAAGTTTTCATCTGCAAGATTTGTTTGAAGGCAGAAAAAGATGCAGAAGAAAGAAAAATCCTAACAATGACAATAAGGTTTATAATTCTATTTGAGTGAAACACCTGTTCAAAGCTAACTATCTGAAAGCAGCCATGCTTTTGAGGTAATTCAGCAAAGATTAAAAATCCAATTACAGAATATAAAGTTTAAGATTGATCAGTTTTACTGTTCCTGAGAAAAAGATGTTTAGACTTTAGCTCCAGGGCTATGTATGGCCTTGTCCCAAACTGTGAAGATGACCTAAAAATTTTGTCCTTTGTACACATTGGAAGGTTCATGTGAGTAGAATTAGAATCGATTCACATGTGTCTGTCATATTGTTAACAAATGTCAACATAGTTTAATAATTACTGACTTTCAGATGCTGCTGGGTACCAAGATATGACAAAAATTCTAGGACTAGTGTGAAAAAGTATGTTTCAAATATAATTCAAATTGGGGGAAAAAAAACCATAAAATAAATAACAAAAATGGCAGTAATTAGTAGCCAGGGCTTAACTCAACAAATAAAAGGAAAAGGTATTTTGAATGTAGGACTTGTGGTTCATGAGATATGAGCCACAATATAAACATCTGATAGCACCACCATTAGGCCCATTGGCTGGGTTTGGGCATCGTGTACAACTTCTGTAATATCTGTAGAATTATAATTTGGTCTGCATGATATGTTTCAGCAGAGATTCAGAATAATAATAAGAAAAATCTTATTCCAATAGTGTTCCAGCACTGTGTGCTTGGACCAACAATAATAGTAATAATAATAATACTTTCATATTTGTTTAACGAATAACTATATTATTATTATTATTATTATTATAAGATAAAAACCTAATTGTTTAAAAAATTATAAAAAGGGCTTCAGCACCTTCAGTGCTTGGACCCCTTTAAAAACAAACAAAAAAAAAAAAAACCCTCAATTCAAACCCACCTCACAAATGGTGCAGTAGCGTGCTGGTTCGTCCCTGCTCCTTCCATGCCATATGGTCTCCTTCCCTGCTGCTATCAGCATCTCCTTTACCTTCTGACATTGCTTGAGTGTCCGCAGCAAACAGAACCTGGACACAACAGGCCATACCCAGAGGAAAGAAAAATTCAAAACCTTTTCTTTAACCAACCTATTTCTCCTAGACACAACAGCTCAATTTAACAAAATCAGATTTTGACCATTTCGTCACACTTCTTAAATTCAGCTCCTGAAAAACAGCCTTCTCATCTCAGTCCAATCTCAATTTAAGATCTTAAAATGCTCTTTTTTCCTCTCACTGCACTCATCTTTATTTGTTTAAATTAATCAGCTCTTGAGATAACAGTAAGATCCAAAAGAAAACGTGATTGGCTTACAAATGAGCCAGCGCAATATCATAAAATTGCCTCCGTGATCAAATTCATGTCTTAACTGTGTTTTATCTGTCATCACGTATTCTGAGATGTACATATAAACTTCAGTTTCTCATTGATTTGTCACAAATACATTTCAAATGCCTTCTAAACAAGAGCATAGCAGGTGCCCTACTGGGCCTGCTAGTGGAGCTATAGGAAGGTTCATGGGGTTACTAAAATTTCCAGGTGTCATGCCAACATTAATTTTGCCACAAAATTTCAAGGTGATGCAACAAATATATTTAGGAATATGCTTGACCTCAGCTGCTCACAGACCAGCAGATCTTTCACTTTAAGGCCCCCACAATACAGAAAATAAGAAATTGAAAGCCATAATCACATTTATTCAGCCAGCATCCTTCCTCATCCAGAGATTTCCACACATTGTGGCTTGACTCAGCACAGGTAAGTTTTTTTGATACTTTGCAGCTTAAGCTAATATTAAAGGTACTTGCTGTACAATAAGCTTAACCGTAACTAGCTAGGTAACAACCATTAACTAATCCAGCACACTTGCTAGTTAGCAGGGTTGATAGCTAATGGGCACTCAATGTCACCTGCTAGTGGTTAGTGTTAGTAAATTCAACTATTTGTACGTTTATTCATGGCATTTCTGCTCTACTAGATAGCCTTCAGACATGCTGCCATTCACCAGTCCTCACAGCATGACTATCTTCAGCAGACTCAACTATTGTTCAAGTACTTAGTCACTGTGGAATTTAACTCAGTTGTTTTTGGGCATCATGGAAACTGTCCCAAAGGGATAGAGATGCTTGACCAGGGCAAAGTAAAACATCAAGTTTCACATATGCACAGACAACCCTTTTCTCTCACACATTTTTAATATTATAAATGGTCTTTGTAACAAGTACATTGTGGTTTCTGATGCGAGACACTTCATCCAATGACCTGTATAGTCTGTTCAAAGGAAAAACATCTGTACACTGTGTGGGGTTTGTGGCAACGTGGTCTCGCTATTTTCCAGAGGCAAGCGCTCCTCGCTGACAGGAATCCCTTGCAATGATGTAGGCTTCTGGCTAACTATGCTATTGTTAAAAGACGAGATCCTGGGTCGCTGTGGCCTTTCAGGGAGTCGAGCCGCTGCAGCCTTTCACCGGTGGACGTACTGCTGCAATCAGGAGCCGCGCAGCCATGGAGATGAGCTGCTACAAATCACCCGGCGCTGGCTCCTGCTGGAAGTGCTGGCTCCAGCTGGAAGCATTGACTCTGGAGGAAATCGTCCAGCGGACTTCTACTGACAGATTCCTGTGGGGCCTCCCCGCAGAAGAACAACGAGCCGTCGGCATGGCCCACCCTACCTCCACCAACTAGTGCTAGTGGCAGCGATCGAGACGGCTCTGTCCATGCTGGAGATGGGGCAGTCACACTGTCGACCCACCATCCTCGATCCGATCCCTCCCCTTCTCCACGACCCTTCAGGCCCTCACCTCGACCAACAGCTCCACTGACAGCCAGTGAGCGGCCGGATGTTCCAATGCCGACTGAGTGGTTTACAGCCTTTGCCCTACACACCGACCCAGCGCCAGCCACACCATCTGCAGCCGTGCACCTAGAGGGACGTCCCGTGACCACTCTACTGGACACCGGCAGCAGCATCACCCTGGTGTGACCCTCTGCGCTCCTAGCCACTCCCCATCCCAAGGGCAAGGTCATGGTAACATGTGTCCATGCGTGAGGTGCCGGCTGTGAAGGTTTGCCTGGGGCATGGGAGAGGTGAGTGGCCTATAACAGCGGGATTAATCCCCAGTCTCCCGGTTACTCTCCTCATACATCGAGACTGGCCCGGTCTCCAGGACACCCTGGGTGAAGAGGAGCCCAGGAGACAAGACACCCGGACGAGGACAGCTCACCGCCGGTCCACGGCAGTGATGGCTGCCACCCTCCAAGCCAAGGATGAAGCCCTGGCTGCCGAAGCAGGCCCTGAAGGTGAGTCTGTGCCTGAGACTAACCCTCTCGTGTCAGCCAGCAGGTAGCCCGTGAAGGCAGCTTTGGGAGGGAACAGAAGGAGGACGAGCGGTTAAAACACTGCTGGAGCCAGGTGCTAAAAATTGATGATGAGGAATAGCACCCCGGAACCAGGCTCCCCACCTCCTACTTTCATACACATAATGGACCCTTGTACTTCCATTGTATGACAGATCTCTTGGTGGTTCCATGCTTCAAACCACCTCCATTATGCACCTGGCTCACACCCATCCATTAGAAGGCCATTTGGGAGAGCACAACACCTTTGAGAAGATCCGGGATCGCTTCCACTGGTCTGGGATGGTAGCAGAAGTGCAGAGGTTCTGCCAGGCCTGGGCCAAGTATCAGAAGATGACCCCATACAAACCGGCACCCACACCTCTCATCCCCCTCCCCATCATCAAAGGTCCCATTCAAGCAGGTGGGTATGGACCTGGTGTGGCTGCTGCCCAAGTCCGCCCGTGGCCATGAATACATCTTTGTGTTGGTGGACTATGCTACACGGTACCCGGAGTAGCATACATGAGGCCACCTCCCAAAACATCGCTCGGGAACTCGTCCTGCACCTCAGCCAGGTCAGGACCCCCAAAGATATCCTCACTGACCAAGGCACACCATTCGTCTCCCAGCTGATGAAAGATCTCTGCCAACTGTTGAATTTTCAACATCTGCGGATGTCTGTGTACCATCCTTGGACAGACGGCTTGGTGGAGTGCTTCAACCAAACCATGACGCACATGCTTCACTGGGTTGTGGATGTTGAGGGAGGGAACTGGGACCTGCTCCTCCCCTATGTGTTATTCGCCGTCTGAGAAACACCTCAGGCCTCGAGGGGGTTCACCCTGTTCAAGCTCCTGTTTGGGTGGCAGCCCCGGGGACTGCTGGATGTTGCCAGGGAGGCCTGGCAGGCTCAACCATTCTCCCTATCGCTCGCTGATAGAACACGTGGGGGAGATGCAAGGGCGGATACAGAAGGTTGGTCCGATCATCAAAGAGCACCTGGCCACAGCCCAGCAAAAGCAGCAGCACATGTACAACCAGGGGGTCCAACCACGCGAGTTCCAGGTGGGCGATCAAGTGCTGCTCTTAGTCCCAAGTGCAAAATTAAAGTTTCTTGCAACAGCCAGGTAAGTGCGCCGAAACACTAGCATACCACCAACCTCTTAAAGCAGTGGAGAGAACCAGTGGCTGCATCTTTGTGCAGTGTGTGTTGTGTTTCAGGCACCCAGGAGACAGTGGAAAAGGGACCCAAGCATAGGACCTGGAGGAGGTGGAGGCCCAGTACAAGGACGTGTTCTCAGCGGAGCCCAGGTGGACCAACGTAATCCAACACCACATCAGGACCCCATATAATGACCTCCACAACCTCAACAAGGTCAGAGATCAATGGCTACCCAATGCCGCGAGTGGACGAGCTGGTGGAGCAGCTGGGGCGGGCCCGATTCATCTCCACCCTAGACCTCATGAAGAGCTACTTGCAAGTTTTGCTTTCTCCTATATCACGGCCGAAGACGGCATTCAGCACCACCAGCGGGCACAGGCAGTACCGGGTCCTCCCTTTCAGTGCCTCATCTTGTGCCCCCAGCGGTGCTTCGCAGTGGCCTACTTGGACAATGTCGTCATCCACTCGTCCACTTGGGAATAATCACGTGTACCATCTACACCGGGTCCTCGAGGAGCTGAGGTGGGCTGTGCTCATGGCGAACCCCAAGAAATGCCATCTGGGGCTAACAGAAGCACACTACCTGGGGTACAGAGTTGGCCAGGGCCTTCTGAAGACCCAGGAGAAAGAGATTGACGCAGCGCGGAACTATCCACGGCCCCGGACAAAAAACAGGGACGTGCCTTCTTGGGGCTGGCGGGATACTACCAATGCTTTGTTGCTGACGTCGCCTCTCTAGCTTCCCCCCTTGCAGATCTCACCAGGAAAGGTGAACGCTGGACCACGGCAGCTGAGCACTCCTTCCAAGCCCTGAAAATGGCTCTCACCAGCTCCCTCATATAACTTTGAGTGGCCCTTCCTGGTGCAAACCGACGCCTCTAAGTCAGGTCTAGGAGGGGTCCTGGTCAAAGAAGTCGATGGCAATGAGCATCTGGTACTCTACATAAGCTGGAAGCTGAACCCCGCTGAGCAGCGCTATGCAGCCATCGAAAGGGAAGCCCTAGCCATCAAATGGGCCATAGAAGAGCTCCACTATTACCTCACTGGAAGACCGTTCACGCTAATCACCAATCACGCACCCCTGTAATGGCTCTTCAAACACAAAAACACCAATAGTAAAATAACACGGTTTTTGTCTCTGCAGGGCTTCACTTTCAAGGTGTTGCACCAGCCAAAGCAAAGCACGTCAACGCTGATGCTCACCAATGCCAATGCGCTCTCCCGTCCCTATGACAACGACTAGGAGCTAAGGGGGTTGGTATGGGATAGTGGCGTTTGCGGCTATGCAGTCTTTGTATTTTCCGGAAGGGAGTGAGCTTCTCCCCAAGTGCTTAATTTTTGCTTTCACTTTCATTTAATAAACTGCACTGACTTTGGTTTGTTTCACTGCAATCCCCGTATCTGGCGTGGTTTGTGTCTCGTCCCTGAATGCTCACACGCTACAACTGTTAAACTTTATATAGTTTGCAATAAAATTAAATAGGTAAAAAGCTTCGCTCTGGTTTTGCTAACATGCTGAAAGGAAAACTCTGTTAGCCACACCCTTGCTGCACACACGTGAGAAACTGCAGCTTAACTCCACTATGGCTTCTGCCATTGATTTAATCTGTTTTATGAATGAACACTGAAATTATTTAATCTTTTTTATAAATGAACTCTGAAACTGAAACAGATGACACCGAACCACCAGTTCTACTAGTTCAAAACTACAGATGCCCATTTCAGAAAGGTAATTTTAACCTTAATTTGATCTGTTTTTTAATGTTTAATCAACTGTACTGCAAAAAAAAAAGTACAGTGAGGTAGCAGAGTGAGAAAAAAAGGGGGGGGGGAGAAATGGAAGCAGTTAAAAGAAAGTTGAGGAAAATATTAGAAAGTCTCAAGAGAAACAGAAGGAGGCATATTCCAGTAAAGTAATGAAGTACAAAAACTTGAGGTACCTTGTTGGAGGTACTTCTATGCAATATGACGAAGCGTGTTAGGAAGAGAGGCAAGATTAAATTGGACATCTCTGATCTGACCCATTGGTCAAACCTTCTCCACCTGTTGGTTCTTAATTTGGTGGAGATTTTGGTGCTGTTTTGCTTATGATAGCATGATGGCTCTTTTGATATGTTTCTAACAAGACAATGACATTTGTATGCAAATGTAAAGTCATTATTACAGATTTATTTATACCCCCCACCCACAAACTGTACATTTTACCCTTTTTTTTTTTTTTTTTTTTTTTTTTTTTTTAAATGTATCCACCTCCTTGTCTGTACTTGTTAAAAATCTTGTTCTAGGTGTTTTTCCTTGTTTGGATGGCAGTCTATATTTCTACATTTCAATTTTTACTACTGTTTTGCCTGTTTAGCCTTTTTAGTTCCCATGGTTCCTTTGGCTTATTTATGAACTTTTTCACAAAGTTAATGTTTTTCACAACACTTTCTTTTTTTTGTATTAAAGAATAATCTTGTCTTTAATAAAGAAAACAGACAAGTGGAAGCAGTGGTCAGACCATATAAATTGTACAACTCCTCTTTCCATACTCTGCAAGGAGAGTATGGATGTCTAATGAAATAAGAGATAATTACTCTTTTTGAATAACAGTAAAACGTTTTATTTTACTTATTTGTTTACTTTCTCTTTTTCTCCAGGTTACTGATGCTTACATTCACCGCTTTCTCAAAAAACGAAAGGTTTGTGTTATTTTTTTAATGGAAATTACTTGGCATGGTGTATGATTGAACTTATGCACCAACACATGTTGATAATTTTAACAGAAAGCCATAATGCTTCTCAATGCTGTCGTTTCAGGCTCCTTGTTTAATGGACAGTTTAGAAGTCTCCATAAGGTAATTTACTTATGAAGAAAATAAGTCATTTCTTTTGGCTTGGAATCCTAACTTTGTATATATTTATCTGTTAACTGTTATAGATGAAGTTACCAGCTGAGGATGTTTGGTTGTGTCCTGTGAATGTTACTGCACATTGGATTCTTGTGGTATGTTTCTGAAAGCTTTGTTTATCTTTTTTTTCTGATAATTCCTCCATAGTTTGACAGATTTTCTGCCTTTTATGTTGACAGATTTGAAATTAAATCCTTGAGTTGTTCAGATAAATTAAGCAATCTGTACAAGCATTTGCAGAATAATCATTCAGCATCATAAGGGAAGTCTTTTAGAGAAATTTGAAATGATTTTAATTTAGATTGTGAACATGTCAGAAGATGGTCATTGTAATCAACCCAATGTTAAGTATGGATATACCTACAAAAGATATCTGGTTGGTATCAGGATGCTGAAAATGTCTTTGTGACTTGCCCAGGCAGTCGTATTGGTTTGACGCTTGTTATGCCTGTTGTCTCACAGCTAAATGTTTTCATAAGGGGTTTCCTGCTTACTTTGCACTATTCACAACAGTTTCTATTAACAAACTGTTACATACAAGGAGGTAGATAAGATGCAGGTGGGAGTTAAATGATTTTAAATAACACAGGCAATCAAGTCCAAAACGTGATTAAGTCATGGTCAAAAAGCGGCAAAACGTCAGGTGATGTGCAAACAACATTCAGAGAGCAAAATCCCAAAAATAGCAAAACCAGAGTAGCGATACAAGAAAAAAAAAAGTTAAGCAAGCGTACCCTAAACAAACACCTTGTAATACGTCTGAGAGTTCAGAGTCTTTAAATGCTGTGAACTGTAATTAATGCAAACTGACCCTGCATTCACATGCTCCTCAGATGGTCCCATTTTCAGATTTATGAAGTCGTTCTTCTGACTTACGAGTGTTCATGTGCTTTTAACTCGGAATGTAGAAACAACATGGATGCCCAGTATTTGGCAACAAAGAGCAAAGAAAATGGATTAGGTGAGCAATGACATTTTAATAATTTACAATATATGCACGTTAATCATAAAAAGGTCTGTATTTGTTCACAAGTATGTTGTTCAACTCCAGTTCAACCGGAAATAAGTCATTAATGTGGTGGAAGTGGTGAAACTAAAACAAAGATGGCTTACCCCAGGAATACAGTTAAATTCTGGGAGCATGTAATGAACAGGAGCATGTGCGTGTTTTGCAGTGTGTGCTGGGAACTGGAGTCCATAGATGGTGATACAATGCTCTCTGGGAATCACAACCTGGAAGTGCATGCTGTAGTGCTGCAAGCTGCCAGGCATGTGGAGTGTGTGCTGCGCTCGATGCGAGGGAAAATCCAGGACAAAACAAACATCTAAGCATTAAAATAAGTGCGTGTTTGTTGTTTAACTGCCTAGTTATTGTTGTAGATTACCAGAAAAGTTCTTTTCATGTCGAAAAGATTTATTTCTATCTGTTTGTTGACCAGCAATGTTCATATTTCACAACAGTAATGACCACTTTCACAATCTGAAATAATCTAGTGAAAATCATTGCAGCTTTTTGGAACTTATTCTGAGTGCAGTCACTTCAAATTCAGTCTGTAAGCCTGCTGTACGCAAGTTGATAACCTGTGCTGACACATGTTAGGAGAATATAGCCTCAGTTGAATTTATTTACACTTTTTGCAAAGCCTCTAATTTATTGACTTGCCATCCATGTTACTGAAATAACACACTAGCAAAGGTAAATAAAATATGTAACCCATGTAATAACCAATAACCTATGTAAATGAACTTGCTTTACGTTCGGAATGTAAAGAACCTTTCAGATGTAAATTTTATTACCAAGTTTCTAGATAAAGCATAACCAGGCAAAAATCACTGTAAAGCATGTTCTAATTTAGCTAAGTGGAGTTTAATTTATGTTTAAGTTGCCATTGTTGCTAGCCAACATGTAAATGAAAGCTTCCTCTTCCCTTTAATGGATAGAAAATGTTAGAACAATAAAATTCATCATACACCTCACACGAACTTGCTTGCTCTATGGTGCCACCAGAGAGCTGTCTATGGAAGAAAAGCAATATAGCTGAAAGCTGCAAAAAGAAGGAAATTTGATCAGAGTCACTACAAAAGCAATGGGCATAGCAAATGCAACAATCTGAAATGTCCTAAAAAAGAAAGAAACTACGTTGTACTAACAACCAGACATTGAACAGGTTGGCCAAAGAAAATAACAACAGTTGATGACGAACACTTTGAGAACTTTGAAGAAAAACCCCAAAACAAAAGTTAGTGACATCACAAACAACTCAAGATGCAAAGCCCTCTTCAGCAGTAAGAATCAGTGGGCCAGATTGGAAAGCGCAAAGAAACACAGAGATGAGCCACAAGTTAAGGAACCAAGATTAACCAAGATTAAGTGATGGAAAGGCCAAAGTGTGTGGAAAGGAAGGCTCTGCCCATGATCTAAACCATAACAGCTCATTGCTCAAATGTGGTGGAGTTATAGTTATGGTTTGGGCTTGACTGGCAGATACTGGAACAGGCTCACTAATCTTTATTGATGGTGCAACTCTTGGTGGTAGAAGCATAATAACTCAGAAGTTTGCAGAACAACGAACTAACAATTTACCAAGAAATGCATCCAATCTAATTGGGAGGAACTCAATCAAGAAGCTAGACAATGACCCCAAAACACACTGCTAACAAAGCAAAGGACTTCAACAGGGCAAAAGAGTGGAAGGTTTTAGATTCACCATGCTATTCAAAAGACCTTACCCTTAACTGAGTATGCATTTCACCTCCTGAAGATGAGGAAGGATGGATGTAACAGTATGGCAATGTCACAAGGTCGCCAGCTTGATGCAAATATTGCGAGCAAGGTATATTCAACCAAATGTTATTTACTTATTTAAGTCTATATGTTCCAATAATTTACCAAATTCGACATGTTCTAAAAAAAATTTTAACACGAAGATGTAAAGATCATGAAATGGAAAATGAAGTTCTGATCTATCATCTCATATCATCTTTTAATTTCAAACAAATGCCTTCAGTGTTTGGCAAAAATAAATAAATAAATAAAGTGTGTATATACACACACACACACATACATGTCAATGTATATACATCTTAAATGAATATAGGGGAAAGGCAAATAAGGACAGAATCAAGTAAGAGGGCCTGTCCTAACAGGATTGTCACTCTTTTCTATCAGATGGTACAGTGTAGGGAAAATAGACATAATAGAATTGACATTACAAACATGCAGAAATCAAGGACACTGAGCAAAAACAGCGAAGAAGGGAGCACAGAAAAAACACTGTGTCTTTGAAATGCAGCACACCAGAGATAAGTGCGCTCACATCTAACAGCCTTGCGCTCCATTCACGGTTTCCTGTGCACTTCTGTCCGCTTCTGAAATGACACTTCTGAAAAAGTTCGCTGTTCATTACAGTATAGGGGAATCAAGACAACATAAGTAAAGTTAACTGTAATTTAAAACAGTAAACTGAGAATCAGTGAATGGAGTGCAGGGCTGCAAGAAGCACGCAGTATCCATAATTCACGGACCGATCGGATTGGGAGAATCGGTATACCACCCAGCACTAGCACAGTGTAGCACTGTTACTAGTTCAAACATCTTGTGACAAATTAATGATGACCACTGCCTTTGACCAATCAGTGGTCAGCACTCTTTGCATCTCCACCCACATGTCAACAAAAACTGTGTGGGTACAATATGGATCAGCTGCTAATGGAAACAAGCCTAAAGTAAACTCACTTGATCATCTCAAAGAGCTTTTGGTCAGACACTTTGATGTTTCTTGCCATATTCCAGGAGAGATGCACCATAGGAAC
Source organism: Notoglanidium maculatum (assembly GCA_030068355.1). NCBI lineage: Eukaryota > Metazoa > Chordata > Actinopteri > Siluriformes > Auchenoglanididae > Notoglanidium > Notoglanidium maculatum. Next base: position 22,000,322 of record JAQQZX010000037.1, read on the forward strand.
TGCTGACTTGACAGTCTGGAGTTTGTTCCACTCGTACCGTTCCACAGCAAGTTTGTACTGATGTGCTGTGGGGAAAAGATATGACAGTTAAGCACAATAGTGAGTTCTAGGAGAAGGCTTTATTTGTCAAATGTACATCACAGTGAAATTATTTTCTTTGTATATTCCAGATTGTAAGGAAGGTAGGGTCAGAGCACAGGGATAGCCATGATACTGCACCCCTGGAGCAGAGAGTGCTAAGAGCCGTGCACAAGGGCCCAACAGTGGCAACTTGGCAATTCTGGGGTTTAAAACCCTGACCTTCTGACCAGTAACCCAGAGCTTTAACCACTGAGCCACCAGTGCCCAAGTTCACTCACTTCTGAATGCTTAACATGTATCAAATGCTGCAATGGATGATTTTACACCACAATTTTTCATCCCATTCAAGCATGAATTTAAGATGCCCGTTTATGCTACAAGTCAGAAAATTTAATAGCACCCACATACATACCAGTCAGAGGGCCCACATTCCAGGAGATGTTATTGCACCAGCCGATGGCCTGGACCCAGTGCACTGTGCCCGTGTTGAGCCAAACTAGGTCTCCAGGGCGTTGGATAAACCGGTACACTGGAACATTGGCCTCATACATATCTTCTAGGTTTGGCCACCATGAACCCATCAGGAAGTTAACGTTGTTCTTTTCACAGAACTCACTCATTACCCCCCAGTACGGCTCAGGCACTGCAAACCACTCACAGTCGCCTGGACCAATGTTGATGTTGACAGAGCAGAAATTGTTATTTTCTTGATGACCTGAGGATGCATTGATTTAATTAACGATTTAATTATTACAGAATTTTAACTGTTTTTTTAAATGAAAACTTCACATATAGTGAATAGGAAAGTTCATAGGGGAAAAAGGCATAATAAATGAGATGCGTGCAAATGAACATTTGTGTGTACGTAAATGTCATGTTACTAACCAGGTATTCTACTACCAGGGACCTTCATAAAGAGTTGGACAGTGTTCATGCCCAGGATGGTGTGGCCCACATGGCTAAGCAGGTTCCCTGCAGACACCACTCGAGCAAATGCAGGTAGCTTACTCAGCTCCTGTAGCTGAAGCTTCCACCTGTAGGGATGCACAAATGTCAGCACCTCCTTGCTTCCATGCATGCCGTGTATACTTTAGTTATGTGAATGATTTACAGTTTGGATATACTGATCCACATACTTTTTCTCATCTGAAACATCAATATTTGTCCCAAACTTAATTTGCTTGAAAGGACCTTTCCGTCTTCTTGTAACACTGGTGAGAGAGGAGGAAAAATCTGATAAAGAAATACAGCAAAAACAAAACCACTGAGTCAAAAGGCAACAGGCTAAAGAATTATAAAAACATACTTTTCTGATGTTGACACTTCAGAGTCTGGAAGCTCTTTTTGGCCTTTTTTTTCGTTCTCCTCCTAAATTACAAACAAAAGAATAATAAACACAAATACAACACAATTATAACTAGAGATGGCACTGATTCCATACACAATATTGGGCCGATACCAGCAAAAAAATGGTGGCTTGGATAGCCAAAAGAAGAAGAATTTTGTTAAGATTCATTTTATTAGCTACCAACTTTATTTGGATTATTATACGGTCCCCTCGGAAAGTGCTGGAATAGCAAGGCCAATTCTATTGTTTTTATTATACACTGAAGACATTTGGGTTTGAGATTAAAACATGAATATGAGACCACACATCATAATTTCAGCTTTCATATCCTGGTTTACATCAAGATGTATAAAACAACTTGGTGATGGCAGACCACCCAATCTTTAGGTAAGCAAAACTAGTGGAAGAGATAGTCTTAAAGTAAATTAAATACTTACTATTTGGTTGAATAATCCTCGCTTGCAATTAATGCATCAAGGCAGCAACCCATGGACATTACCAAACTGTTGAATTCTTCTTTTCCAAGCTTATACTTCAGCTTCTTTCAGTCACTGTGTTTTCCCTTCAGCTTTCTCTACAGGAGGTGAAAGGCATGCTCAACTGGGTTAAGGTCTGGTGAATGCCTTGCCTTCCACTTTTCCCCACAATAAATTCCTTAGTAGTGTTGGCAGGGTGTTTTGGGTAATTGTCTGCATGATTAAGTTCCTCCCACTTCATCATGAGTTATACCATCAATAAATATTAGTGAGCTTGTTCCAGAAGCAATCATGCATGCTCAAGCCATGACACTACCTCCATGCCTGTCCATGCTTGTTTTGGACCAGGAGCAGATCCACACTTTGGCCTTTCTTTCAGTTTGATGGAGATTAATCTTAATTCCAGAACGTTTGTGGCTCATCTCTATATTTCTTTGAAAATTCCAAACTGGCCTTTCAATTCTTACTGCTGATGAGTAATTTGCATTTTGTGGTATGGTCTCCATATTTTTCCTCTATCAGAGTCTTCTTTAAATGGTGTATTATGATACCTTCACACCTTCCTAGTGGAGGTTGTTGGTGATGTCTCTTGTTTTTGGGGTTTTCTTCACACTTTTCATATTGTTTCTGTCAGCAGCTGCTGTTGTCCTTGGCCGACCTGTTTGATTCCTGGTTGTTAGTGCACAACTGGTTTCTTTCTTTTTCAGGACATTCCATATTGTTGTACTGGCAATGCCCAGTTCTTATACAGTAGCTCTGATAGTTTTTCCCTCTTTTCTCAGCTTCAAAATGGCTTTCTTTTATCCCCATAGACAGCTCTCTGGTCTTCATGCTCGTTTATCCTTTTTAACAACAAATTTACTCATCACAAGCAAAATCCAGGGCTCAAGCCAAGAGCAGACACCCAGAGCTATTAATTGTTTAAACAATTAACAGCTAAACAATTAACAGTCTAACAGTGCACACCTGGGTAGCACAAAACACCCATCAGTTACATGTTCCAATATTTTTTAATCACCTGAAAATGGGTGGGTTCAAACAAAAGGTGTCATGTTCCAAGTTGTTTATAACACATCTATGTGTAAATATCAAGAAATGAAAACTGAAATTTTGATCTCATTTCATAATCATCCTTTCATCTTAAGCTATAACGTATTCAGTGTACAGCAAAAAACAATAGAATTGGCCTTGTTCCAATACTTTCAGATATAACTATACATAATCTAAGTGATTTTTCTGCAAAAGAATTTAACTGTGAAGAACTTCAGTTAAAATAATAACTTTTTAAAGCTTATCCAGTGTTTCCCACACACAGACTTTATTTGGGCGGGCCACCTGGGTATGTTAACAGCCACCAAAGTATATTTGGCCACCCATTTTAGCAAATAAGTATGACTAACGAGTATTCTGTGAGTAATAGATAAATAATAATGAACATAACGTACTGAAATGCTAAAAGGAACTGTATTGTGCTGGAATGATTGGCCAAATAGCTGACCACATGAATGGAGAGCTTACACACTGTAGATAATCAGCATGCATGTCGCACATTATTGTCAATGATACCATGACAATATGGAGCGCTTGAATCCAGTCAGCACATTCAGCTTTGTAATAGCGCGTTCTTCTAGCCTACTTAACTGACAGGAATAATGTGTTAAGGACTACATGAGTGATTATTTGGCATAGTTTGAAACAGCAAACATACATACAAACAAAGAAAACACCAGGATAAATTCCATGGGAATTCAACTTGGGCAATATAATCAAGCTCTAAAAGAAAAATACCCAGCAAGCATACTCCTTTACAAATTATAAGCAAAACTTATGAAATCACTGGGCAACACCAGAACCAAATTGTGCTCCGCTCATGTTACACTATTTTTGTAACATTGATAGATTTATGTAACACTACAATTCTAACACTGAATGATTAGAATAAAAACTCAATGCAACTGCACAGTGATACTGATCTAATGAATGCTGGGTTTGACTACCTGAACATGTAAATGTGGTCACATTCCATGTACGAGTTCAAGTATCCTGCAGTTGTTGCTATTTTAACATTCTTCTACAGGGAAAGCATTTTAGTGTTTGCATAAATGTTCTGTACACGTGTCCTTAGTAGCATTTATGCCTGCTTGTTGTTTGCCGTACCCGTAGTGACTCCTGGAAGGATGTAGCCTGATACTGGGCATACTTGGCAATGGTAGTAAGGGACCAGCTGCTCTCACATCGCCACTGCTTTCTGGTTCCAGTGGCATCCCAGTTTTCATCAGCTGGCTGGCACAGCTGTGTCCGCACCTCCACCAGGTGCTCTGGGTTAGCCTCCACTAGAGTCTTAGTGGAAAACAGACCTAAGTCTAAACAGATGAGCAAAGAGAAGACAGAGGAAAAACATATAAAACCTTAGTATGCAAGCTTGTAACTGATGTCTCTCTACTCTACCTGCATAAAACATTACAGCTCATCATAACTCTCAATCTCCAAACAACAACCAACATTTTAAAAATCTGCATACAAACAAAGACTTAAGGACTTAACTGTATGATCCTATTGTTTAAAATGTGTAAGTCTGTAGAAGATTCTGAACCAGTGTGAGTCAGTTATTAGGGCAATAAACCTGCCATTATATTCATATTAAATTGAAGACATGTTATTCAGATGGGTGACAGAATAAAGGAAAGACCTAGATAAAGAGATGAAAAAATGTAAATAATGGAGATTCTTTCAGGAAGCTGTACTGCATAATACAATTAAACAGTTATCCAGTGGATCCCCTTATTCTTATTGATCACCTTTATCCTATATGAAACATTTTTGTCCTAATGACAATGACATTTCTTCCAGGATGACAATGCTCCCATCCACAGGACACAAGGGTTCACTGTTATAAAACTTACCTGGAAGGGGACTCAAGTTGATTTTGCCCCCATGTACAATGAGGATGATGGTAAGAGAGGCAAAAAAAATCCTTAAGGATCACTGTTGGTGAATTACAAGAAAATGAACATTCTTGGGGTTCCCAAGTCCCAAGACCACCATCAGACGACACCGCCATGCCAACAGATTATCTTTGGATTATCATAATGACCTAGTGCCTCTTTATTCTGTAAAATTACTGCCATTTTTAATCCAATTTTTGCATATTCTTATTTGCACATTCTGTTTTAAGAAGTTAGATGTCAATGTTTGTAAAATGTAATTAAGCAGTTAAAATGTTTAACTTCTAAAATAAGTACGGATAAAAAAAAATCTATTCTGGGACACCATTAGACACACACAAATAAATAAATCTTACCCAGTTTAAGAGCTCCTGCCAAGCCACGGATGACAGTGACTGGGTTGGATGGGTTGATGCAGAACTGGTGCAGTGGAGGGAAGAATGCATCTCTCTTATTCTCTAACTGCAAATATTACACATGAAGATTAAACAGATCAATAACTAAAAGCCAAGGAGTCACCAACCAAGCAATTAAAACAAAACGTGCTAAAGCTTGCATTTAAATAGCACAACTAATTAGTGGTAGTGCACTCACGTAAATGCTTGGGGTCGGGGGGTTGAGCTTGTCCTTTGGTAGAGGGGGTGATGGAGGTGGAGGAAGGCGGGGTGGAGGGTATTTATCTAGCAGGATGCTTTTGCTTGAAAGACCGTTCTTCCCAAGACTTCTGCATGAATAGAAAATGTTTAGTTACAAGTTAGACATGTTTCATGACAAAAACAGAATTTGGGGCTCTGCATTAGAATGCTTTCTTTATGGTTGGGGAGGGTGAACATAAGATCATATGTAATTTAATAATATACACTCACTGACCACTTTATTAGGACCACCTGTACAGCTGCACATTCATGCAATTATCTAATATTGAACCACTGACCGGATAGAATTTGCATGATGAACCATCAGCACCATAGTGACATGCGAGTATGGCACTGATACAACCTTATCAGTCATACCTGTCATTTTTAAGCACTGTTCATGCCCTTTTGTTGACCCATCTCTTAGGTTTAGAGTTATAGACAACAACTCATTTTTCTATAGTGTTAGTGTTAATCAGGCTTTTACCAGGCACAAAGCACTGACCTCAACCCACCGGACACACGTCAACTGGAACCGGATGAACTGGGATGAACCAGAAAGCCAATTGCAACCAGGCCTGAGGTCAGTGTCTGACTTCACTAATGCGCTTGTGGCTGAATGGGTTAAGCCCTATAGCCACGGTTCAAAGTCTAGCCTTCCCTAAACAGTGAGTCATTATATCAGCAGAATGCGATGTTCCAAAGCATACATGGGTGTGACAGTCAGGTGTTCACAAACTTTTTTTCCATGTAGTGCATTTTAATGTCATGATACAATTTTGAGTACAATGGGTATCACCTGGTGACAGTAGTTTTATATATTCACATCCACCACAACCGGACATTACTAGAAGAATAAGCTAAACAATAAGAACAGAAAATGGATAAACCAAGTTTGTAAGTTTACTGGTAGGCTGTAAATGAGAAACCGTTCAGATTTTAAAATCATGTTTTCACTGCTATAATGAAAAACTATAAATGCAACTTAATACATATCTTCTTGCGCAACTGCTGAGATCCTGCCATGGTTCCTGAACTCTTTATGGCTGTTTTTATTCTTTTTGTTTTATAGCTTTCTATAGGCACAGAAACTGGAAATATGCTTAAACACTGTGTTAACCAAAACAAAACAAAAAAGTCTTTCAGAGACATTTAACATCAACTGATGTCTAGTCCCAAAATTTGAAAATAAATTCTTCAAGAAATGGAGCTTCAAGGGTCTTTTATTATATACACACGTGGACAAAATTGTTGGTACCCTTCAGGCAATGAAAGAAAAACTCACAATGGTCACAGAAAT
>JAQQZX010000037.1:22030382-22049589 GCA_030068355.1 Notoglanidium maculatum
ATAAATACCCCTGGACTGTCTTCATTAAATCAGACTGAGTTTAACACGACCTTGCGTCTGTTAAGTTCATCTCCAAGCGCGCTCGTCACGCAGAGGAACAGAGAGAGAGACGGTTACGGAGTCTGGAAGAGATTGAACCTGAATAGAAACTTAACACTAACTCACCTGGACACTGTTCTTTGCAGCCTGTAAGGCTTCTCCTGGTCCATCTGTGTATATCTGACTGAGCACTGGCAGTAGGAATGCTGCGGTCTTACCAGAGCCTGAGAGAAAAAACATGACGGTGACATGAAGTCCACAACTTTCAGACAAACAATGTTGCTCAAGTCACATTAAAATGGTGTCTAACCTGTCTGTGCACATGCCATCAGGTCTCTTTTGGATTTGATAATAGGAATGGCATATTTCTGGACTGGAGTGGGGCGCGAGTAGCGACTCAGGGTAATGTTTCCCATAATAATCTCCCCCATATCTACATCATTGAACTGCATCACAAAAGCCATGTCAAAATTTGCATTTTACAGATGGAGAATTCAACATGAACCACTAAAAGCAGAGTCAGTTCTAAAGAGGATTTAAAAAAACAAAAACAAAACAACATCATCTGGATCAAGATACTCACACTCTCAATGTGTTGAGGGCAGTTGTGGCCAGTGGCTTCAACAGGAATGTCATCATATTTCTCAAAGTTAATCCCAGTGTTGCTTCCAGAAAACAGCTCACTATGAAGACCAAAATGAAGTTAGAGTCATATGTAGAAACACTTAGATAGGTGAAGTGCAGTTTTCAGAGAAAATGAATTTCAAACAAAGGTCAATGAATCCACGTACATAAAGCAAAGTGCTTTACATACACTTGTTGACCACTTTATTAGAAATAACTGTACACTCATGCATGGTGCAAAAATGGGCAGGACACCCATTTTCTGTGGGTAGTTCTATGGGTAGAATGCCTTGCCAAACTATTCTCCTCTGATCCCCCTCATAAACAAGGCGTTTTAGCCTGCAGACCCACACAGGATTTTTTTTTTTGCAGCAGGATGTGTAAACTCAAGATCAGCAGTTTCTGAAAAAATCTAACCAGCCCATCTGGCACCAACAACGTAGTCACAGTTAAAGTTACAGATGCCATTCTTTCCCCATTCTGACCTTGAATGCAAACATTAGCTGAAGCTCTCGATCTGTAGCTGCATGATTTTATGCATCGTGTTGCAGCCATATGATGAATGACTGGATAACTGCATGAATGTGCAGTTGTACAGGTGTTCCACGTAAAGTGGACAGTAAATGTAAATACACAAACAGAATTCAGACCCTTCACTTTTTGCACAACTGATATGCAGATAAATATTCAGATCCTTGGTTAAGACACCCCAAACTGAGGTGCATTCAGAGGTACCAGAAATGTCTCAAGAACTTGACTAGAGTCCACCTGTTGCAAATGCATCTGATTGAACATGATTTAGAAAGGCACACCTGTACCCGTGTACCTGTATTAACAAGTTTACACAATTAATATAAAGTGTCAGAACAAAAACTCCACAGAGAAAAAGAAAGATCTGGGTAAAACCAATTCTAAACCCTTGGAGCACAGCGAGCGCCATCACTGCGACATTGCATTATGGAACCATCAGAACTCTTCCTAGGGCTGGCCCTTCTGTCAAACTTCATAGCAAGGCTAGAAATGCCTTGGATGGGCAAGTGACCAATAACCCTGTGGCCACAACCCAAACTACAGAAGTAAGAGAACCAAGAAACCTGAAATTGGGCCTTTCCAAACAATACTTCAAGACATGATCTTACTTACCGCGCACACACACACGCACGCGCGCGCACGCACACGCACACACACACTCGCACTTTGACTCACTGTTCCAGCCTTTCATTGCATGGGAGAGGTTTGGACCAGTCCTCCTCATCTCTGGAATCATCAACCCACCGACTGTTTCCACCACCCCCGAAACCTCCACGATCATACCTAGGCAATTCAGTCAAGAGTTTAGTGACATCTCCCCCTGTATAAAAGTGATCAATAGCAGCAGAAAGGTATGTTCAAAGGCTGGAAGAAAACCTTACCTTCCCCTGGAAGATCCACGGTCACTGTAGAAGGCAGACTTGTTCCGGTCAGAACGCCCACTGAAGCTATTGTAGGCATTATCTTTAGGGGCATTCCATCCACCTCCATCTTTGTTGTCATAGCCAAAGCCTATAACCAAAAATATGCACTTTAGAATATTAAAAGACAAACACCAAATAAGTACATAGTCCAAATGTAGCCATTAACTGTAACAATAAAATTCATAAGCTTGGGCATTTTTTAATTCACCTGCATTTTGCACTGGTTGGATGACATAGGAGCCACTGCCCCTGCCTCTGTAACCACCTCCTCTGCCGCCGCGGTCATTACGCACGGGCCCGCGGTTACCAAAATTGCTGCTCCCATTCATGTAGTTGTCACGGCCATCATGGTAACCATTTACAAATCCATTGCTTCTTCCAACATCCCATCCACCTGCAGAGTCTTAAGGTAAGAATAATTCACAATGCATCATTCACATGAAAACCATCAATGGCAAAATAAATAAATAAATAAATAAAAAAACCTCTGCATGCTATAGGTGTAGCCAATAGTTTCTGCTGTAAAAGTCTGAAACAGAAAACAGTTCTGAGATGAGATATTCCAAGAGGAAAACTGATAAAATAATCAAATGGTTTGCTGAATGTTTTGAGTAGTAATTTGTTGTAGCTTCCTTATTTGGTTAATGCAGTTCTCCCCTTGTAATATTCATGTGATTCCCAGTTAACCTACACACTGAAAAGCTGTACATGGGAACAGTTGGTTGTCCTTATGAGCATATTTTCATTCAAGCCCCCAATACTTTTCAATGCAAGGAGAGATCTTCAGAACACATTAAAAAGGTCATAAAGGAGCAGAATTTAATTGTTGACATCTGCTTCAAAACAAATGTAGACAAGGCGCACAACCCGAACACCATCAGAACAGAGACTTGCAGCTCCTTCCTGGTGGCACTGGGTTGCCATTCACCTGAGGAATAATCTCCTGCTAAATGAAAAGATTGTTTGGGTTTTTTTTCTTCATTTTTCCCATTTTCTCCCTCATGTCCAGTTCCCACCCATCACACGACACCACCAACCAGGAAGGGCGAGGCCAGGTAATCATGATTCCTCCGAGGCACTTGAAGCCAAATGATCGCATGTTTTTGAACTGCTGCACATGCAACACCAAGGGGTGGTTGGATGACTAGCCACCTCCTTTCTCTATGCTTGAGCTCACAGACACCCATGATTGGCTACTATGCTCACTGTGGGCGTGACTGGGGGGGGGGAGAGAAGAGAGAATAAGCCACACCTCCCTCCCTGAGAGCACAGCCCAATTTTGCTCCCGGCCACAGATGGCATCACCAGGATTCAAACTCGCACTCTCCTGAGGATCGGGCAAACTCAAATCTCCTTTCTGCTGCACAACTCAGAAGCCCAGCAAGGTTGAGGATGCAGGCTCCAAAATTGTAGACCATTTCTTTAGAGTAATTTGAGATTATGTTGGAGCAGTGAACATTTTTCTAATGCTTCAGGTTTGGGCAAGCTGCAAACCACCGCCACCAAACAATGGAACGGTCAGAACGATCAATAAAAAAAAAAAAAAATCAAAAAAAGGCCACTGTCAATTCCCATGTGCACAGTGAGAAACAGTAACGGTTAGTGTGGAAGTGAGCCATGTTAAGATTTCTGGCTTAAATAAATGCCTGGAATGGAACGGTTTGGAATGCAATTAACAAAACTTAAAGGCTCAACATAGAGCACATTCACAAAGACCCCCATGTTCCCGCATACATGATCCAATCACATGTCCAGGTTTTCTTAATCCTATGGGGGAAGGGAGCAGAGATGCATCTGGGTTAAGAGGTCAAGACCAACGCCCAAATGCTGATATCTACTTATTGTCAGCTACACATAGACGAACTGCACACACCCTGCGTTCATTTGGCACGTCATTTGTGTACATATAGCACCATGCGTCCTCCACGACTGAACAAAATACTAACATTGTGTCCCAAATGGCACTCATGTTTTATTATAGACTGCATGCGTGCATTATTTTTATATTTTATATATATATAAAATTAAAAACACACGCACACGGCTCAATGATGGTATGGAGTTGTTTTGGGGAGGAAGATCTAGTGGCCAAATCAAAGAGATTATGAAAAGGAAGAGTATAACTAAATTCTTCTACATCACACAATTCCTTGTTTTACTGATCACTGGACAAGATTTCATTCTTCAACACGGTAAACATCCCAAGCATTCTTTCAAATTGTGCCAAAGTTATATCCAGACACAAACACACACACACACGTGGATGGATGGATGGATGGATGGATGGATGGATGGATATGGTCTCTCCAGTCTCCAGATCTTTCTCCCATTGAGCTGGCATGGGACGAGCCAGACGGACAAGATTGAAAGCTTCCAGTAAATGAAACAAAACTGTTTGAATGCTTGAAAAGGTGCTGGGAGGGTTTGGACACAAGTTATTCCCAAATATTGTTTTCCAGCAATTTTAGGAAATAACTTCGCTGTGAATTGGTAAAGACAAAAGGTGCTTATTTCGATGAAACTTGTACTTAGGCACTCGCATTCATTAAATTGAACCTACAATGTATATCGTTACATTACACTTCAAAACCAGTGCAGGTTTTTTTTTGTTTTTTTTTTTAAACCAATTCTATATTGGTTTTTGATTATTCGCTTAAAATCTACTACACCATGTTGTGTCCGTCCTGAAAATATTTCGGCCTCATACAAGTCCTCTAGCTCGCTGGTACTGATAAAGGCAGATTCATAATTCTGTACTCTCTACTCCGAAGGATACGGCATAGACAGCTGCACAGGGTAAAGTATTTATACTTGCACATAAGGTACACATCTCCTCTAGAAGGTGTTGTTGAACAAAACACAATTTACTGCGCAGACAAGAGCAGAATGTGAATTACATGTTCTAGTGCAGGAATAACAAATGCCTTTTGTGATTAATTACAAACCAAGTGTATTCTCACTGAAAGCATTTGAGTGTTTTAACTCCTCTGCATTCAGCAGTGGGTCCCACTGCGTGCTCAGGAATGCGGCACAAAAATAACGCCAGTGTTTAAAACCACAGCATTAAACTGGCCGTTATAATGACCTGCAGATATTAACATTGTGACAGTAGATTTCCGTTTTTCCCAGAGAAGGAGCAGCATGAGGAAAGGCGGTGCCATCGAGATGCCCGATCACAGTTGCCGCAGTCCGTTTCACCTCCACGTGTAGCTATGTCAGGCTGCGGAGTAGGGTACACAGCTATGCCAAACTCTACATAGATGCGAGGCAGAAGTATCAGATTTAACCTTCACTTTACTGCTGTTCAGAGATGAAAGAGGAAAGTCCTTTAGATGAACACCGGGATATAACAGATTCTTTACTTGTACCTTCTTTGTGCATTTCAACAGAATCGTCCCAGCCTATGACATTTTTGTATCTTTGACCGTACCTACTATTCCCGAAACGCATTTTTTGTACACCAAAAGGTAATCATTTGGAACGGGGCATGTCGAGTGAGATTAAGAATCTCTGCCAGTTACTGAACATTCAATTACCGAATCAAGATCTAAATACTATTCTTTTAGGGGTTTGTATGATGGCCATTGTGTATATTTCTGTTTCATCACCCCTTCCTCAGAACCCAACAAGGGGATGCACAAGTGGAGCTGCAGACATCCTGCAGATATGTGCCAGGGACATACGGACAGTATACTCGTGCGACTACGAAAAGTGCTTTTGTTGCATGACTGACCCTTAGCCAATGCCTTTTGAAAAGAGAGAAAACATGGCCACTGTTTAAAGCCATAAAGTACAACACAAGGCAAGTCTTGACCAGCCATAAAACCGTGTCAGGCGTTTCCAACCCATCAACATGAAGTAGGTCACAACTCCCAACAACCAAGTCACCCTATCGGTCACCCCTTAAGAGGAGTAAGGGAGTATTCGGGGCCTATTTTAGCCCAGTTCTCCACAGGGGTTTACTGTTGGCTCTATAAAAATGAGCTTTGAGAAATGAGGAATATCACTTACCATTCTTGGAAGCCTCTTTGTTCCTTAAATGAGGTGGAATGTAACGCCCTGGTGACAGACAGCTTTTGTTAAAATGACAGAAATACTAAGAAATCCACTCAAAAAAAAAAGCTCACTTTATACTCCATTGTCTAATGCACAGGTTTCCAAACCTGGTCCTGGGGAACCCTCAGCCCTGCACACTTTAGGGCTTCCCCTGTCCCGAAAACACCTGACTTGTCTAGATTGGCTAAATAATAGCTCTCCCTGAATTGAAGCAGGTGTGATAGAGCAGGGAAATCACCAAAACATGCAGGACAGGGAGTTCTCCAGGACCAGGGTTGGGAAACTGCAGTCTAACATAGTACAAACTCAGAACCTCATCATTGCAAGTCGCCTTTACTGCCCCATGTGAATTTCCAAGCTTTTACATTGCAATCATTCACCTAGCTTCGACCCACTGTTGACCAAGCTCAGCGTTTCCTTTACATTGATTTATTGTAGTGGCCCGCCACAATATCAACACTTGCCGCCCCATATTGGTTTTCTTTTTCCTATTTAAAATGGCTAAAATCTTATTTTATCGTAGAGCAGCTCACAGCGCATTGAGTCGCTCAGCCCCTCCTTGTCCAGCTTTCTCTCACAAATACACTGACAACCGACCCATCTGTGAATAGCCCCTCCTCTCCGCACACGCGCAATCAAAACATGGGGGACGTTCAAACTCGGCAAACTGGGGTGGACGTTCCAGATGAACGGGTTTTCTTTGAACTTTTGAAATTTGAAAGCTTCGTGTTGACATTCCAAATTGTTCCATTTAAGGATCACTTTAGCTGGATGTGATGTTTGCGAGTTAGCCTAAACCAGCGACCACATGCAGCAATACAATCTCATAGCCAACACTAAGGATTGAGAAACGATAGCATACAAAAAGAGGCTTTCAGAAAACCCATCAATGTATCTGACAATCGAGCATGCTGTACATAGCTGCTAATCAATATCGACTGCTCAGGCAAGTGGATCATTTGCCACAGATTACTTGGCAATGAAAATATTGTACTGGAGCACTTCATATTATTTATATTTTTTTATACACACACATAGTATTTATTAAATAATTTAAGAAAGCACTATCCAAGTCTGTATGAAACTCTGCAAGCCAAAACATTTTGAACAAATGCATGGGCTGACCAGTCGTGCTGAAAGATAGAAGTACTGGGTTCATTAACATTACCACAAACTAATCAGCCTGAAATGAATACTCACTGCCAGTGCCTCCTCCCTGGGCATCAGATTTCAAGTCTAGGGCAGCAATCTGAAAGTGGGAACATTTGGTTGAATGGAAGAGGAAAAACACTGTGCAATCACATGGAGAACTTAAACAACAGCAATGACAGTCACATGCAAAGAGTAGGCTAACTGCGTTACCAGGTTTGTGTGCTTGCTATTTGTTTCAGTAGAGCAGCAGTGTGGCAGCTAATAGCCATCTCACTACAATTTTTAATAAAAACTCTAAAGTTTGGATTCCCAAATAAGGTGTGGGTTGCTTGATTTACACAAGTGAAACTTAGAACTTTTGTTTCATTCGTTTATTTTTACAAGTGAACATGTTAGTAACAGCCTCTCCACTCAACCAGCCGCTCGCTCTTGCCCGGCCCACTTATGTAGCGCTTGCACTCAGCCAGTCAGTCCGGCATTTATTCTCCTGAGCTTTCTTTACCAATGTTTAGCAAAAGTTGGTGATCAAGTTCGCAGTGAACTAATGTGGAAACACAAGGCTCTGTTTACTAATGTGACTACAGTCAACAAACTTTGGCCACTAGCCTAGCACCGACTTAAATTCAGTAAATCCAGAAGGGTTCAAGTTTTTAAAAAATGGGTAATATTTAAAAGCATAAACCAAATGAACAAACTTTGAAAATGTTCCCAAATGTAAACCTCCATTGCTTCATGTAGCAGACTTTTCCACTGCCTGGCGCAAAGTCTGTTCCATTCAGTGACGATGGGAAAATTCATGATTAAAAATGGAATTAAAAAAAAAAAAAAAAAAAAAAAAAACCCCAGGAGTGAACACAAGATGGAGGAAGTAATATTGGTTGAAGGTCACTATCTCAGGAACTTTGGTAGACGAAAGGGCTTCACATATTAATAAAAGTAAAATAATAAAGCTTATGACCTAGAGCTGCAATTAACAGTTATTTTGGTAGTCAACTAACCAGTTGGGTTTTTTCCCCTTCGATTAGTCAAAGATTATTTGTCACGCCCTTCTTCTCTGCTTCCTGTGGGCGTGGCTCCCGTTCCAGACTTCAGTGCATGTTTTACTTCACCTGCTCAAGTCTGCACACCTGTAATCGTCACGGTGTTCTCCAGTCTCTGCCTTAACATAAGCTCCCATGGCTTGAGAGCTTAATCAAATATATTACAATTGAATTATTGATATGCTCCAAACCACAGTCTAACTAGCCAATGTCAGGTGGAGGGGGTTTAATATTTAGAACGCTAGTACCAATTACACCAATTTACACTTCTGTATCGAACCTACGCCGCACTCTATGCCACAGCCTGACGCACACCTCCCCAAAAATGTAACCATGCATTGCAGCGGCGCACACTGCAGCAACTGTGATGGTCCACTTGCTAGCATCACGCATGGCCTGTGAGCATGTATGCAGTGTTCATCACTGCCATGACAACTGCGCAAGCACTAGCAGCCCACACTGCTCTCATTTTCATTCCACCCATTTAACGCAAGCTGTAAAAAGTATTTTATAACAGAGAACTCTATTTTAGGACTGGTGTCTGTTTTCACATCCTATATTGACATTAGGCTCATGTGCATGCCTGTACATAGAAATTTGTAGTTGTAAATTTGCTTCAAAACAAAACTTGGTTCATATTTATTATTTCTGCAATGAAATACAGTTGCATCACTCTTCCTCCGGGAGCTTTCATTGTC
The DNA here is from genome assembly GCA_030068355.1 of Notoglanidium maculatum. Taxonomy (NCBI): domain Eukaryota; kingdom Metazoa; phylum Chordata; class Actinopteri; order Siluriformes; family Auchenoglanididae; genus Notoglanidium; species Notoglanidium maculatum. The sequence goes on from JAQQZX010000037.1 coordinate 22,039,446, forward strand.
TGCATGCGCTCACAACAGATAATGGAAGTGATGATGCCCCAGCACTTCCTGTAGTGCATCGCAGTTACAAATGAACACTTGCGTGGTTTTATACTATGACGACACAGTCTGCGGTAACGAATTTTTAGGATCAACATTGGTGATTATGTCGACTAATCATTGCAGACCTATTATGTGATTGCTCCAAAATGACATAAAACTTAAGGACAATACGTGGTTGCTCCACAATCACATAATAAAAAAAACTTAAGAACCATGTGATTACAGAGCAGAGCATTCACATGACTAATTGACGCCATTCATACGACTCGTGCTGTTTGCTGAATAGTGAAGAGCTATAAATTAAAGAAAGTGTCATTTTCAAACACTGCATTTATTTTGTGTGCGCGTGGTAATGGTTATGAGCTTTCAAACACTGGAAGTATCAGTTTGTGTATGGAATACATTTACAAGCACAATGTTTTAGTAAGGCATAGTGCTTAATGTTAAAGGTGATGGCCTTAAATTGCAGCCTACATACAGGAAACGGTCTCATCATACTCCTATTTCTTAAAATTGTCATGTACTAGAATAGAAGTTAATTTAGCAATCTATAAACACAACAGCTTGAAGACACAGCATTAACATAAACCAGCCAGCAAACACAGCAACAAAGTATCGTTAATGATCATCCACTCTGCATTTCTGAATACTCACTTGAGCTAGCGGTGCTGATATGTATAGCTAAAAGGATTCGAGCTTATCAACAGAATCTTTATGCGAGTCAAGCCACCTAACCGACGTAAACCTGCTCCATACCCAAAGCAATACCAAACAAGTGGGCTTTTTTTTTTAATAAACCTGAATATTTCCTTTGTACACAAGCAGATGTGCATTAAACATATAGCGAATGCGTTGGCACACGTCACGCCTCGAATCAGTTTCTCGGCGCCTCCTACAACAGTTTTACAACGGGACAGTTCATCAGTCCTAAATAACAGACCACAAAATGCAATACCCGTTACTCTTAAAAGACCAATCAGAATGTGTTTGCCAGCAATGTTGACGGACTAATGCTGGGGAGCGCACTAACGCAGCATTGCCTCCTGACATCAGCGTGTTCAAAACAATGCGACTCAAAGCACAATGCTCATCAACTGTTATTCCTGACTTAACCAACAACTTCACACCACCACAAGTGCCGAGCCCGGTTTTTTTCACTAAGCATTTACTAAGCAAACTGCCGCCAACATAAGTGAATAGCAACAATGCTAACGTGCTTTGTCGTCCCTCGCACTCATGGGTGTCAAAGGAACGCCATGACCTAGGCACCTCTAGACCAAGCCTTTTCATTGGTTGAAATCCTGTCAGTCACCAGACCCAAAAATCTGTTGCAAGGTACCCAAATTCATCCCTCACTCATGGCTGCACTGTACAGCATCCCTTTGCAATATACAAATCAGCAGACTTGTGGTTTTGTGTACACCAAATCTCAAATGAACCGAAGAGTGACACCTTTGTGACATGAAATATGCCCCCCACCCCCACCTGTTTTTTTTTTTTTTATTTATTCATTTATTTTGTTTTAAAATGGTGGTGACATGCAGCGTTTCCCACATGATGAAATACAGGTTACTTGTGGTGGTAGCCGGCGGAAACGACCGGCGCAACCTGACGGCACAAAAGTGATCTTCTGCATGTCATGTTGGATCACCTTGCCGTCTGCTCCGCTCACGAAGATTTAAATCAGCTCCACGGTTTCATTTTCTGACTCACGAAGAAGGGAAACAATTTGCTTTCACATTTTGAGCCTGAGCTTTCTGATAATAAAAACAAAAATGGCCCAGTAGTTTCTGTTCAAGCCATTAGGCCAATCGTTCCTGCACAGATCCTTTTAACGATCCAGTACATTATGTTCATTATTATTTATCTCTCGCTCACGGGACACCATTCCTCATACTTATTTGCTAAATTCCGTCACCAGATTAAAGTCCCGTCCACTCAAGTAAAATGCGATGCACTCCTATGTGTGGGAAACACTGGTCTTAAACGATGCAGTGATCTTGAGACGGCAAAACCAGCAAAGACATTAGCCACAGATACTAGTACGTGTGGAGAGGAAAAAACAAATAAATAAATAAATAAATAATAATAAAAAATAAACCCACGCATTCATTCATTATGTTCCCACACACTGGGAAGCTTTAGGTGGCTCCGTTGCACCAGCATAGAACAATGTTTGTTTTCAGCAGTTTTATTTATAGTGTTCTCGGAATAAATCACAGTGATGCCGTCATCCACATTAACTGCCATTGAATGGAGTTCAAATCCATTGAATGAAAGCATCTTACTTTCCTCTTAAAATAATCTGAAATCTGAAAAAAAGAAATCTGTGGTCAAGCGAGAGAACGGTGACCCAAACCAGTTCATGCGTCAGGCCTCATGTTCCCAAAAACTCGACGTCTTTCATCGATTTAGACCCAAAAAGATCAGCTCAGAAATCACCGATGGCAATAATCTGTTTAATCTATACGCTGAAATAACTTGATTAACAATTGACGAATGAATAAAGCTAATTACAAATCCAGTTTGTTGTTTTAAACGCATTTCTAAATTACAGAATAAATGATAGTTCCTGAAGATTCCTACCATAAATATCGCGGAAATGTCCTGCGCTTTCAACTTTCAGAACATCAATAAATCATTTTAATCAATCACCCCAAACAAGCAGCCAATGATCATTAAGTATATAATCTTTGAGGGGACACTATAGCCTTTATTTCCTGAACATATCAAGAGCCTATCTCCACTATTAAGGGAGTTAGGAGCATTGTTGTGAAGTTTTCCTTAGATGCAGATCACACCTTTTATTTAATTTACCTTATTAACAACAGACACTAAGGAGTCAGTTTTTTCAGGACAACAATTGCTCTAACTTCCTAGTTTATAAAAAGGTGTCTTGACAAATTTGGTGTCATTTTAAAAAGGTAATTCCATGCCTTATCTATTAGCAGCAAAAAAAATTATATTTGGCGACCTTGAATTTGTGTGTCACGTACCTAGCAGAGATGGCTGGAAATCGGAGTGCACCGTATCCGGTCTCCTGCTAACTACAGCCAGGTGGGAAGATCGCGACACCGGTTACACCGCCTTTACTCAGTGGCAATGAAAATTTGTTGTGCATCTCGTGTTGTTTTTAACCAGTACATTAACGACTTTTGTAACTGAAAGGGGCATAAAGAAACTATCCAATAAATGCCGAGCCTGGGTTTACATTAAAAAGGTCCTCGAAGAAGAACTCAATAAACTGAATGCCCCACTCTTACCCCTCCGTTTCCAAGCACGTACTGGAGCTTATGGTGACCGTCACATGCCTTTAGACTACTCCAATAGCGCCACTCTAAATAAGGAGTATAATCTTCCATTTTTCTTCTAAATTTGGGCTCTCAAACTTGCTAGCCAGCACCAGCAAACACCGATTCCTCTCATTTCTTCTTCTTCTTACCGCGACACCGCCACGCTGTAAATACATGAAACACCGAAAGACACTCTCAAAAGGCTAATTTATACTTCTGCATCGAACCCACAGCACAGAGCGTGGTATCGATAGTCGAGTAGGGTGAAGCATACTTTATACATGCATGTAAGGTGTGTCTCCTCTAGGAGGCGCTGCTTCATGAAACACACCAAAAAGAGAGCAATGCGACATGATCGCATATAACATCATAATAATCAGAAAATAACATGGCCAAAATGTGGTTTTGAAATAAATTTACTGGGGAAAAGAAACCTTGAGTAATTAGAGACCAGGTGAATTCTAACTGAAAGCATTTCTCCAGTGTATTCAGTACGAGCAGCCCAAAATAATTCCAACTTTAAGACCTTTTAGGCAACAAAAAAAAAAAAAAAAACAAAAAAAAAAGCCTATTATGTTCATTGCCCAAACAATGAAAATTCAGTTGGAGTAGCAGGCTTACTTCTTTTTTTAATTCTTATATAGGCTATAACTCCGTGCATGTCCGTTGGCACGTGGGGGGGGACTAATGTGCATATGGGATGTGAAAAAATAAACAGGGCTAAAATAATTAATTTCTTTCTTTATTTCAGGCATGCATGCGCGCTCATAGGCCGTAGGCGTGGCTAGAAAGCGGAACAATCACAGCTGCGGTCTGCGTCACCGCGACACGTTCTTACAGTTCTTGGGTAAGGGCACGTCAGGCACGGCGCAGGTTACGCCGTAGGGTATGCGGCTACGCTGTAGCTTTGACGCAGAAGTATAATCGGCGCAATATGGCGGCTCCGTAGAGGTGGACCCGTGCTCTACGTAGCTACAAGGGGCTCATTCTAAGCTTACAAAAAAAACAAAAAAAAAAACACAACGATTCGTAGTTACAGGTAATTGTACACTAATTAAAACTTACGTGTTAAATTTATTACGGAATATATCCTCCTTTTCTTCTAATAGAGTACCTAAAAAAGTCCTACACGGTGGACCTTTAATGTGCGTCGTGCCACGTTACCTGAAGCTAACTGTGCTAGCGAATGGCTGTGACGGCACCGCTTCATTTTTAACTAGCTGTAGTAATCCACAAAAAAACAAAAAAAACAAATACGACAGGAAATTGCTACGTTTACATTTATCTTCCACCATTTATTTAACAAAAATAACTGTGCCAGAAGAGTAACCGGTAACTGTTACACTGAAATATGCCGTTTCGCCGCCATCACCACCACCATTACCTCCATCTACAGACGGCCTCCATTTTAGCCAGCAAATTACGACACGCAGTTAGGCAGATAGCCCGGCTAGCACAAGCTAACAGACAAAGTAACATTTACTTCACTTCCAATCCCACCAAATATCAATTGTCAAATAAATATTTATATGAAAGTAGATAAACGTACCTGCTGGTCTAGACCGTGTGCATTTTCAACCGCCACATGACTCATAACTAAAGAGTGTTGAGGATGTGTTTCTCTCAGAAAGGGTTCCTTTGTTTGCCGGTATGGTAGCTTCTGCCCTTCTTGTGCGATTTGATCGACTCGTTTTGTATCAACTTTCAAATAGAATTGTTTACTTGATCAAAATATCTTAAGTACATATAAAATAACAAATATTAGGCTTTTGTTACCGTTTTATAATATATAAAACTGTGATTACCTCGTCCCGACCGGTACTAAACTCGACCTAAGCCTTTCAGCTAGCCTGTGCCCGTGATGGAATAAGTCCAAAGGCGAAAGCTCGTAATTTTATTGGCCAAGGTAGTATGGCGTCATTGCGCTATGATCTCGCGACATTCTGCGTAGAACGTGGGCTTTGCTGTGTTCTCGAACGGCAACTATTCAAATCAAATCAAATCACTTTGTCACATGCCATTACTGGTACATTGGTACAGTACATATGAGTGAAATTCTTATGTGCAAGCAATAGTGGTGTACAAAAATAAATAAATAAATATGCACATGAACAAATTTGCATGAATCGACCTGTGTGAACACAAGGCATATGTATTCATATGTAGTATGTATTACTATATGTACAAGATATGAGAAATGAATGTCCGTAATAGATATAAATACAATACATATATATATATATATATATATATATATATATATATATACACATGTGTGTGTGTGTGTGTGTGTGTGTGTGTGTGTGTGTGTATGTGCATGTATATAAACACACACAGAATGTCCGCAATGGATGTTGTGCAAAAAAAGCAATTATGTGCAGTATGGAATGCAAAGTGACGTAGTGTTGATAAAGTGACATCGGAGAGTCTATGAAGTATTAGTGGACAATGTTCAGCAGTCTGATGGCCTGATGGAAAAAGCTGTCCCTCAGCCTGCTGGTTCAGGACCGGATACTGCGATACCTCCTGCCTGACGGAAGTGGTTTGAACAGATTGTGACTGGGGTGACTGGAGTCTTTGATGATCCTCCCCACTTTCCTCAGGCACCGCTTCCTGTAGATGTCCTGGAGGGAGGGAAGCTCACCTCCAATTATCCTTTCAGAACACCGCACCACTCTCTGCAGAGCTTTGCGGTTGTAGGTGATGCTGTTGCCGTACCAGGTAGTGATGCATCCTGTGAGGATGCTCTCAATGGCACAGCAGTAGAAAGTCCTGAGGATGCAGGGGCTCATGCCGAATCTCTTCAGTCTCCTGAGAAAGAAGACGTGCTGCTGTTGTTTTGTCTGTGTGAACTGACCATGTGAGATCCTCTGCCAAATGTACACCCAGGAAACGGAAGCTGCTCACTCTCTCCACAGCAGCGCCATTCATGGTGATGGGGGTATGTGCTCCTCCACACCTCCGGAAGTCCACTATCATCTCTTTGGTTTTGCGACATTGAGGGTGAGATGGTTCTCCTGGCACCAATGCGTCAGGGCGCTGACCTCCTCCCTATATGCCGTCTCATCGCCGTTGGTGATAAGACCCACCACTGTTGTGTCATCCGCAAACTTCACAATGATGTTGGAGCTGCTAGTGGCCGTGCAGTCGTAGGTGTAGAGTGAGTACAGGAGAGGGCTCAGTACACACCCCTGTGGAGCGCCAGTGTTCATTGTGACAGAGGATGAGGTGATGCTGCCCAATCTGATCATCTGGCGTCTGTCAGACAAGAAATCGAGGATCCAGCTGCAGCGAGAGCTGCTCAGTTCTAGGTCCTGCAGTTTCCTGCCCAGCCTCGAGGGAACGATGGTATTGAATGCTGAGCTGTAATCTACAAACAGCATTCTCACATACGTATCTCTTTATCCAGGTGGGAGAGGGCAGTATGTAATGTCAGGGCTATGGCATCATCAGTGGACCTGTTGTGGCAGTATGCGAACTGTAGAGGGTCCAGTAAGTCAGGTATCGCAGAGCAGATGAAGTTCCTGACCAGCCTCTCAAAGCATTTGCTCACGATGGGGGTCAGGGCTACCGGTCGCCAGTCGTTCAGGGATGTGATGGTGGAGGATTTGGGTACAGGTACGATGGTAGCCATTGTGAAGCAGGCTGGGACTACAGACATGGAGAGGCAGAGGTTGAAGATGTTCATGAACACTCCAGCCAGCTGAGCCGCACATGATTTAAGGACACGGCCAGGGATTCCGTCAGGGCCAGCGGCTTTATGTGCTTTCACCTGTCTGAAGCACTTCCATACATCCTCTTCAGACACCGTGTGCACACTGACATCATCCACGATGCGCATGTTGTCCAGTCTCATGGCGTTTGCTATGTCAAATCTAGCGTAAAATACGTTTAGATCCTCACACAGAGAGGCCGTGGTCTGTGGTGTGCTGGATTTCCCTCTGAAATCCGCGATTGTGTTAAGTCCCTGCCACATTCTCCGAGGATTGTCAAGTTGTTGTTACACTCTGTCCCTGTACACACGTTTTGCTGACTTGATTGTCTTCTGGGGGTTGGTAGTTGGCGTGCTTATAGTCCGATGTGTTCGCGGAGGCAACACAATTCTGCAGCATGTGAATAAATAATGTAAAGAGACATCATTTTATAGATGTGTCAGTTTAAGTGCTTCTTGAATTCTTCCCTGAGAGTAGTGTGCTGTAAAGTCTGAGTTTGTGCACTGATCTGGCTCCAGTGATCCATCATGATGGCTGTTCCCCATGCTGATGGCACTGTTGTAGTCTATATTGCCATGAACAGCTTGAGGGAGCTCCCAGTACTGCCATTGCCATGCACATAGGTTCCATTAGCACCTACATATACTCTACTGTCTTGCATTTGCATACCAATATGACTGTTACCTTGGAAATGCTGCATGTCGCACTCAGGTGTACTTGAATCAATTACCAGGTATGCCTTTTGAGACAATGAGCAGTAGTTAAACATACTGGTTAAGGCTTGTGGACAGTCTGTAGGTGTTTCTCTGATCACTGCCACTTGCTGTTGGGTTCAATACATTGTACGGCACACTGTTTACTATGGAATGAATTGAGCTTAAATATCCTCCTCCCCCAGTCACAGAGCCTGAAGTTGGCAGAGATGGACTATTCAGAGACTGTCCCTTCTGATCCGTCTTGTATTTCATTCGACGATTCTGAAACCAGATCTTTATTTGGTGCTCAGACAGGTGGAGCAGATTTGCCATCTCTACCAGTTGTGGCCGGCAAAGGTAGCAATTGAAATGAAATTCTTTCTCAAGCTCAATGAGCTGTGCACTGTGTAGGCAGTGTGTGCAAGCTTAGAGGTCTGAAAGTTGGTTGGGTTGGCTGGTTGGTTTCCTAACCAGCTATCTAAACACAGAGGAAAGGCCAATCAGTACAATCAACAATAGTAATGTAATATAGTTATGAAGGGTCTTATTAAATAAACTCTAAGTATTTAGAAGTACATTGAATCATGGAGCCTTTCCACAATGGCAATGATGCACCCCTATTGGAATAAAAACATTAAGTGTGGACTTAGCTAAAAGTTTGTATAAATACAGAGTCCCCTCCAAAAATATTGAAACACCAAGGCCAATTCTTTTCTTTTTGTTATACAATGATGACATTTTGGTTTGATGAAGATGACTATGAAATAACAGATCAGAATTTCATCTTTCATTTTCTGATATTTGCATCTAGATGTGTTAAACAACTTAGAATATGGCACCTTTTGTTTAAAGCCACCCATTTTTTCATGTGATCAAAAATATTACAAAATGTGACTGACAAATGTTTCTTGTTGTCCAGATGTGCCCTGTTAGATTGACTATGCAACAAAATAATAGTTTTAAATGTCTACTCTTGGCTTGAGCCCTGGGTTTCACCTGTGAAAGCTGTATTTGTTGTTAAAAAGAATAAACCTACATGAAGACCAGAGAACTGTCTATGGGAGAAAAGCAAACTATTATGAAGCTGAGAGAAATACAGAAAATTGATCAGACCCATTGCACAAGCATTTGGCATAGCCAATACAACAATTTGTAATGTCATGATAAAGAAAGAAACCACTGGTGTCACAACCAGATATCAAACAGGTCAGCCAAGAAAAAAAAAACAGCAGCAGCTGATGACAAACATTGTGAGAGCTGTAAAGAAAAACCCCAAAACAACACTCAGTGACATCATAAATGACTGCTCAGCCTCCACTGGGCAGGGGTGAAGGTACCACAATCCACCCTTCGAATAAGTACAGAAATTAAGGCCAAACCACAAGATGCAATCCACTCATCAGCAGTAAGAAGGCCATATTGCAATTCACAAAAGAAATGCATTGATGAGCCACAAAAGTTCTGATACCAAGATTAACCTCTGGCAAAACGATAGAAATACCAAAGTGTAGAGAAAGAAAGGATCAGCTCATGATCCAAAACAAACTCAAGCTTATCAGTCAACCACAGAGGAGGTAGTGCCATGGGTTTTACAAGCATTTAAATATCCGGATATAACATATTTATCTTTTGATTGAAAAAACACCCTGGCTTTGCTGTTCCAATACTTTTGGAGGGCATTGTCTTTTCTTACCATGTATAAACCAATCCTTTCTCAGTTCCAACACATCAAATATTGTAACATGGGAAGAAGCCTATCTCTATGCTTTGCTCTACTCCCCTGTCTTCTCAATGATTCAGCATTAATTTTAACTGGAGAGCTGATTGCAGTATCATTTTATATTTGCTCCTTTTCTCACTCACCTTTATGTCGCCTGTTCTCTCTGTCCTGATGGCATCATCATGCTCTCTTTACCCCTCTCTTTGAACATACCATTATGAACATGAAAGAAATATAAACTAGTGGCTAGAAAGAATGTTGATTCACTTATGGAAGCCAACAGGCAACTACACATTAGGATTAGAATGTTACTATTTGACCTTAATCATCAACATTTGCTCTTTTCTCTCTTCTCTCCATGTCACCTGCTCTCCCTCCCTGCTCAACCCTAGGCTAACCCTAGCCTCCCCCACTCTCTTTACTCTACAGTGCATCCGGAAAGTATTCACAGTGCATCACTTTCTCCACATTTTATGTTACAGCCTTATTCCAAAATTGATTAAATTCATTTTCCCCCCAGAATTCTACACACAACATCCCATAATGACAACATGAAAAAGTTTACTTAAGGTTTTTGCAAATTTATTAAAAATAAAAAAACTGTGAAAGCACATGTACATAAGTATTCACAGCCTTTGCTCAATACTTTGTCGATGCACCTTTGGCAGCAATTACAGCCTC
>JAQQZX010000037.1:22074096-22084303 GCA_030068355.1 Notoglanidium maculatum
ACATCACCAAGTGCAATGCAAAGCGTTGGATGCAGTGGTGTAAAGCACGCCGCCACTGGACTCTAGAGCAGTGGAGATGCATTCTCTGGAGTGATGAATCATGCTTCTCCATCTGGCAATCTGATGGACGAATCTGGGTTTGACGGTTGCCAGGAGGACGGTACTTATCTGACTGCATTGTGCCAAGTGTAAAGTTTGGTTGAGGGGGATTATGGTGTGGGGTTGTTTTTCAGGAGCTCGGATTGGCCCCTTAGCTCCAGTGGAAGGAAATCTGAATGCTTCAGCATACCAAGAGATTTTGGACAATTTCATGCTCCCAACTTTGCGGAAACAGTTTGGGGATGGCCCCTTCTTGTTCCAACATGACTGCACAACAGTGCACAAAGCAAGGTCCGTAAAGACATGAATGAGCGAGTTTGGTGTGGAAGAACCTGACTGGCCTGCACAGAGTCCTGACCTCAACCTGATAGAACACCTTTGGGATGAATTAGAGCGGAGACTGTGAGCCAGGCCTTATCGTCTAACATCAACGTCTGACCTCACAAACGTGCTTCTGGAAGAATGGTCAAAGATTCCCATAAAAACACTCCTAAACCTTGTGGAGAGCTTGCCCAGAAGAGTTGAAGCTGTTATAGCTGGAAAGGGTGGGCCAACATCATATTAAACCCTATGGATTAAGAATGGGATGACACTTAAGTTCATATGCGTGTAAAGGCAGGTGAGCAAACATTATTGGCAATATAGTGTTTTTAGAGTATGTCCATAAGTGAGGCTCTGGAGACTGCCAAACAAAGACTCACTGTTCTGGCCATAAGACTGAAGAGATACACCGGGAAAGCAGAGGGCAAAAGAATAAATGGCCTGTTCTCAAAAGAACCATCTAGGGTATATTCACAGCTATAAGGGAACAACATCAGAGGAAGATCAGATTCACCCAAAGCTGAGACTGAGAAATACTGGAAGGACACATGGGAGAAGGAGGCAACACATGCCATGTAGCTGGAAGACCTAAGAGCAGACCACAGAGTTCTCCCAGAACAAGAACCAGTCACCATCACCAAGACAGATATTCAGCAATGAGTCTTAAGCATGAAGAACTGTACAGCACCTGGACCTGACATGATACACAGCTACTGGCTCAAGAAACTAACAGCAATCCATGACCGCTTGGCAGCACAAATGAGTGACCTGCTAACAATGGGCACTCACCCAGACTGGCTAACAAAGGGTAGGACAAGCCTGATCATGAAAGATCCACAGAAGGGCAATCTACCATCCAACTACAGGCCAATAACCTGCCTCTCCACAACATGGAAGCTCCTCTCAGGCATCATAGCGGAGAAGCTAGGCAGACACATGAGCAAAGCTCAGAAAGGAATTGGAACCAACACCAGAGGGTAAAAGCACCAGCTACTGGTCGATAGAGCAATCACCCAAGACTCTAAGACCAGGCAGGTGAGCAGTTGGGTTTTCTAATACTGCAGACCTTTAGATAGGATGCTAAAGAATGCTGTAAAGGCTTATACAAACTGTTGTTTGTCTACATGTGTGAGCACCTGTTTGTTTATGTGTTTAAGTATGAATAATCTTGAAGGTGTGTTTGTGTTCTTGAGGCTGTATCAGATGTGTGGTTGTGTGAATATGATCATGAGTCAAAATAGGAATGTTAAAATAAGTTAACTAGTTGACATTTATAGTATATATTCATAAATCAATTAAATAGTTATTTTAATATAAACTAACTGTATACAGTGAATTGGTAAATGGAAAGGAGACAGATGGATTATCTGGAAAGTCTGAGGAATTTTATAGCAGTAAGGGATCCAATCATTTTGTAGTTACAGACAGGATTGATCATGCAGTAAATACCTACACCTAATGGTGAAAAATGTTTTATCATGTTTGTTATGAGTGAAAAGCTGCATGTTAACAATGTCACATCAGCATTTTTCCTTACCTGCAGTAATAATAGAAGTTGTATCATATGCTAAACTAAATTGATTAATTTAAATAATAGAGCAAACCTTGCCTTGGTCCTTAAAATAGCCTAAATCAAGTATGACTGGTTGAGAATCTGTCATGTAGATCTTTAGTGGTGTATTGCAAGCAGTTGTGACCCATCCAAATCCCAATAAAAGGTAATCATACAAACATCAAGTTTTTTGGTCAGTCCTTTTTGCTTGAAACTATCGATGCAGTAAGTTTGGTCTGGCACCACTGGCAAACTTCTTCAGGCTTAGCAGACACAGAAGACATTTTAGACGTGCAGTGGTTTTAATGGTGCAGGTAAAGTGATATAAATATATCAAAACCTGTTGTTATTTGCACATTTTGAAGTTATATTTGATTTAGTTAAAGAAGAATACATTTTACTATTAATTATAACATTAGAAACATTGATAAAAAATATTATAATATTTTATATTATTAACAAAATAATATATGCTTGTATCCTTTATTCTTGTTTTGCAAAGAGATAGAACACCTATCTACTGTGTCTCCAATCATGCAATTCCCTTCTTTCAGTTGTTTGGGGATAGGGAAAGTGATATGCAAGAGGACCACCGTTTCTCTCGAGCTGAAGTGACTACCCTAATCCAGATGCTGGAGAGGGAGAAAACTTATAGGTAGTCAGTGCATCTGGAGGTGTTGCTCACCCTGTACTGCCTGACACATGGGCTGTCAATCAGGGTTGTGTCTAGGGCTTTGGATATCCCACAAAGCACAGTCGACAGAGTGGGGCATATTGTTTGCAACAAGTTGCTCACAACAATCAGGAGGTTTGTCACATTTCCTCATGCGTGTTATCTGGCCTCTGTTGGAGAGGGTTGTGAACATCTGTCAGGCACTGCAGCTTTGAAGAAGTGTGTGGGTGCCATTGATGGATTGATGTCATGTGAGAATGAAGATTTCCCCTGGTCCTTCACAGATGGCCTGGTCACAGACCATCTGTGACAGCCCTGGATTGTTTGTGGATATCTTTGAGGGCTATCCTGGATCTGTCCTTGATGCACGCTTGCTGAGGAACAGTCCTGGGTACCTTCAAGCACAATATCTTCCACAGGTTTCATCGTTGGTGATAGTGGGTACCCATGCCTTTCACAACCCTTCTCCCTTATGACACGATTTTGTGAGCCAGTGCAAGGCCGGCTTCAGCATAGGTACAACCACTGTCATGCCAATGCTTGCATCATCATTAACTGGGCCTTTGGAATGCTGAAGACCAGGTGGAGAAGCATTTTTTTCAAGGCACTAGAAGTGAGTCACTACTTTGCCCCCTCAGTGACTGCTGTGTCACTATCCTCCACAACATTTACCTTTCAGCGGGTGATGCTCTTGAACCAATGGTGAACAAGGAGAATGTTTCTGACCCACCACCAGCTCCAGTGAGAACAGAGGGGACAGCAAAAAAAAAAAAAGTTGGCAGCCCCTGTCTCTGCTCCTGTGGAATTTCCTTTGAATTTCCGGAGAATGATTATATTGTGTACTAATTTTACTTTAATATTAATCAATGAATACTCTGTTTTCCATCATATATCTATTATCTACATTTTTTGTTTTTAGCAGAATTCATATTTAAGTGTGATGTTAATTTCCATAATAAAACATTGTTTTGAAACTTTGTATCTAACTTAAATATTATTTTAAGTCTTTAATTATTTACATTTTTTCATTAAATTACATTTACATGTCATTTCTACATAACAACCAAAATGTTATTTTCATTAAACTAAACAAATGTTAATAAAAGTAGAATGCTTTCAATTATTAACCACAATACAACATACTCTACAAAATACACATCACTATTATGGACAACTATAAGCCTTATTTAAATATAGATAAAACAGGTCAGAAAAAAAATCTAAAAAAAAAACAAGTGTATGTGTGTACGGTGTACACTGAGGAAATGAGTAACTTTGAATGAGTAAGGGAGGGTGAGCAAAGGCCTTTCATTTCAAAGTTTAAAATCTAATTGTTGTAAATCTTCAAAATGGGTCCCACTGATTTAAATATAAGATACTTCTGTTGCCTTTGGTTTATATATTAGGACTGCTATGTATTAGATCCCTAACAGCTTGTGTGTTTTTTTTTTAAAGACAAACCTTGCAGTGGTGAAGACAATTTTCATAATTTATTTATGAAACAAATACACAAAACTAATAAAGGAACCAAATTAATTACTTTTTTTTTAACATTCTCATTCTGCTCATGCAGTCATTGTAAATGAGCTTCCTCCCAGGCTGCATCTTCCTTCAGGACCAAGACCTTGTCCATGGTCCACCTACATTTAGGTGTTGGAGATCCTGAGGGAGAACAGCTGGGGGCAGAAGAAACAATAGAAAAGGTGGCGTGTTGAGGAGAGAGAGGAAGGACCTGAAACAGGGGCAGAGGTACCAGTGTTGTTACTGTCCTCCACACCAGACACTTGGCCTAAATTAACAGTACTGCATGAGGTAATTAGGACAAGGGGCACAAGTGATGGCTTCCTACCTATTGCCTCATGCATTGCCTCAAAATACGGCCAAGTAGCTGCTGTTGGCTCTCCCTCTTCAGTCCCCGTCCCAGTGGCTGGCCATCTCAGATCCTATATTATAATGGAGCAGTATACAAAAAGGATAAAAACAAGTAGTGTACACACTCTTTAGGTAATTTTGGTTGTAGCATGCCAAAAGTCTTTTTCCCACAGTGCGTGCATAATACACCAAAAGCTGTCCTAATGGTGAATACTATCAACCACAATCATCATTACCAACGCACAGTCATGTCAAAGTTCTAAATAGTTGTTTTGTTTGGTCCATACCTTGTATTTTTTTTTAAAGTTCTCCAGCTTTTTGGAGATTTGGGCCATAGATAGCTCATTATTAGATCCAGATCTTTAAGAATTTGTCTGGTAACTTTGAACAGTGCACAGCATAAACTCTAAATAAAGGAAGTGTTAGGATTTTGTCATCTTCCCCCTTTTGATTTGAGTGCCAAAATTAGAGAACCCATACCATAATTGCCTTAACCAAACCAGCCTAAAGCTCTTTGTAGTAGACAAAAAGTTCTAACTACCGATTATTTAAACAAACAGCTGACAAACTTTCCGACAAAAACATGGCAGACTGGCGGCTCTAGCACGATTATGAAAAAACAAATATCATGCAATTGACTTACAGTTAAACGTTGGCTTCGACATCTTTCAACATCTCCCTGCACTCCGCACTCTGTACAAAATGACGCCTCAGTTTATGCTAATTCTCCTTCCAACTAGTGCTTTCTTCATTCATGGGTGTCACCAAGGGTGAATTTCTCTTCCACAAAGTAGACTTTGTCACGCATCCAACAAAGGGGTAATTTCAGCGAAAATCAGCTCTTAGTCCCTCGCCCCCTAAGGTATCGGAACATCCAGGGTGTAAGGGAGCGAGCGAGGGAATTTGCAAAAATAAGGGTAATGGGGCATAGCCTCAGTTTAATGATTGACCCCTGGCAATACTGTTTGCACATGCGCAGCTCAGATCAGCTGCTGTGTGGACTGAATGTGCTGGTCTACCTCTGCCACTTGTTGACTAGAGTAGACACAGAGTGAGATGCCTCACTCATGGGGCATACTGGGGACTCCAGCAAAAGTGGGTTTTTGTGACATTTCCATCAGATGTATTTTTTGAATACTGTCTTGAGACCAATGGCTTGTCATTTATTTATTTGAGCCCTTCACTGTCTATAACATGCGGATATTTTATTGATGTTTTTTTTTGTTGATTTCCTACTACAAATTGCTCATTTTCAATAGTGTTTTATTTTGTTGGTACACTGCCAACCTTACAAAGGTTTTTGCAAAAGTAACCATAGGAAAACCATAAGCTAACATTAGTTGAATGTTCTGTGTTTGCTGAGAACTGTGTGTGCATTCTTCTTATGCATTCTTCTGAGACTTTACATTTTGTTCTTTTTTTCAGATTTGAACTTGGTGCAGCATTATTCATAGGATGGGGAGGTTCCAGTATGGTAATATGTGGAAGTGCAGTTTTGTGCTATTTCTCTGGGAGAGAGGGATTCAAACAGGGGAGGGACTCAGGGTAAGATATATAGACAGTAATGAAATAACTGTGAAATAACAGTATTTCACAAAAAAAAATATAATAATAACAAAACAGATATTCTGGCTCAATCTGACCATTTATAATGACAAAACAAATCCCTAATGCCACTCTTCAATCCTCTCCTCAGATCAAATGACACACTACTTCGGGCAGATGCTTACACAAGAGCTCGATCAAGAGGGACATATGTGACGGCTAGAACAAGAGGGACCTATACATTCTCTGCCTACTCTAAGCCTGCTACAGCAATCATGCCCCCCTTATTCCATCCAGGCAGAGAGAGCAAGGGAAACAGAAGGTCACAAAGGACATACAGAACCCACAAAACGGCAGCCTCCATGCCGCTCAACATGGATTCATATGTGTGAATCCCATATTTTGGAAAAAGTATGAGAGGATCTGACTTAGGTGTGATGAAGTCATAGAAAACTTATCAAGAACAGGTTACCCAGGAAAAGATAACCTGAAATGAAATTTAATTATGTAAATTTATAGTCGATTCCAAAAAGAAAAAGGTAAAAGCATACATCATTCTCTGTGAAGGTCATAATTGGTACATTCAGAGTTTAAAAAAAACCTTTAGGTACCTCACATCTTTTGTTAGATAGATAAATAGACAGACTTTTTAGCATTTATAAAAATGTATTCACCAATGTAATAGTAGGTGTGCTTTAACTTTACCACTTACAGCATATAGAAGTTAAAGAATGTTTAGATCTCTCTCCTTAAAGAAATATTCCTCTCTTTTCCCAGACCCTTTTCCCATCACTTTTAGTTACCCTACAAAAAATTTCTGTTAATCATTTCTTGCTGCAGGTGAATCCTACTAACTACATATACTGTAATTAAAGAACAATTATACGTTGTCTATTTTTTTTATTCATTCGGTTAATTTTTATTGTTAAATGTTTGTTTTCGGGGTGGCACAGTTGCCTCACAGCAAGCAGGTTCTACTGGTGGTTCTACTGGTGGACCAGTGCTCTGGATTTCTCCCACAGTCCAAAAACATGCGGATTAGGTCAACTGGCTACTCTAAATTGCGCGCAAGTGTGTATGTGAGTGTGAATGACTGTCTATGTCTTAACCCCATGACACACTGGCAACCTGTCCAGGGTGTACACCACCACTTGCCCAATATCAGCTGGGACTGGCTCCAGTTACGCCACGACATCCTATGGTTAAAAGGTATAGAAAGTGAATGAATTAATCTATGTTGCCAAAGGGCAAAGAGGTGTAATAAAGAAATCACATAATCCATTCACAGAAATATTTTATATGACTGACAGTCATAGTAGATGACAATCACAGTTTTTGTAAAGAAGAAATGTATTTTTTGAATATATTATTTCATGCATTGTTGATAATGATGGTAATAGGAGTATCTTTTGTTTTAAAAGATACACATGAACCCCAAGCCCCTTCTGTATCCAGTGGACTGGGATTCAATGGGACCCAGCAATAAAGTTGCAGAAGCTTATGGTTTTTCTTCTCACATGGCCAGGCAGATATGAAGATTGTGGACCAAGGAGAGGACACATTAATGAGATACCCTACAGGATACAGTGCATTGTGTTTATGTGTTTATTCATTCATCTTTAGTTACTGCTTTGGCCTGTTCAGGATAACTGTGGTCTTACCCTGTGGGGGAGTAATCAGAATTCCTACTGGAAGTGAATTGTGAAAAACAGTTCCATGCACACCTTTACAGATACATAATATTATAAATGCATAGTCTTGGACATATAACATAAAGCATAGTTTAACAAAATTGTTATGTTTACATGCAATGTCTTCTATTTTAAAATATTGAATATTTTCTGCAAATTCAGATAAGATATGAAATTGCAAAAAGTTTTACACAGTAAATATCAAGGACATTGTCAAGTACAAAGAAAAGACTATATTGCTTTTGTGGTCCCTGAATAGTTTTGAACTTCACCACACATACTAAGGATCTTGAGTATTATTACAGTTACTTGAATATATGTGTGCATGACTTGAAGCATATTAGCACAACATTTCTGAACATGTTCAAT
This sequence comes from Notoglanidium maculatum, assembly GCA_030068355.1. Classification (NCBI taxonomy): domain Eukaryota; kingdom Metazoa; phylum Chordata; class Actinopteri; order Siluriformes; family Auchenoglanididae; genus Notoglanidium; species Notoglanidium maculatum. The sequence goes on from JAQQZX010000037.1 coordinate 22,082,219, forward strand.
CAGTAGCATCCATAATAAAGAAATCTGTTTAGTCCATTTTATTCCATGTGTTAATTTTTGGGATTATTATTGCTTATTACTAAATGGTATTATATTTATGTGCCATCTGAGTCATCCCAGTCACTAACGGTCACAATACGGCTCTTCAGAGTGTTGCTAGTGCCAGTAACTTTAAGACTTGAAACACACAAATACATTCAAATACATATAAATACAAACAAACAGTGGTGCAGTGGTTAGCACTGTCGCCTCACAGCAAGAAGTTCCTGGGTTCGATCCCTGGGTCACCCAAGGTGCCTTTCTGTTCGGAGTTTGCATGTTCTCCCCGTGAATGCGCAGGTTTCCTCTGGGTGCATCGGTTTCCTCCCACAGTCCAAAGACATGCAGATTAGGTCAGCTGGCTACTCTAAATTGCCCATAGGTGTGAATGCGAGCGTGTGCGGTTGTTTGTCTGTGTTGGCCCTGTGGTGGACTAGTGACCTGCCCAGGGTGTACCCCGCCTCTCACCCGAATATGCTGGAATTGGCTCCAGCTTCCCCACGACCCAGATGGATAAAGCGGTATAGATAATGGATGGATGGATGCATTAAATCTGATAGTTTCATGTGAGGGGTTATGAGTACTCTCTATAGTTGATTAGGTATTGGCAGAAGTAGAAACCACAAAAGATATCAAGACAATTAAATTTGTATATGATAGAGGTTTACAGGTTATTATATATATATATATTATTGATCATGTATATTGTATTGTACAGTACCAGTTAGAGGTTTGGAATGATTTTCAATTAACAGGTGTGACTTGTCAAAATTTAATTAGTGGAATTTCTTGCCATAATGTAATACACTTAAAAGCCCTGTTCAACAACTGTAATCCATATTATGTCAAGAACTGCACAACTAAGTAAAGAGAAATGACAGTCCATTGTTACTTTAAGGCATTAAGTGTCTTTTAAATAATAAGAATAAAGATAAGCCATTGAATTAGAAGGTGTGTGCAAACAAACACACACAGATACAGATACAGATAGCTCTGGAAAAAATTTACACCACTTAAATTTTATCTTACATCAGCATCTCTATGATGGCAGTCATTTCATTCCAGTGTCTGTGGTGGAATTCCATAGATTATAGATAAATGTATAAGTTTATATTCAGAGCTTATACTTTTGTGAAGCTGCTTTGAGACAATGTCTGTTGTTAAAAGCGCTATACAAATAAAATTGAATTGAATTGAATTGAATTAAATTTGATAGTTTTCATAGAATGGAATTCCAACACAAACACACCTTATTTTACTTAATGAGGTACAGATTAGGTGATTATCTGAACCAAATCTTATTTAACAAGCAAAAGTATAAACAAATCACTCCTGTCGTCATCACTAGCCTCTTGCAATAGGACCAGTTTAGATTGCAAAAACAGTGCTAGTAGTACCTTAAATTGAATTGGAATGCAAAAATATCTATTCATCATCAAAAGACTTAAAAAGGAAAGTTTTGAATGAGAAAAGAGGTGTTAAATTTTGGCTTTACTGGCAGAGGGATACAGTGAACATCAGACTACTTTCATCTTCAAAATTGCAAAGGCAGCAGTTCATGAGAACAAGGTCAAGCAGCAGACATTGGGGACACAAAGTTGCAGACTGGCAGATGTCAAAAATGACTCTGCACTGAATGGCATGATTGTCAACTCTTTTGAATGTCACTCAACAACCACAGGATGACATCAAGTGACCTAAAAAGGGCATGGCAAGGATGGTTTGAAACGGGCTGCTCCAGGCATGGCTGTGATACAAAGTAAAAAAAAAAAAGTATAAAAGATAAGTATAAAAAAAGTAAAAGTATAAGTATATAAGTATAAAGTATAAGTATATAAGTAAAAAAAAATAAAAGCCCAATCATCAGACCTAAACCTCTGGAATGTGATCAGGAGGAAGATGGATGGTCACAAGCCTCAAACAAACTGAACTGATTGGAAATTGGTTAAAATTCAATTCAATTCAATTCATTTGTATAGCGCTTTTAACAGACATTGTCACAAAGCAGCTTCACAGAAGTATATAAATTCTGAATATAAACTTATG
>JAQQZX010000037.1:22084403-22095592 GCA_030068355.1 Notoglanidium maculatum
ATTTGTGCATACCCAGTAGGTACCTGTCACAATCAGCAAAAACTTTTCAGGAAGCAAGACTTTTCAAAAAAATTGTTATGCAGTGTTACTCAGGAAACAGGCCCAGATCTAGACCACTCAGGATGGAGAACAATTAGAAATTTTGGGTGGGCACCTTTTCACACAGTGGAATATACTACGGTGCATCAGCAGCTCATGACCAGAGAAACAGGTCAAAGGAAATCAGGAAATATTGGAGTTAAGGCATATCTGTTATTTATTTTATCCAGCCAGCAAATCAGAAATCAGGAAATTCTGAATGGATGAATGAAATAAACATGATTGGCAGGTGTGGCTTGGCCACTGGCCATTTGCCCTAAAAAAAACTCACACACAAATATAAGGAAGTGCAAACTTCTTTAAATCTTCCTCCCCCAAAACAATCCCATTCTATCACCACCATGTTTCACTGTAAGAAAAACATATACTGTGCTTGCCTTTATCCCCCATCTATCGCCTGATATAAACAAAAATTATGACTAATCAGCTGTGATACAATACAAAAGAAGATTGAACCAAGGAGAAGACAGTGCTATCCTCTCACAAACTGTTCTGGGATGAGGCAGACAGGTGGCCAATGTTCTGTTAAGTTTTTGCCAAGCTAGCACAAATAGTCAAAACACCAGCAACGCAGCAAAATAATACTGGAGGAAAGCTACCACTGATTAACTGTTTTCTGTACTCCAGAGCAAAGTGTTATGCATACATTAGCTACTAGCACATCAATTTCGTCGGTTTTAAGACCATGAGTCGTCTCACAAATATGTTTTTGTTGTTGGTGACCCAGTACTCATGCAAAATTGTATCACTGTGCGCATGCATGCCATTTCGGAGAACAGGTGCGTCCTCATTGAAATTAGATACAGGTCACTTGTAATTATGAATGTGAACCGTCACGATAAGCAAATCCAATATGAGCAAAAATTCGGAATTGAGCAATGAGACTTGCGGTGTGAATGTAGCCAAAGTGAATGTCAATACACAAAGACAAATCTGATATGTCTTCTTCAAAACCAATGGTTTCAGCCTTTGTGGCTAAATAATGTGTTACAAGCTATAAATTATTTAAAAACAGTTATGTTTGTTTTAAGTATTTATTAAAAAAAATATATTTTCTTGTAATAAAATTGACAAAGTAGTGTATTGTTATTTTTTTTTTCTATACAAGCCTCATATTGAAACTATAAGTGCACTTTTTTGTAAAAACACATCTGACGATGATATTCTTTTTGTTTTTTTGTTTTTTTTAGCAATGTGCTTATAGCAAGCTTTGGTCTGAGCTCTTTTTTAAGGTTCTCATTGATGACTTTGTCTTTAGTTTTAAAGATGTATTTTTCGGTATGTTTAATTTTGAGAAAGGGTACAAAGAGAAGTATGTTATAAGTATGATCTTGTTACTTGCTACATAAATATTCCTAAAACCAAATTTGTTTGTGCCAAACCTCTGTTCCCTGGTTTGAAGACTGAACCTAATGAATACCTGATCACATTACACTGTTCGAATAATCACTTTCTTGACTCCAAAGGACGAAAAGAGACTCCCCGCCCCCTTTTCCCTCGTGTCTGCATTTCTAGACCACTGGCTTTGTTGCTGTATGGTGAATACAGTAATATTTCTTGTTCGTTTAATTTAAAAAAAATGAAAATTTCCATTAACTACATTAAAAAACATTAAAAAATAAATTCAAAGTGGAAAGAGATGATCCGCTGTGGCGACCCCTAATGGGAATAGCCGAAAGTAATGATGATTTAATTAAAAAAAAAAAAAAAAAAAAAAAAAAAACTCCGAGTGGGAATTAGGAGTTGGAAGTCTCCTAAACTTCTCAGTTCCCACTTGGTCATGAGCACAGCGTAAGAAGAAATAACGGCGTGAATTAAAGTTTTTAAGCAGTCTTTTGATATTTGTTTATATTTGAGACCAGATGATGGCGGAAATGCGCTAAGGACACGCTAAAATGTCGTCAAATGACGTAATTCATGTGCGCCAACTGTTTAGAGTCTCGCGTGATTGTAAAGGCAACCACCTACAAAACAAGTTGGTGCCTTGCTTTACGACTCGCACATAAATATGGATGAAGAATACTATAGCGGTGTTGGAGAGTGGGATGCGCAAGAGGCTAACATGGTGACTAGAGCTTCTCATTGTAAAGCTAAAGCTTGCTTTTTGTTTGTTTACTTTTGTCATTTTAACAGCTGCAATTTAGCTATCAGGTCGCACTGTAAAATCATGTGTGAAGTAGGGACACTATGAAAAAATGGAACAGAAGCAAGCTAACACGATTAGTTCGAACTAGTGTTTATTCCATATAAGTTTATATAATTTAAGGCGTTGTTTAGCGTTCTCTCTTTTTAGCATACTGTTATTTTCTGCAGGAAGAAGACGGCTACGCTGATACAGAGGCAGACGATAAAGTACAGGAGGAGTGCTTGCAGAAGTTCTCCAGTAGAGACTACATCATGGAGCCCACAGTGTTTAACACGCTGAAAGCGTGAGTACTGTGTAACGCCGCGGTTAAACAAGCCGCTCTTCCTGAAACCCCGGTTAATCTGTCCGAACGTAAATTTAAAGGGCGTGTCTTTTACACACTTGGCGGTAATATCGCCGAAAGCGGAATAAAACACGGCAGTTAACAGTATTTAGGAATACACGGACTAAATGTTTTTATAATGTTCTACATTAAAATACGGGCAAACCCAATCAGCGTAATGAGGCGCTATAGACCATTAAGCCGATAAAAATAAATTTACTGAAACGTAATTGAAGAAACTACAGAAGCCAAGAACCCTGCTTGCAGTATTTTTAATGCCGTATTCTCGTAATCACGAGGAAATTATTTCGTTATCTCTAGACAACAAAGCCCGTTTTCTTGTGATGAGATTATTATTATTATTTTATATTTGATTTTTAGTTATTCATGTTGGCTTATGCAGTTATTTGTTTTTTTAGTGTGTTTATTTATTTTTATTTATTTATTTATTTATTTATTCATGTTTCATTAATTCATTATTGACGCTCACTGGGTTTGAGCCCTTTTCATTTGAGTACACATGGCAAGTGCAAGCTTGCTGGTTTAACTGTCCAGTAGATGGCACAGCTGTCTTCCCATCACAGTGAAAGTGTTTAATGAAAGTAAAGTAGACATGAATGACAAACAAGAATCGTAATTTTATAAAAAATGTACGTTATTTCAGCAAAAAACAGTCTGTTTGTTTTTAATTATTTGTGTACAGTAAATACCACAATCACACACTAAGAAAGCTCACTGTAGTTGTAATTAATCAGTGCGTCTACAATGAATATCATCATTTCATAGCACAGCAAAAATCTGTCCGTCTAGATGCTGGATAATGCAAACATTAAAAAGCAAAGTCATTATGGTAATCATGTAAGAATTGATTTAAAAATAAAAGTGACTCTCCAATGAACGTGATTTCACATTCATTCAGTCTGTCAGTAATCAGTAAATGAGAAAATAAATAAAAGATAAACTCTTATCATGAGAAGACAAGCTTTATTATTTTGAGATAATAAAATAATTGTCTCATGATCACAAGAAAACTGCATTAAAACTTATTGCAAGTATGGCCATTCTCAGCTTTTGTAAGAAGTGTTATTATTATTTTAGTTGTTGTTGTACCACTTCCACTCTGCTGGCTTATAGCATGTGTCGCACTCCACTATCATGATCTCTTGAGTAATACATATCAAGGGAGGAGCTTAAATGCGATGAAACAGGCTGGAAATGTCTAGGCTTATTCTTTTACCTAGGGTGTGTAAGTGACCTGGGGTAGCCTTTGGAAATGGCTACTATGAGATGCTGTATAATTAACCACCTTTGCATTTTATAATTTTATCAGTGGGAGCCCCCACTTCCAGTTTCACCTCAAAGACTAAATCACAAATGCTGACTTACAATTGCTAGATTATAAACACTAAGTTGTAATGCTGTATAACACTGCATCCCATGAATGATGAATTAATTTGGCTGTGGCAACACCACTGAAATACTATTTTTTCACCGCTAAGTGATAACAGCATGCTTTTTTACATCATATAGCTCCTAGGCCATTTTTATTTTTAAACACACACAGTCTGGGGTAAGTAGACACATGTTGGGAAGTAGAAATGCAAAAGGCCATACTGCAAGCTGCAGGGTAAAGAACTTTGCGAAGCTGCACCCAACTCTAAGTCCTCTTAAGGACATCTTCCACACTCTCAATTCGCAGTCTCAGTCCCTCGTCATCCTTCCATGAACAACAGTTTGTGAGTTCATTCCCACACCCCACACACTCCCTTGCGAGGGTCTGCAGTCAGTATCGTTAGCAGTGTGGCTAGTGGAGAAACCCAACGTCCATAGGTAGGTGCTTTTATCCATGGAACTGCAATTTCCCCGGTTGAATCTTCTCAGTGAAGAATACATACCAAAGGTTGTGTTATAGAACAATAAAGACTAAATATAAAACTATACTGATACATTCGTCATCACTAACAAACCATTTTCAAATTATAAAACTGTCTTAACACACTCTAACTTTTTTCCCCTTTCTCCACCCAAAAAAATGCTCTAGTCCTTCTAACCTCCCAGCTCGCGAGCCCCGCCCACAAACAGACCCCGCTGTCAAAATAAAAGTTCCCCATTGAATCAGTAGCAACAGAGTTGATACATTGTTGAGAACACATGAAATGCAACACATTAGAAAATACTTAGTCTAACCTCAAACATCTTAAAAACACCCATTATATATTTTCATATTGGAAACAGAATTTAAATGTTGTGTTTCAATTGTATTCAAAGAACACATTTCACAGCGGTGTTAGATTCACCCCCCACTAAGACTGGCATGCCCTCATGGCGAATGTAAAGAGAAAAGCAAGTAACACATTACCGTAATATATACTCTTAATCTTTTCCCCAGAGCGCACGGTTACCTGAACCCACCTTCTTAAATAGTGTGCTAACATATCTAATAGAGGGTCTTGGGGTTCTTCCAACTGAGATGTTTTACAGCTGCACTGGTGTAGAGGGATATGAGGTTACTGACGTAGGCTGCCCTGGCAAGTTAAACATCCGTCTTTTCTGAAGCCCTTCACACACTCCGTGGTCGAGTGACCTCCTCTGAATGTGGTGTCATCGTCTCTGAGCTACAAGCTGTTCTCTCTGGTCTTTCTATCTCATAATCTTGTCTTTCGATCTGTTTTCTATCCACCTCCGTCTCTTATATAATGTTGTCTGACCAGTCCTGGTCCCCAGCAGAAGGCATAGGTAAGTTTTAAAGGAGTTGCCAAGTAAGGTGTCAGTCATGGTTCGCTGCATCCCAGCCTAGGCAAACATCTAGGCCAGAGGGCTCTTCACCGATGTCTTCACTTTGCTTAAGCCCCAGTGGTGAACAGTAATAGTTATACACACCCAACTCATTATCCTCAGACTCAGAAACCGATGCCTTTGCCCCACAGCTTCAGGAACTGGTTCTCTTCTTACTTTAAACCTTTTACTGGAGCTCCTCTTGGGCTTAGAAGCCTCAGGGTTACTCTCTGGCTTCAGCCATTCTTCCTGTTCAAGTGCTAACATCAGGTAACATTGCAAAAGCTTTTCAGCACCAATTCCGTTCTCTCGCCTCAACTTGAACACAAGGCATCTGACTTTGGGGGATGTAAGGAATTGAACTCCAACAATCTGTCCTTCATGGAACGCATAAGGTTGCAATGTTCCATATAGACACCGTGTCAGCAGGACACGTCATACCACCATCATATGCCTCCTTCATGATACCACATCTTGTCCTTCTCATTCCATTTCCCAGCCAGGCTTTCAGCTAACTGGTAAGCAGCTTGAGGTCTTGCTTTATGTTTTTGACATACCTCGAATAGGACTTTCTTTGTACAGTTGTATGCATGGATGAGATAACTGATGTGCTGGCTCCATTTTCTGTTCTCTACAGGGTTCAGAGTGCCAAGCATGTTGATCAATCTTTTATTGCTGTGGGTCACCATGAGCACTGCACATGCCGAAAGGTTTGTGAATGAAACTGCTCTCGAAATCTCTTCCTTGATATGAGTGTACTCATTCATGTATGCCAAAGTGAATGAAGCACTTTTGCCACAGCACTTGGCAAACTGTAGATGATGTCTGGTCTTTGGTGGGTAATGCTTGAGCATAGCGGGTGTAGTCACTGGTAGCCACCATCACTGCTAAAATGTGACAGTTGTGGCTGGGATTGTCTTTCACTGGATACACCAGACAAAATTCTTGCAATACCTTTCGATTTCTGCTTTCAAGCGTGGCCAATAGAATGTTGCTCTCACAAGCCCATAAGTTTTGTTGAACCCAAGTGGCTGGAACAATCACGCAAGAACCGAAGCACTGTTTCTCTGAACTCCTGTGGAAACAGCAGCTCTTGAAGAAGTGGTGTGTTGGGTGGCTTAGAGGACAGAGTTCTTTAACTTCAGTTTTCCCACTTCTTCAGTAGCAAAGAGATATTCTGGTGCTTCTTTTTGTCGACACTGTTCACATCTTTCTGAGCAGCAGCTTTCAATACTTCCCCACTGCATGGGTCTGTGTGCTGTGACTGGGTAATCTCACTTGCACTCAGCCTTGGCAGATGATTGCTGCTTACAGAGGACACATTGCAGTAGGCCCTCAGTATAGCCTATTTGGATGCCTGGAGTAGTTTAATACCTCCTTGTGGTTGTGAGTTTTTGGACCAGCAGATGACTTTGCCACTGGCTGAAGGAATCCCCTCACATTTGTCACCAGGAGGACTAGGAGAACCAGGAGGTTTCCTCGAATGAGGACAAGGCATCTGTGTTCTGCTTCCTTGGTTGATACTTCAAGCTAAAGTCACTTGTCGACAGAGTAGCCAGCCAGTGATCTACTGCTGTGTATAATTTGGTTGCAGTGAGGATGTATTTTAGCAGATTATTATCCGTATGCATTTCAAACTTGGAGGGGTTAGAACTTCGAGAAACTTAGAGAGGTAGTCATGCCACTTCACAGTGACAGCCCACTTTAGAGCCAAGAACTCCAGCTTGTTTGTGGGGTAATTCTGTTCAGATGGAGATAGGTTCTTGCTGTCAAATGCAACAGGATGTAGACCATCTCCTGGATCTTAATGCAACACCCAAACCCTCTCAGCTGGCATCAACATGAAGCATGTAGGGAAGCTGCAGGTTGGTGAAGGCCAGGATTGGTGCTTCTGTGAGATCTTGCTTGAGCATCTCAAAGGCTTTATCACACTCCGCTTCCCACCTGGAACTGAACGGCTCAGAAGAATGGAACTGTTGCTTTGGCTCCTCGTCTACCTTGAGCTTTAGAGCACCCTCGTCATCTCTAGGCTTTGTCCCTGATTTGCCTACAGTGATGTATCCCTTCAACAGCTTGGTTGAGTGGGTAACTGACCTAGACATAACCTTTAACAAAATGCCTGTAATATCTGCAAAACCCAGGAAAGAGCAGATGGCAGATATGTTGGCCAACACTTCATCAGCTCCACTTTGGAGGGATCTGCAGCAATGCCTTCTCTTGACACAATGTGTCCTAATTGAGGAAGGATTTAAGACCATTTAAATCCTTCCTATTTCATCCTGTACAAGACTTTCAGCAGCCACTGCTCATGTTGTTCAAGTGTCTTCCCAAAGATGATATCATATAAATAGAGAAGCACTTCCAAAAGTTTCATGTCTCTGACTGTGGTTTTTGTTTGTTTTTTTTTTGTCCCCCCCCATTGCACATTGGAAGGTGGCTGGCGAGCCAGATATCCCCTTTGGCATTCTCTCAAACTGCTAGAACCCATCAGGATGGATGAAGGCAGTCTTGTCTTTGTAAGTTTTTTGTTCAGGAGTATCTGATAATATCCACTTCAAGCACAATGCAATGGCCATGAACCTCTGCAGCCTTCTTAAGGGTGGGTAACACCATGAGCTAATCAGGAAGTGGCCCCTCTTCAGAATGCTCAACCAGGACGATCTCCGTTGACAAGTGAAAAGAAAACATTGGGATCCCAATGACCATCACAGTTCCCCTGGGGGCTTAGTCCCAGTGAGCCATACAGCGCTGTTTTCTGACTCATATTGCAAGTTTTGAACCCTCCTATAGGCCTTTTTATTCTCAGGATGCACGGTCATGGTGGTCAGGGAGTTCTTTCACTCTGAGTGTGCAGGAATTAAACAGTCGTCTCACCACAGAGGTGTTTGTCCCCATAATGATAAATGCCTCCCCTTTGATGGTTGTCAGGACACACTAACACAAGTCTTTTGACCGTCTCAGCTACTCCCACTACATCACTCTTAAGTTTCAAGCACAGGTAACCATCATAGGAATATTCTTCAACATGACTAGGAGACAGTGGAATGTGTTTGTTGTTGTAAAATAAATGGTAAAGAACTGTAACTTGCTACCCACTGTCTAGTAAAGCTTTGGCATATACGTATTCAATTTTCACTGAGACGACAGTGCTAGGCCCAATAAGGCCTGCACTTATTCACGCTTTGTAGAACATGTCACCACTGGGATGCCAGTCCGTTCCTTTACTTGGCCTCTGAGGAGTTTCCCACCGACCGCTTAAGCTTCATGAGAAGCTGATTGACCTTCCTGAGGTTTTCGGGTTGGATCATCTACCAATTTGAAATGTACGTTTTTATCATGGATTAAAAAGTGCCTCCTGGCTCAGTTATATTGACAGATCTCGTGACTTTGAATGAAAAATTCTTAAACTCTACAGTAAAATTAATGAATCTTTATTGTGCGCATAGAGAACATCATGATAAAATGATAAGTAGGTTTTATCGTTTACCAATTTGAAATGTGTCTCTTATAATGCTTTAAAATAGCCTACTGGTTCAATTACATACAGATATTACTAAAGCCATTACTTTAAAAATCTAAAGATAAAGTGATTCTACTGTAATCATAGAGTAGATTACTATGAACTGATATGAAAGGGATTGAATTTTAAATGTCCATTTTACTTCAGCAGGAAGCTGAAAGCTATTATAAAAGCTATAAGCAGTAAGCTATTTTGGTGTCAGAAACTTCCTCTGTGAACCAGAAGCATCTGTACTTAAACAAAATATATTTGTAGTTGAGTTATATAATCATAGCAATTGAGATGATTTTGATAATAATAATAATAATAATAATAAGAATAACAATAATAAAATATTTTCAGTAGAATAATATTAGAATAATATCCTAATACTATATGGCATCTTGTTAAATTTGATTGGTTTTGCCCATTTTTTACAATGTAAAAGATTCTAAAAATATTTATTCTATATACTCGTACATACTGTGAATTATTGTGTGCTCATAATGTTTTGTTTATTTAAACTTAGCATTTTGTAGAAAGTTATGTTGCAGATGCTTGCTTTCTGTTTTCGGTGCTATTGCCAAGTGATACCCCTAAAATTTTCATGCTGCTAGGTTAACCGTGGTTTCAGGAAGAGCAAGCGGCTGGCTTAACCACAGTGAATAATATGCATGTGAAATTGCACTAGGATATCATTTTGTGTTTTATAATTAACAGCTCGTACACATGTTTGTCCTTGTGTCTTTTGCCACTCCAGCTATTTCCAGGCAGGTGGTTCCCCAGAGCATGTTATTCAACTCCTGTCAGAGAATTATTCTGCTGTGGCCCAAACAGTGAACCTGCTTGCTGAGTGGCTCATTCAGATGGGTGAGACATAACCAAGATTATTGACAAACATAAAAAGGAATTATGATTAGTACACACAAGCTAAAAATAAGCAGTAGTATCACACTTGCACAATAAGTAACTTTTGCATTAATAGTCTAGTGATGGGAGTTAGGAAGATAAGATGAGAATGCGATCCTGTTATAAAGTTTTGTAATAGGAGATACAATGGGCAGTAGTTTAACCTAGGACTGTCAGACAATTAAAAGATATAATCATGATTGAAATAAATCTTCTGATTAATAGTTAATGCTTATATTTAATTGCAAATTTTATTTCTAATTTCTTGGGGGCATATTTTTATATTTTTGGAGGGAAGCCGTGCACTAAACGTTAGAGAAGCGGGTTTGGGCCCGAAAGGTTGATGATTCAATTTTCTGGACCACCAGGAAGAATGTGTAGGTGGGGGGGATTGAATGAACAGCACTTTCCCTTCCCTTTGCATCCACAGCTGAAGTGCCCTGGAGCAAGGCACCTAACCCCTAATTGCTCTCTGGGCACTGTAACATGTAGCTGCCCACTGCTTGTGTGAGTGTGTGAGTGTGTGAGTGTGTGAGTGTGTGAGTGTGTGAGTGTGTGAGTGTGTGAGTGTGTGAGTGTGTGAGTGTACTCTACTTGGATGGGTTAAATGCAGAGAAAGAATCCCTACCTTTGTTCAAGGTATGCCGCCATAATGTTGTTCTAAAAAATTTTTTTTTTTAATTTTTTAGAAGTTAAAATTCCTTTTACCATCACCCTACCTGCCCTTCCGAAAACCAGCTGTCAACACTTCACTCCTACTCAGCGAAACCTTCACTCTGTCTCCCCATAATCCGTCACGTCCTGCACACTATCATACCTTCCAGATCCTGATTCCTTTTCCTCCCTTCCACTGGAGCTATCCACGGACACGCTCCTCTCCTCACTTTCCTCAACTATGGATTTCTTCTGCCCACTATCTTCCAAACCCAGGAAGAACTCTCACCCTGCTCCTTGGCTAACGGATGTGTTGCGTAGCATTCGAAGAGAGTTAAGAGCAGCAGAGAGAAAGTGGAAGAAATCACAATTTAACACAGATCTGTCTTAACGTGATCATCTGTCCAATTTCTCATCTGATGTAACTTCTGCTAAGACTGACTTCTATAAGGAAAAGCTGGAAATCTCTACACAAGATCCGTGCAAACTCCACAACATCTTTTCTTCATTACTCAACCTGCCAGCCCGTCCTGCTCCATCCTCCCTGACTGCTGAAGACGTTACCAACTTTTTCGATGGGAAGATTCAACAAATCTGCCAGTCATTCACTCCCACCCCAACTCCTTCATGTCACACTTAGGATTCCCCTTCCACCTCACTGGCACAGTTTTACAATCTAGCTACAGATGAGATCCAACAAGTCAACTTCTCATATAATCCTACCACCTGCCCACTGGATCCTATTCCTTCCACAGTGCTCCAGACCATCTCTCAAGACCTTATCC
>JAQQZX010000037.1:22105127-22116736 GCA_030068355.1 Notoglanidium maculatum
CTCGCCCGAAGATGCTGGGATTGGCTCCAGCTTCCCCGCGACCCAGATGGATAAAGCGTTATAGATAATGGATGGATTATTTTTTTAAAGTGTGTGTGTGTGTGTGTGTGTGTATACTGTATATAATATTAATTTGCAGTATTTTAATCAGCACTACTACAGAACTTTTTCTTAGCTATGCTTAATTAAATAGCAGTCTACTAATTACAACATTAGTGACATTTGTCAGATAATCTGCCTTATCATGAGAATATTATCAAATGCTCATATCAACCAAATCAGACACTCAGACTAATGTGTGGTGGTGATATGTGCATTGTTTAATGTACTTATCTCTTTTTTAATAACTGTTTTAATAACCACACTTCATCATCACAGTCACTGTCATCATCTCTTCCTGTTACCAAAATGTCATCTAAATAACACCGAACCCCCTCAAGGCCACTTAAAATCTGGTCCATCGCTTTTTGAAACACTGATGGTGCTGATGTGACCCCATATTGCAGACGAGAGAACTTGTAAAGCCCGTTGTGTGTATTAATTGTCAAGAGGTGTTGGGATTCTTCAGCCACATGCATTTGCAAATATGCTTGGCTCAAGTAAATTTTACAGAATTTCTTCCCTCCTGATAATCCAGCAAAGAGGTCTTCAATGACTGGAAGCGGATATTGCTCAGTCACCACACAGCCGCACCGAACCATGACGCTTAATGACGAGCACTACAGGGGTAGCGCAGTCACTGTAAGGCACTGGGCTGAGCACGCCCATGTTAGTCAAACGCTCAATTTCAACTTCAACTTTGGGCCTTAATGCATAAGGCACATTTCTTGCTTTTAGAAACTTTGGTTGGCAGCCGTATTGTACTGAAAGCTTCACCGTAATCTCTTTCATGCTGCCCAACTCATCCTTGAAGACATCAGCATGCTTTTCTATAACAGCAGCTAACCCTTGTCCTCCCACAGAAACGGTATGCACCCTGGCCCAGTCGAGCCGAATCTTTTCCAACCACGGCCTGCCCCACAAGCATGGAAAACCGCCCTTAGCAACATGGGTGGGTAGTTTTGCTGTCTGTCCATTGAGTTCAACGTGAACGATCACGTTTCCCAGCATGGGGACCGTTTCCCCAGTATGTGTTCTCAATTTAACATCTGCTGGTGTTACTGGAAGGTGCTTTAAATGCTCTTGGAATACCGTCTGTGAGATTAATGAAACTGCAGCTCCTGTATCCACTTCCATTCTGGTTGGCCTTCCTTCTAGTAGTGGAGTGACATAGTAAGCAGGAGATTCACCTTCTACCCTAAGAACCTGAACCAGAAAGTCCTCATCAGACTCTGTCCACTACTTTGCAGTGTGCTCTCATTCACTACGTGAAGATTTTTTTTCTTAGGTTTCCACTGCTTCCCCAGTTTTCCTTTTCCTGTGATTTCAGCTGCTTTTTCTCTTTTACTTTTACAAACTCTTTCAATATGCCCCTTTTTCTCGCATTTCCTGCATTTTAGGTCTGTACACCAGCACTCTGTTGGACAGTGTCCTGACTTCCCACAACGAAAACAGCTCTGCTTCTCTGTTCCAGATGCAGCATCCACACTATGAACACGGGCGGCAGCTCCCAGTTGCTGAGCTTCTTTAGCCGCCAGTTCCATTGACACGGCAATTTCTATTGCTTTTTGAAGTGTCAAGTTTGCTTCGCTAAGTAAGCGCTTCTGTATCGCTTCACAACGCAAGCCACATACCAATCTATCTCGGATGGTGTCATTCAAAGCTGCATCGAACTTGCAGTGCCTCGTTAACTGCTTTAACACAGCTACATATTGCCCTATGGATTCCCCGGCTTCTTGATTGCGCTTGTGATGTCTGAGCCATTCGGCGATAACCAGTGGTTTAGGGGCGAAATGTTCAGTTAGTGTCTGCACTATCTCACCGTAGCTTCTATTGCCGGGATTAGCCGGTTGAATCAAGCTTCTAAGCAGCCCGTAGGTTTTAGCACCTATCACACTAAGAAAAGTTTCTATTTTCTTTTTGTCAGCAACACCGTTGGCCAACACAAAAAACTCAAACCTCTCTGTGTATGAGTTCCACCGTTCGGTTGTGTCATCAAACTCTTGGAAGGCGCCCGTCAGCGTGTTTGCCATGTCGCTCTGTTTTCCCGTTACAGCGCGACGTGCGCGTCTTTTCATCAGAAGAAAAAAAATTTCACACAGGTCCGTCAACCCTCGTCGTCAGTTTGTTATTGTGTGTTGCCACTAACAAAGAGGTACATGGACTTTGAGGTGGTGGTGTTACAGCTCCGTTTAATAAACTGGTAGCAGGTGAAAAACAGACCAACTTTTTCGCATGCCTCGTGTATGCTAATTCTCTCGGTATAAACATACTTCATTAGCCATAACCCTGAGTACAACCTATACGGTGGCTTTACCAGCCCACAATACACAACAGTGTGGATTCACCTTCCAGAGATCGTTCCACATTATCTTTCACTCACCCACCTGTTCCCATTTGGTTCATTCTCTTTTATGTCTTGTTGCCACTGCTCTGATGGTTCCCTCCTCCTCCACAGCTGCCTTGACTCCATTCTGGACCAGTTATCATTGCTCTTTTCCTTGTACTTTGTCAAAACAGGGGATTTCAAGGTTTCCAAGACCAACACTTCCCTTGGCGACTGCCCCCACCAGCACTTTGTGGTGCAGTTGAGCCTCAGCTTCTTCCACTACAGCTTCAGCTCTAAACTTCCTGTCCATTTTCAATGCCACTCTTGTTACAGCAACCTTTGGATCTGAAGGTTCTCAGTGCTGCAGCATTCCTCATTCCTCATATTCTAGTCCAATGTACTAGTAAATCCATGTCTTATATTTCTCTGGAAGGCTAGTCTTGTCAACCTGTTGCAACCACTATTCAGACTCTGCACAGATGTTTCTTATTGTTGCTTTGAGTGTTGCATCAAAGATCATCTTGCTTTATACAGGGTTCTCTGTGACGGTAAGAATTGGAGTGTCTTCAATGGAAAATTTAATTTTTCTCGGGACTCTCCTTCAGCACTACAGATTTTTCATTTTGCAGGCTTGAAGGATATTCTTGCACACCTCATCTTCCTTTCCTTCCCCTTAAGAATCCACCTAGCTCCTGACTCCATAGTGATGGTCAGGTCATCCCCAAAGGCTCAAATTGGTGGTTGGTATGTCTCAGATGTTGGTTTCGGGCAGCAACACTCTGGCTCTTCAGATTTTACCGGCATGTTAATTGCCAGGATGACTAAAAAAAGGATGACCGTAATCGTATGAGTTATTGTTTCTTTCCTGAGGGCTCGAACTAATCTGACCATTTTCATGCAATTCCACCCACATAACTGTTGCTCACGCAATATTTTCTGTTTTGCACATAATTCTATGTAAACTCTAGAGACGTGTGTGTGTGTGTGTGTGTGTGTGAGAGACAAAATACCAGGAGATCAGCAGTTTCTGAAATATTCAGCCCATCTAGTACCGATATCCATGCCGCAAAGAAAGTCACAGAAATCACACATTTTCTTCATTTTGATGTTTGATATTAACATTATCCAAACCTCTTGGCCTGTTTTAAAGCTCAGACCTAATTTTTTGCATAGTACTTCTGCCACATGATGTTCTGGTATGTGTTCCTAATAAAGTGGACAGTGAGTGTATATTTGCAGCAAACTTGGACGCACATACCATTAATTCTGCTTCACTGTTTAACCAAGAAACACTTCATTTTTTTTTTTTTTTTTACTTTCTTTACTGAAGTACTGAATGAGGCCCAGGATACACAGAATTTATTTCCAATGTGCTTGTTTGTGTCTGTATGTTCTTAGCTGGAGCTGAAGAAGACTTTGCTTGACCGCATGGTTCACCTTTTAAGTCGAGGCTATGTCCTGCCTGTTGTCAGCTATATCCGTAAATGCCTGGAGAAACTCAATACAGATATTTCACTCATCAGATATTTTGTAACAGAGGTGAGGCTTAATAATTCAGTGATTCATTTCAGTTTTTAAATCAGTGTAGTACTGATTGCTTTTGGTTTTAATCTGTCATTGTATCATAACAAGTGCTCTGTGTAAGTGGTATTAATTTTAATTAAATTTTTTATTTATTATCAAAACAACTACTTTTTGCCTGCCTTTTTTTCTTGAGGTTCTGGATGTGATCACTCCACCATATACCTCTGACTTTGTTCAGCTGTTTTTACCAATCCTGGAGAATGACAGTATAGCTGGAACCATCCGCACTGAAGGGGAGCATGATCCTGTGACTGAATTCATTGGTGAGGGAACTACAGTTGAAGTTATGTTCAAAAATAGTGTAATATCTAAATAACCTTCCAAATGTGGTTCCGATATGGATATTAGAAGAAAAATTACATTTGTTTTTTAAATAGTAATGGCTTCTTGCCCAAAGTAAGACTAGGTATTTGTGCATCTTGCAAGGCACAACTCGCCATTATAAGGTACAGTATAATTGAACTGAGTGCACTCAAAATTTAAGACTTATAGGACAGTAATCATGTAAACATGCTGAATTTTGGGTCAACTGTCTAGGAATTGCTGTCCTTGTATATTAATTAATTCCTAAGACTGAAATGTAGCAGTTTGATACTGACTGAAACTGGATGATACTGGCCTCAAACACTGGTTCAGTATCTGATCAGATTTGACACATTTTCCAGTCTGCTCCACTGACTTATTTTATGGTATAAACATTATAGTATGTACTTTATCTTTCATTTTGAATAAAGCATTCCTATTAAATCTGATTTTATGCTTTAATTCCATTTCTTTTTAGCACACTGCAAATCCAACTTCATCATGATAAACTGAGACCAGCCAACACTTCCAAACTGCAGAAACTTTGCAGTTGTTTTAATCCAAGAAGACCAGCATCATAAAGTCCAATCAAGAGGCCAGTGAAAGCTCACCTGCGTTAACATATGCAGTTTAGAATAAAAGCACTATATGTGTTGCAACTCGGCAGAGCAATTACTTTACTATGGTCACCATTTACTTTTCGGATCCCAATGAAGATGGATTTATGGCTAGTAGAGCTGATGTTAAAACAGGTGCTTTACCCAGGAAATTTGTGAAATAGTGTAGATTATTTTAAAAGTTACAAGTGTGTTATTGACATGTGCTTTGTGGCAAAATTCCCTTGTGACCATTTTGATTATCCTTTTCTTTTTGTATGATTGAAATTTTCTTCCAATAATAAAGGAACTTGCCTTATACTATGGTTGTTGTGAAGTAGCAAAGACATTATAGCCATGTTTACACTTGGTTTTAAAATGCTTCTTGAGCCTTGAGGTTACAAATGGGCTGTCAAGACACATTGGAAACATTAGTGTTTTATGCTACTGAAGGTATGCATTTAAACGCATCCCAGACCAGCAAGTAGTTTGAATGAATGCGTCTTGGAGGTCATTTACACTTGTATTTGCTAGTGCTGTCCAGTTGTGATCAGATCGTCCAAGACACATTTTAATACCAAGGGGTATTACAACAGGGTCCATAACTCAAAGATTCATTTAAGATAAAGTAAAAGATGGTGGTTAAAACATTGATACATATATATATATATAAAGGAAAAAAATCTAAAGTTTGTGTAAACTGCATTTTTTTTTTTATTTTATTTTTTTTATTGAAATCACTTTTCAGGACCATACTGAACATGCAGTGTTCTACACTGGTCAATAAATCAATTGTTAAAAAACACACACATTAAAAAAAAACCTGAAACATTCATGTTCACTCCAGCCATAGCATAATGGTAGGGATTCATGGGTGTATGGTTCTGATTTCCACATTAATAAAAAGTTCATTTGCACAGTTTGCAGGAATACACAGTAGATACACACACACGCAAGGCCTAAATCAGTTGAATTAAGGTTTTAGTAGATTTAGCCAACGGCTGCAGTGTTGTAGGCCAAGTCAAATCTGGGTGCTCTCACTGTGTTCTCCAGATCGTTATTCGTACCCTTCTGGCAATACAGGGTCCCCATACACACAGTCTTCTTCAAGTGCCAGGTTATAGTGGCTCCCACTGCCACCTTTATAAGCACTAGTGACAATCCTTAACCAGCCTTTCTCACCCTGTACATAGAAATAATACATCACAAAATAAAACAATTTTCATTCCATACATTACAAATTAAAACAAATTTCAAACAGTGCTCTTCTATATCTCTCTGCCTAAACATTTTAGCTTTGTGGTCAGAGTTCAAAGAAGAGCTCAAATCCAACTAAGATTAATGCTTGATCTATAGATTTAAAAATTTTATTTTCTGCTTACAACACTTAATTTAGACTACAGTAACACATTTTGTACAATCATGTCTAATGAACTATACAAGTGTTTAAATCTTAGATCATGTCCTTCAGTGATGTGTTCAAATGGTCAGCATTCACTCAACTTTGCTAACCTTCGAAAGTAAACACCAGATCTGCCCATCTGAGAAGCCATCAAAATTGAAATAGTTTTGCAAGCAAGTGTTATGAGGCTAAAACTAATGAAAACAATTAACAATGATTAGCTGAAAACACATTCTGAGCAGAGATTAATATGCCACCACAGGAACATGATCAATATGTAATCAAGGTGTGCAAGGTCAAAGGTATAATTACAGCAAGTTCTTAATGTAAGCTGCCTGGTAACAAATACCAAAAAATTGGTAGCGCTAGTCCACGAAGTGGTTTGGGCCCTTAAAGCTTGACAAATACTGGATGATATTATTTATATTATATTTGTTATTCCAAACAAATAAGATAATATTGTCAGCTTGTTGAAATGCATATTGAAAGTTATATAATAAATATAAGAATTAAGTCAGAATATTCATAATAATTGTGCTGACTAAGCCTACAGATGATGGGTCAAGCTGATAAATTCCTAACGTATGTTCCAGTCACAGGTAGAAATTAGGTATTTAAATGAATGTAAACAGGACTTTGTGATCAATAGAACCAGAGAAGCAATCTCATTTACAAATCTAAAGGGTAATTTACTGATTGGAGAATGTCGTAGGGGAATTTGCTCTATGAAGATTCAACTGATTAATGTGAAATTAATGTGACCCATGAAAGAAGGGTTGAACCAAATTGCTACAACAAAGCAGCTATTTACACTAAACTCAAAAATCAACAGACTTTTCTGTATCCAGTGAGAAAACTACTTGGCTTTAGAGAACCAATGGGAGAAGAAAGAACATTAGAACAATAGTAAAGGTTAAAACATATAAAAAACAGTCATAAACAAGCTGGGGCAAGATGAACTCAAAGCAGAGTGGTAGTATTTTGGCTAATATCTTAACAATGATCTTTTTTAATGGTTATGGGAAAATGTGGTACATCGATGCCTGATGTACAGTTAAAGGAGGCCTGCGGTGAAAATGTGGTCTAAAAAATTTCATGTCTATACAAGCAGCTGGATTCCATCATAAAAACAGTGACATGTAAAGTGTAGCAAAGGTATTCCATGGTATTTCTTTTGCTCCACATCATAGTTATGACAGCTGATAGTTTAGCTCAGGGATAGTATGCAAAAACCTAGCAAAACTATGTGCTAGCAGTCAAAATCACTCGTATAATATAGTGTGAAAAAAGCTTAGTCTAATCAATCTATGATTAGACGAATTTGTACTGTAAGAATCTTTGTAAAAATGATCAGACGTTTGTTTTGCATGAAAGCCACAATTGGACTTGAAGATATGCTTCAAAATATTATTTTGCATTATTTTGGATTTGTTTACTCTTTGCACTATCACCTACAATGCTCAATCTTAATGGGGCATGGCAATAGGCTTACTGTCAAAGCAGTTGCCATCCATTTCCAGCCAGCTATAAACATTATGTTTTAAAGTGTAAAATAACAGCTATGCTCATTATCACAGTAATATCTTGTATGGTAACTTATGTTGTACGTTAGCACTGCAGTAAGTCAGAGGTTTACTTGTTTGTTGTTTTTAGAAAAGTTTTATAAAGAAAATTAAAAATGTCAATAAAACAGTAACTGAGGAGTTTAAAAAAGTAAAAAAAAAAAAAAAAAAAAAAAAGTATAAAATTACCATTCTTAAATGCCCATCTGTAAGCTTGCTTAAGGCACTGATGTATGGGTGTCCACTACTTAATCTTCCATTTCCAACTTGAGTTCATTCATAAAAAAGCAGCTAACAAAGTTCTTTTTTCCAGATGTTAGCCAATCTAGCCAATCAGAGTGAGGCTATATACATACTTAAATTTAAAAGCACATCCCCAAATTCAGTAAAGCCTGTTTTATCCTCAAGGGTTTTTATACCATTCTAAAAATTCAATATTTCTTAAGGCAGAATTAGGTTTCATCAGTTATGAAAACATTTTATGGTTAATTTTTCAAATTGTTTAAACACAAATTTTTACTTTGGATGCACAAACAAATGAATCAAGATACCTTTATTCACATCATCATCAGCATTGCCAAACTGGCTGAGGTGGCTTGACCACATTGTTTAAATATGAGGCTCATTGTAAATAAGGAAGATGAATTCTTCTACTGAATTTATCATTAGTGGAAACAATAGATGTAGTCTTGACTGTATTAGGAAAAGGTGTACCCAGGCCTGAAAATCATTAAATGATTTTGAAATTCAGAAGCCAAATGATAATTAAAATCCAAATTTAAATAAAAAGAAACAAAAGTAACAGTTTACTATTAACGATAGGGCAGCATGGTGGTGCAGTGGTTAGCAATGTCACCTTACAGCAAGACGGTTCTGGGATTAAATTAGCAATAAAAAGAATTAGCAATTAATTTAATTTTGTCAGACAGTATTACAAAACATGCTGTGGCATGCTACGTCAGTTTAATTGGACTAAAAATACATTTGATGGAAATGGCAAGAAATGGAGTTTCAACTTTTTCAATCAGTTTCAACTTTTATTCCCTAGTTATTTACATTTAAATATGTTCAAAACATAGAACACAGAACATTTTGAATCAAACCACTCATAACAGAATGTTTTTCAACAAACTTGAAGTCAAAAATACTTAATATTTGGTTGTATACCCCTTGCTCACAATGCATCTAGCAACTGCAACAAGCCTAGGACCCAGAGACTCCATCATATGTCATATTTCTTCATTGGGTATGCCTTTCCAGGTTTTTACCACAACATCTTGTTGTTTTATGGGGTTTCTCCCTTCAGTCTTCTCTTCAGGAGGTGAGATGCATGTTCAATTGGGTCAAGATCTGATGATTAACTTGGCCAATCCAAAACCTTCCATTTTTCCCCCTGATGAAGTCCTTTGTTGAGGAGGCATAATAAAGTTCCTCCCAATTAGTTTGTATGCATTTCTCTGTATATTGGCAGATAATATGTTTTTGTAGACCTCTGCATTCATTCTGCTACTTCCATCATAAGTTACATCAATAAAAATGATTGAGCCTGTTCCAACAGCAGCCATGCAAGCCCAAGCCATGACACAACCTCCACCATGCTTCAGAGATAAGTGTGCATGTTTAAGATCATTAGCAGGTCCCTTCTTTCCATACTTTGGCCTTTTCATCACTTTGGAAGCTTATTCTTTGTCTCATCAGTCCATAAAAGTTGTTCCAGAACTGTTGTGACTCATCTATGTATTTTTTTTTTTGTTGTTGTTGCAAATTCCCAACTGCCGTTCTGATTTTTACTGTTGATGAGTGGTTTTCGTCTTACAGTATAGCCTCTATTTTTAGTGTTCTCCAAGTTTCCTTCATTGGACTGTGATATTTCCACCCCTGCTCTTTGGAGGCAGTTCAGGATGTTACAGACAGTTGTTTAGGGGATTTTCTTTACTGCTCTCACCATTTGTCTATCATCAGTTGTTTTCCTTGGATGATCAGTTTGATGCCTGTTGCACAATAAACCAGTAGTTTCCTTCTTTTTCTGGACATTCCAAAATACCACTGATGGATTTCCCCCCTTTTCTCAGCTTCAGCATACTTTTCCCCTGTAAACAGCTCTCTGGTCTTCATGATGGTCTATCCTTCTTAACTACAAACACAGTCTTCACAGGTGAGAGCCAAATCTTAAACCGAGAGTAGACATCAATGGTTACTTAATGATTAAACAATAACTCTTATGAGACATACCTGGGTAACAAGAAACACCTTTCACTTGTCATGTTCCAATACGTTAACTCTCTTGAAAAACTGGGTGGTTTGATACAAAATATGTTCCATGGTGTTTAACACATCTACACTCCTGATTCTGGTCTATGTTGACAACATTGCATCATGCAGTTCTTGAAGATCTTTCAGTTGCTACAAATCTCCTGTTCTGCCACATCCCAAAGGTGTTCTGTTGTATTCAGAGCCAATGACTAGGAAGACCACTGAAGAACAGTGAACTCACTGTCATGTTCATGAAACCAGTATTGGGACATTATCATGCTGGAAATACTCATTAGAAGATAGTTAAATTATGGCCATGAATGGATGCACATGGTCGGTAACAATACTCAATTAGGCTGTGCCATTCAAAAGATTACCGTTTGGCAACTGTGCCAAGAAATCATTCCCTGTGGAGTGTTAACACAAAGCAGGTTGGGTCCATGGATTCATGCTGTTCACACCAAATTCTGACCCTACCAGCTGTGTGCCTCAGCAGAAATTGAGATTCATCAGACCAGGCTATGCTTTTCCAGTCTTCAGCTCTTCAGTTTTGGTGAGCCTATGCCCACTACTACAGCCTCATTCTTCAGTTCTTAGCTGACAGAAGTGGAACTCCACATGGTCTTCTGTAGCTCATCCTTCTTAAGGTTTGAGGTGCATTCTGTCATGCTTTTCTGCTCACCACAAATGTACAGAGTGGTTACTGGAGTTACAGTATCCTTTCTGTCAGCTTGAACCAGTCTGGTCATTCTCCCTTAATCTCTCTCAACAGGATGTGATCTGCAGAACTGCTACTAACTGGATGTTTTTTCTTTATTGCACTTTTTGGAGTAAAGACTGTTGTGCATGAAAATCTGAGGAGATCAGGAATTCTAGAAATACTCAATTCAGGCCATCAGGCACCAACAGTCATGCCATGGTCAAAATCAGAGATTACATTGTTTCCCCCCATTCAGGTGGTTGATGTGAACGTTACCCGAAGCTGTTGGCCTACATCTACATGATTTTAGGCACTGCACTGCTGCAACTTGATTGGCTGATTAGATAATTGCATGAAGGAATAGATGTGTATAAATTGTGTATGTGGCACATAAAACCATTAAATACTTGAAGTAAATTTATCATCAGAGTTTCTCAATTAACAAGACAGCCAGAGGATGTGTAGTTTACCTTTATTTTTAAAGGGTCTAGTCTCAGAATGGAATGCCTTGTTTTTGTTTTGAAAACACGTGACAGTTCTGAGGGAATAAGGAATAAGGAGCCTATGCAGCTTTGCTGCTTGGTCCCAAACTAGATGGAGGAATCGATCCTACTGACCCTCACCACTCTTAGTGTGCATTCAAGAATCCATTTGATCATCACACTTTACAGTAAATACATGATAAAATTTATGATTTTATGGTTAAGTTATAAAAATAAAGCACAAATCAGAATTAGACAAAATTCAGACTCAAACATCATAATATAATCATATAATAAAA
>JAQQZX010000037.1:22122765-22136129 GCA_030068355.1 Notoglanidium maculatum
TATATAGCTACTTTATTAGGAACACCTGTACTTTAATGCAACTATCCAATCAGCCAATCATGTGGGTGAAGTGCAATGCATAAAATCTTCAGTTAATGTTTACATCAAACATCAGAATGTGGTAAAATCAGTGACCTTGGAGCTCAGTGACCTTAGCCATGGCATGATTGTTGGTGCAAGATGGGCGGGTGTTTCAAAAACTCCTGATTATCTGGGATTTTCATACAGATTTTCATACAGTGCTGTTGCCAAATAATTGGCTGATTGGATAACTGCATGAACAAGCAAGGGTACAGAGTTTGCTATTAAAATGACCAATGAGTGTGTATCTTATATTTTATGTACTTCTCAATCTTAGGGGGAAAAAAGATTACATAAATTTATTTCTTGATAAATGTGTGAAAATGCAGCCTCTAGGAAAAATGCTAAATAAGGGCAAACCAATAAATGTAAAGAATTCTGAAGCAGCATGTGACCATTCAACACAACATGGAACACTGAGTAATAAAATTTTGAACTGAAATTTTGACATTCAGTTATGAGAATGTACAGAAAGAAAGTACACTCTCCTTCCATTGTACGTTTTATCATGGCCTGTAGGAGCCAGATTTGCTTTTAAACATGTTTCCCTTGGCTCTGTTTTTTGTTTTACATTCTTTTATTTTGACGTATGCCCCAGGCCACTTGATCAGTTAAGAGGGCATCCTCCAAGGGCCCAGAGCATAGACAGTTTTTAATAAATAAATGAATAAATGTAAAAAAAACAAAAACAACACACACCATGGACAGAGCCACTCAAACACTCAGAGTTTGGATGGAGATACCTGAAGCCAAATTGATGCTACTTCTTGGTGAGCATTTTGTTAACTACTTTGTTGTCTACTGCACAGCCAAACACTTAATTTTGATGATGTAAGCCAACATAAAGTGACAAGGAGCTGCCTTACTGTCTGTGGTAGCTGCACCCCAATAATTCTTCTGGCTCACTTTCTGACTTTGAATGTGACCTTGACATCTTTTTTCCCCAAGTGCAGCCAATTTTGGTAAATGTTCTGATTGACTGGACCCTTTAAGGGGCACTGCTAATGGCCAAATAAATTTTTTTTTTTACTCTTGGAGAAATCTGAAAAGCTTATTTCATTTGTAGTGCTTGTGAAGTTATTGGACTGAAATTGGAATGGTTTGTTTGAATGAAACTAAAGCATGGTTTTGAAGGAAGAATTGTTTGAAACGTGCTCGACCTGTGTGGCAATCTGCATTTAACCACCATTTTGCATTTGGATTTGCTGAATTTGCTGAAAGGGCTGCGTTGTGGGCAAACACTTTATTTAAATTCACTATTGGAGTGCATTTTCTGTATTGCTGTGTATTTTATTCAGCTTGAAACCAGTGCTTGCAAAACCAGTGGTAGACATATGTGTCAATAATAATAATAATCATCATCATCATCATCATTATTATTTATATGGTGCCTTTGTCACACCCAAGTTTGCTTTATAATTACAACCCCATTTCAAAAAATGTTGGGATGCTGTGTAAAATGTAAATAAAAACAATAAAAACATTTAGCTTTCAAAACTCCTGCAACTGGTCTCCTTGGTTCCCAAATGTTTACAAAGTGTTGTTGAAAGAAGAGATGATGCAACACAATGGTAAACATGCCCCTGTCCCCTGTGTATTTATTCAGCTTGAAAGCAATGATTGCACTAGTGAAAATGTATTGTAGGCCTGTTTCAAGTAAAATTGTGACAAACGTCCCAAACAATGGAAAGTGCCAAATCCCCCATTGAGTCTGTCAATACAGACTTGTGGTAAGGAAGAGAGGGACAAAATTCCAAAATGATATGAGAGATTGATAAACTCCTACAGAAAACCTTTACTTCCTTTACCTTTAGTAACCTTATGTTACTGAATTATAGGGTGTCCTTATATTTTCCCCACATGCTTTCTGAATGTTGGTTTACTTTTAGAAAAAAAGATACCTACTATTACTGTTCAACATATTAAAAATTTGTTGGGTTGTATTTTCGTTGGGACCTAAGGTTATTTGTTTGTGTATGAAAGTTGGTGAGGACCACACAATTGTTATTTAGTGAATTGTGATCCATAAAAACATAGAATTGAAAGAGAGTGTACTTTCTTTTACCATGACTGTACAACCACATATTTATCCTTAATTCAATATATTTGGTTCATATAGTAGCTTTCATAAAGGATAGGATCAGAACATAATGGTCATCAAGAACATGATGCTTCCATTCATCATATATCCATTACAGTACAGTGAAATTATTTTCTTGCATAGCCCAGCATAGCATAGCCCAGCTTGTTAGGAACCTTAGGTGCTACCATAGACTTTGGTCCACACCTTGTTAGTTACCTTAGTTGGTAGGATTTATCAGGGTAATAATTAGATGGGCTCCCAAAGCATTTGGTCTATTGTTAGGAGACTGTATTTTCAAGTCCAGATGATGCCACAGATAGTGACTTGAGTCCAAGAATGCCAAATTATCTTGCAGAGTTACTCTCTCATGTTAATCAGAGAAAGCCAAACAATTGTGGGCATCTGTGAGCTCATGTTTGCTGAAGACAGTAGCAGGTGTTCAGCTATGCTGCATCACAGCATGAAAAAAATACAGTGGCTGGCTTCATATGTCTCTTGAGGACGCACATGCTAGCCTTCTCACTCCAGTTGGTACTTTGGTTGGTACTTGTTGACTGGGACTGGACAGCTAGCTAGTGGAAGTGAAAGACCAAACTGGGAGGAAATAAGCAACATAAAATAATACATGTTTTTGAATAGTTTCATGTATCCTTGAAAACATTCTACTCACAGAATGCACAGGTGAGGCAATATCCACATGCACCCACACGCCAGGCCAGTCAAAACCCAAGTGAGAGCCAATAAAGAGGCCAGCACAGGAACTCTGAGCATTTTCACGGTCCTGCAGGAAAGAAAATGCATTTTACCATATACTGTATATAAGTAAAATATTGTTCTTGAGGATGTCCTATTAATACATGTAAATGGGGGATTTCTTCTGACTGATAAGCCATATATGCACATCTTGCTGCATGCATCAGTGTACATGTCATCAACATCGAAGAAGTGATGCTGCCAGGTATCTCAGTCAATATGAATCTTATACTATATAGCCAAAAGTATGTGTATATGTGACCATTGCACCAATATATGGGCCTGTGCTAAAGTGCTTCCACAAAGTTGAAATCACACAATTGCTTAGTATACTGTAGCATTACAATTTCCCTTCACTGGATCTAAGGGGCCAAGCCCAAACATGTTCCAGCATGAAAATGCCCCTGTGCACAAAGTGAGGTGTTTGAAGATATGGTTATGGATTGGAAGAACTTGAGTGGTCGGCGCAAAACTCAGACCTCATTATCATTGAATGCTTTTTGGATTCATTGGAATGCTAGCTATGCCCTATGCCTCCTTGCCTGACATCAGTACTTGACCTCACTAATGCTCTTGTGGCTGAATGGGCCACACTAAAATCTAGTGCAATGCCTTCCCAGAAGAGTGGTGGTTATTAACTGCAAAGCCATGACTAAATCTACAATGAGATGTTCAAGAAGCTCATACGGGGGTGTTGGTCAGGTGTCCACAAACGTTTGGCCATACAACATGCTGTAATACAGTCAAGTCTGTAAATATTTGGACACTGACCCAAAGTTAGTTATTTTAGCTGTATACCACTACAATTTGGAGTTGAAATTACACAATGAATACGATCTCAAAGTACAAACTTTCAATTATAATTTGGGGATATTTGCATCCAAACAGGGTGAATGGTGTAGGAATTACATCACTTTTTGTATGTGGTTGTGGTACCACAGCTCAGGAATACCAAAGGGCCTGGAAGAACATGGGAAAACAACTTTAGTAGATAACAGAAAAAAAAAAAAAACTTCATAAGATTTGCCAGATCAAGAACAACCAGGGGTAGGCATATCTGTGTCAAAGTCAACAAACAAGAGAAGGATTCACCAGAGTATATACAGAAGGTTTACCACAAGATGAAAACCATTGGTAAGCCTTAAATCAGGTAGATCAGACTAGAATTTGCGAAAAACCTTTCAAAAAATAAGCTTGTACAGTTCTGGAACAACATCCTATAGACAGCTGAAAAAATATCAACTTGTACCAGAAGAATGGGCAGAGAAGAGTATGGAACAGGCATAGAACTGCTCATGATCGGAAACATACCACTACATATTATGATATGGGTATGTACGACTGCCAGTGGAAATGGGTCCCTGTTGTGACTGTTGACAAAAGAAGCAGGATCCCTTGTAATAATGATAATAATAACAATAACAATAATAATTTATATGGCACCTTTGTCACACCCAAGGTTGCTTTACAATTACAACCTCAGTTCCAAAAATGTTGGGATGCTGTGTAAAATAAATAAATAAAAACAACAAAAACATTTAGCTTTCAAAACTCCAGCAACTGGTCTCAGTTCCCAAATGTTTACAAAGTGTTGTTAAAAGAAGAGGTGACGCAACACAATGGTAAACATGCCCCTGTCCCAACGCTTTTGAAGCATGTTGCTGGCATCAAATTCAAAATGAAATCAAATAAAAACCATATATTTTTAAAAACAGTTTCTCGATAAAATCTCTCAGTTTCAATGTTTGATATATTGTCTTTGTTCTATTTTCAATTAAATAGGTGTTTGCGTGATTTGGAAATCATTGCATTCTGTTTTTATTTACATTTTACTCAGCATTCCAACTTTTTGGTTGTATGGGGTTGTACAAGAAACAAACAAAAGTCAGAAAATACAATAACACAGTGTCCTCCAAAGGTTGCTGGGATATAATTTCAGTAAGTAAGTTGCTCATATTCCCAAAAATGCCACAAGAACAAGCAGGAAGACAGCGGCTGTAAAGGTCTGGCAGAGCCATTGGTGATTTCTACTTCCAGACTTCAGTCTTTGGCTGCAAAGCATTTGCAACCAAGTATTAAAAATGACAATTTATTTTATGATTGTTAGTTAGTCCAATTACTTTTGGTCCCTTAAAAAAGGGGAACCACGTATAAAAAGTGATGCTTTCACCCAACTGGGATATAAATAACCTCAAATTAAACCTGAAAGTCTGCACTTTGAGATCATATACATTATTTAACTGCAACTCCTTCAATATACTGTGGAAGACAAATAAAATTACAGTAGCTTTGTCAATGTCCAAATATTTATGGACCTGACTATGTCTAGCAGGATAAAAACAAATGGACTTTAACATTCCATTATCACTTTCATTTATCTAAGTTCTTCCATTGATCTTACTGCTACAGAGTTCTTCATGTCAGCAACTGCAGAGGTGAATTCGCTGAAGTGGAGTTCAGGGCAGTAGACAAGAGGATGCGTGAGATCACCGCTACTGCGGCCTGCTTTCACACACGCCGTCTCCCACTGCTCACTGTTGGTCATAATAGCAGCATGGTATTTTCCAGTGGAGATTCCCTAAAGCAATACATACCAAACATCGTATTATAGAGACTCTTCAAAACAAGTTTATTCTCTTCTTTCTACTTATTCCTATAATAAGCAGTACTATTTACTGTTTTCATGGCATATCAGCAAATTATTTTGACTCTTATTGTAAAGCAAAATGAAAATTGGTAAATTGTGTAATTTTATTTTTTCATATGAAGCAGGAGATTTTCTGAAAAACTGCACAGAGCATGAAAGATGCAGTATTACACTAGTGACTAAAAGAGGCTTATAATCAGCCTCTTATAAACATGCCATTTAAAACTAGATGAAAAATGTTGAGTACCTTTTTAAAATCATAATGGCTTGAATAGTCTATCTAAATGGTAAATGATACATGGAGTGTTGCAGAAACCGTACTCATAAACTGACTTAATGAATCTATGCTTCACTGCTGCTAATATTTTTCTACACCATGTGATTTTCCAGGTTTACTCATAAATCCATAAATAGTTATGCAATCAAAAATGCCATTATAATTAGATAAGGCCATTCGATAATTACCATATGCTTGCCTGTCATTCAGAATTAAAATACAACTACAGTAAGATTTTATTTTGAAAAAAAGTCAAGAAGCTTCTTCTACCCACCTGTGATATGCAGCCTACATGCAGAAAATGCTATTTAAGCTTAAAAACTGATATACACACCTGACCTCCAGTCAGAGTTGCCATATCCAGGATAATATCTGCAGAGAGATCTTTACTGGCGTATACAACACCGTCAGACAGCACCAACCTTCCCTCTGCATCAGTATTATTTATTTCCACTGTCCTGGTGCCAGAAAACAGAAATATGTTCAGTTTCCACACTGGCCTTAGAACAGAACCAAACTGATCATGCCTAGACCCAGTGTTTATTACTGTATCAATGCATTATACTGTACCATGGCTAGCTTTGTGGTTTTCAATGTACTTATGCTAAATAAATGCATATTTATGCATGATGCATAAATGCACTATGTGACCAAAGGTATGTGGATACTTGACCATCACACCCATATGTGAGCCTTCCTCAAACTGTTGCCAGAATGTTGGAAGCACGCAATTGTCGAGCATGTCTTTGTATACTGTACTGAATATTTTCATTCACCGGAACTAAGGCTCTGTTAACATGGTTTTAAAATATGTCTTGATCATTCATGTCACAAATGGACTGCCAAGACACGTTGCCGTTTACACCTGTGTTTATCTTGCATCTCCAAGCTGACCGTTTTTGTTCAAATTTTGTTACTGCCTACATCACTTCCACTAGAAGGTCAAAGGTCCCCTCACAAAATTATATTAAAACATAAAACCTGCAAACATACCGTTATTATTTTCTTGCACTCCAACCATGTACATTGGTGCTCCTCTCCATTTTTTTCTAGCATGTTGCGCTGTTACCAATACAACCTCCACGTCCAGCATTAATGAGGTATTTTCCTGTTATGTCCGTGTTGAGGACGCATCAGAACACATTAGCGTTTACACTATGGAAGGTATGTGGTTAAATGCATCCCAGACCACCTCGGCAAGCGGTTTGAGCGAATGCGTCTTGGAGGTCGTTTATACTTGTATTTAGCATTATCCAGTAGTGATCATATCGCCCAAGATGCATTTTAATACCAAGTGTAAACGGGGTCTAAGTAACCCAAATCTGTTCCAGCATAACAATGCTCCTGCTCCTGTAACATGATTTGCCAAAGTTAGTGCGGAAGAACTTAAGTGCCCTGCTCAGAACCCTGACCTCAACCCTGTTAAACACCTTTGAAATGAATGGGAATGCCGACCGTGCGCCAGGCCTTCTCGCCAAACACTTGTGCCCCAGCTCACTAATGCTCTTATGGCTGAATGGGCATAAATCCCTGCAAACACATAGGGTTGCAATGGTATAAGATTTTCACAGTCTGATAATCGTCTCAGAAAATGAAAACAGTTTCATGTTATAATGGTATATAGCATTTCACAATTATTATTATCAGTTACATTGACACTTAAAGGTCCACTATGTAGGATTCAACCAAACGTCCCAACATTACCCCTCCCTTTCCAAGCAGGTATTACAATGTACGGTGGCTGGCAGGTGCCTGTAACATACTGCCAAGTACTAATATTGACACATTCTTCTTTTTCTGTGCTAAATAATAATTATGCGCTTCCATTTTTCAAAGTTTGCGATCTGAAACAAGCAAACACTGATTTTATTTCTCCTTCCTTGTCTTCCTTTTTTCTTCCTTGTCTTCCTTCTGGTGCTTCCTTCCAGATTCATGCTGCCACTTGTAAAAACACTAAACATGGAAGGCACTCTAGAGCTTTGTCCATTCCAGGCTATCAAACAGGCTCAACATGGTAGCTCTGTAGAAGTGGACCCACATCACACCCCAAAAAAAAGCTAAAAAGGGCTCATTCTAAGCTTCTGAAAATGTACATCTTCACATCAGACAGCACCTTTAAATGAAAGTTTTCATTTCTTAAGGTTGGCTTGTTCTGAAGTTATTCATTGTAGGAACCCAGACAGACTTGTCTCTTTCCTCTTAGTGGTGGTGGTGCTACTGCTTCCCTTTCCTGTCTCATTTTCTTCCCTTTCTGCATGAAGCTGTCCTGTTCTTACAGAAGGCTCCCACAAATCATTCAGCCACAAAGCATGAGATGTGAGGCACTTATTACACCCACTCGGTGTATCTCACTTGTAGAAAGTCTTCCCTTATTACTTTCTTCATCTGTCTGGGGAGTATGTTGTCTTCAGCTTGCTCTGTGAGGATTTAACTGCCGATGTGTTCCAGTGTTGGTGTGAATGAGGACAGTATGACTCGATTCTCTGGGGCCAGGGCAACAGTGAGGTCATAGATTGGTTAAAGGAACTTGACATTCTCAAGAGTGGCAATGTCACTGTTCTTTGACATGCGCGGTCATGTACACTTGTCCAAGAAAATGCCTGAAGCTCTGCTCTGCTCTGACATGCTCTGACAGCTGGTTCACCCCTTGGATCTTCAAGACTTTGTTAATAGCCAAATATAAATTGTTGCCAAAACAAGTGAGCCAAACACAAGGAAACTCTAAAACCGCCTTCTTCCTATTTTTTTCATTGTCTATGATAATTCCACGCTGACTTGCCTTTGGAATTTTCCAATCCTGGAGCATGTTTTCAAACATTTCTGAGATGTTTGAAATGTAGCCTTGGGAAAAAATGAATCTGCAGATAATGGCACTTAAGTTGCCATTCTGAGGAGAGGTAGTGGACAATAAATCTTATAAATGGTTCCCACCCTCCACTACAGCTGGTCCACATGACTGTGGTGGCTGAATACCACACCGCTTCTTCAGCTGGTCTTCAACACTGGCTCTCCCCTCTTTGTACATGTGAGGGATTTCATTTGTAGCAAAGTATGTTCTTAGGTACTTTTGGACCAAACAGTTCTAGGGACTTGTTGAGAGGAACTACACCCTGGGGAGCTCCCCTGAGAACTACACACCTTCAAGGGCCTTTTTACATAGCATCTCAGCTTTTTTGGGATCTGGGTTGTAAGTAAGTATTAGTAAAAAAACAAGAACATGTTTGATGTGTTTCCTGCTTTGGCAGCCACTTTGCATCCACATTTATACCAAATGGATATCTGTCCTTTTGGGGACAACCCCACATTCATTTTTTGTAAATCCAAAGTAATCTCATGCTGCTGATTTCAACTTTTTTTTTCTGGGGATGGAGATCTCAGTGATGTCAGCCTGTCTTCTCACTACCATTTTCTCTGCTGCATGTGTGTGTGTTGCCAGTTGCCAAGTCTGACTGGAAGTCGGGAAAGAAAGGAGATGCGCATGTGAGATTCTCTGTTTGGTTGCAATTTTTAATACCGGTAATATGCAAATGAACGTGGTATGATGACCAGCAATTTTCATATCATGGTATACCACGATACTGGTATACCATAGCAACCCTACAAACACCTTCCAAAATCTACTGCAAAAACCTTGCCAGAAGAGTGGAGGGAGTTATAGCAGAAATGGGGGACTGACCAGGAATGGGATGTTCAACAAGCATATATAAGTGTGATGGCCAGGTGTCCACATATCTAAACTAAGCATACTATAGGTCCTTTTTTTAAATATGTGAGTGAACCTGTATTTAGAGCGAGGCAAAGTAAAGTATCTTGCTAGCATCAGCTTAAAAAAAATGTGTAAAAGATGTAGTACTGCGAGATAAGTGCTTACTTTCCAGAGTACAGTGTGTGGATATCATCTGGCCGGGTGGCTGTAGGCCCCACTGCATTCTCAGCCAGGCAGAACACTGCATGCAGGTTATCCTTAAACCCCTGATATAAACAACAGAAAATTACTGCAACAATAATTATTACCCTTAATACACCTAATTTTAACAGCATGCAGCATTCAAAGTACAGATGAGAATATATGAGAATAAAGTATATATGAGAATCACTTGAATCCTCTTATGTGGACACATGCCAAGAGCTTCCAACAAAGTCAGTAAATACCATGAAATACAGCCTTCTTTCCCTTGTACACATCAAGACATGTGGCTCTATCCATTTAGCAGTTTGTGACGAATGTCCTCTGAAGTTTGCAATAACCCCCTATCATCTCCTCAACCCTGGTATTTTTCATACCCTAACAGTGTCTTTTTCACATGAAACACTAGGGAACTCTGTGGCATACATTATCTCTTGGTTGGTCTTCTCTGATTAGCATTGCTAGCCCAATTATTTTTGTGTAAATGCTCAAATGAATGATTTATGTATAAATTTGTAAAGGCCCAAAGTTAGTCATTTTACTACTAGCATTGGATTAATTCTATTCCAATATGAAGTCTATGCCACATACGAAATGTACAAGACAATGGCAGTAAAATGTTTTTGTGCTGTGCTACCCCCAGCTTGTGCAATCATTTACAAACATGGTTCAAATTTCTTTCAAAGAAAAGTGTACCAGAGATATTAAGGGCAGAAGTAAATATAATAATGAATGTCACAATCATGTACTATGAACAGGGTTTAGGAAGTAGTGTGGATGGTATTGGCAGAGCCCTCCATTCCACCTCCTACCAAAAAAAAAGTAAATCTTACTGTACAGGGGCATATAAAATCTATTAAAACTATTGATTAAGCCAAAATTTATTTCCAATGCATATATTATAGTTAAAGGTTTCAATTTAATTTATTAATGATTTAGGCTACAACAGGTAGGCTAAATAATTTGTAGAGCTGCAATTAATGAATGAACGAACGCAATTTACCACAAGTGTGTCATTTGGAGGATCTCTAGGAAAACAGAAAAACTTGCTGTAGTCTTTTAGGAATTTATTTTTGCATTCGCGGGCACAGTGATTGTCTACCATCTTGACAATACAGTCTTTTTTTTTTTTTTTAAATAGTTAGCTGTTTGAATGCCAGATGACAATGAAATCTATATGTCCAGATTAACACCGGGTATAGCACCAACATCTGGCCACAGAAAGAATGGCTTTTTCACCCATCTCATTTCATACTCCTCATAGACTATTTGTCAGATTCATGTCAGATTGATAAATTACAAGGTGTTAAAATTATGACACAATGAATTTATGGTTTGCCACACAAACATCCATGAATTGCTTGAGAGAGCTCATATTTCACAGGTGATTGGTTATGATGATATCCATATGCCTAGAGTGACATTCTGGCATATTGCCACCATTTAGCAACAGAAATAGTCACTTTTTCACTCATCTGGTTGAAGAGCATCTGATGTCCACAGGAGGGCGTCTGCACCAGATGTGCAAAGGGCACCACTGTAATATGTAGCTGATTCTAAATTGCAAAGAGGTTTCTGATATCTTGCAAGGTGTTGAAATGGTGAATTTCTATGTCTCACCATGCAAAAAGGAGTGCATCATAAGTTCTCCATGCATTGCTTAATATGGATCAGACTTCACAGGTTGCTGGTTGTGATGATATGCACATGCCACATAGTGCCACCTTCTGGTAACAGAAAGAGTGGCTTTTTCACCCATCTCAATTAAACTGCTCCTAGACAGTTTATCAGATTCATGTCAGGTTTGCTATAGTTACTGGTTATGATGGCTATGATTATATCCACATGCCCATAGTGACTCTCTGGTATAGCAACACCATTTGGCAACAGAAAGAATGGCTTCTTCACCCATCTCAGCTATACTTCTAGGGTTGGGTACCATTTTGAATTTTATTGATTCTGCTTATCACTTATTGTTCTTATTGGTTTCCCATTTTGGTTTCATGAATGCAAAAAAATTAAATAAATAAATAACAAAAAATATCTATATTCTGCAGCAGTCCTGCAATTTAACCCTCTATACCCCAGGAGAATTCTAGAACACTAAAGTTTCACTGAGAATAACAAAGATATCCCGTTCATTTTTGTCATCCTATAAATAAATGGTTATAGTTAGAAAACAGACATAAATGATAATTACAAGCTTGTTTTGTTTGAAAAGGCATGAATTGTAATTTAACATTATATACAATATATACATAAGTAATATCGACACATAATAAAATCCACAGCTATGCATACACCCTAAAGCTCATTTCCACAGCCAGGTCCAGTTTGGACTTCAGGTCATGGTTTAGCATAGGTCGGAGAACCTTCAGCACACTTACACTTTCTCCCTGACAACTCTGCTTGTTGTTTTACAGGATAACTATGCATGGAAGACTCCATCCCATTTTCTTTATTCAGATTACCATGGACATGGGATAATATTACCTAGGAAGGTAACAACCCACTTTGAAAGTCCTAGTATGTACCCAAGTCACATCAATATATTTTATTTCAAAAACAACAAAAAAAAACCCAAAGTTTTCATGGCAGGTCTCCTTTATGATATACTGGCCCTTTTTGGATTTTTATGACTCTCCCCTCTTTGATGAAAAGTTGAGTGAACCTCATAAAATGTCCTATTATAGCAGTGACTTCCCCCCCTTTTTTCTTTTCCTTCCCCCCTTACTTGCATGTATTCTACAACCTGAAATGCTAGAGGTCTACAGTTTGGTAAAGTACTGAATGAGGATTTCACTTCATTAACAAATATGGTGAATAGTATATTTTTATACTTAAGGCATGAGTAGGTGTCAGTCAAATATAAATCTTTTGTATCTCCTATTCTTGTGGGATAAAAACTTCCATCTGGTTTCCAAATCAAGCTGTTATGCACAGCAACATTAAAGACAAATGAGTTAATTTCTCTTTAAAACTTTCTTCCATTGTTGGTATTGTTGTCATGATCTGTGATTCAAGTTGGAAAATTTTTAAATATTTAATAGTCTAGAAAATCCAGAAGCCTGGTACTAAAAACAGTCCTTTCAGTAGGCTTAAAGATGTTTTTTTTTTTATTCTAACATTGTCAAATGTCACTTTAATTCTAACTTTATCAGAAGGTCTCGGCATGTCTGCTCTCTCACACAAGAAGACTCTTACCTCCCCTGACAGTTATCTGAGCTTTCTAGAACCCCAATTGCATGAGAAACTACTGTGCGGATTCATCACCTGCTTGACAGTGGCTTTAAAAGCTCCCAAAATTGCAGCAGCTCCGCCACAATCTCTCTTCATGCCTGGCATTGTGCTCTGTGAAGAGAAATAAAATAGGTGTTTGAATTATAAAACAGTACAAACATTGCATGATTAACGGGACAGAGAGGGCTGCAATGCATTTTGCTTTCATAATTCTGTCCTTCAGCAAACACACAAAAGAAAAATAATGTGTATATATATACACAACCCGAATTCCAGAAAAGTAGGGACGTTCTTTAAAGTTGAATAAAATGAAAACTAAAAGACTTTCAAATCACATGAGCCAATATATTATTCACAACAGAACATAGATAACATA
>JAQQZX010000037.1:22141166-22159865 GCA_030068355.1 Notoglanidium maculatum
CTTAATAGTATTTAACTACTATTGTTTCTCTAAATGCAACAACTTATTCCAAACTTCCACTTATGTCAATAGTCTTCTTTCTACTGATTTTTATTTTTGTTAGATTTTTAGACTTATTTTATTATTTTTTTTTTTTTATTGTTTTTGTGTTTTTGTGTCCTTGTGTGTTGTGGCAGTCATCACATAGCAACTTCCTGTGGGATCAATAAAGTTTTCTGATTCTGATTCTTATAAATATTAAAGTAAATATTTAAAATTCATATCTATACATATGCCATAAAACTCATTTCCATAGCCAGATCCAGTTTGGATTTCAGTTTTGAACAGTACCTGCAGACTTATTTATTACATTTTAGATCTTCTTAAACATGATTAAGTAGTATTTATTATGTATTTTATAAATTTATACTAAATACTGAATTGTTTAACAAACTCTACTAAACCACATAGATAAGATTAATCATAGCCAACAAAATCAATCAAAAGGATTTCCCTTATTCTCTGTTGCATGCTCTCTCTCTCTCTATCTATCTATCATACACACATGCACACACACACCATGAGAATGGAGAAAGTGATTCAATGTGTCATGAATTTACTTTTTTTATGATGCATTCCATGTTATTCATGTGAATTTGATCAGTTGTGATCACTGATCGATTATGCCAATGCTAGGACCTGCTATAGAGTTAGATAGTTAGAGATAAACAGGAAGATGCTTATATTACTCTTACGCTTTTTATTTTTATTTTTACATTTCTCACATCAACATGATTGTCACTGTCATCCAAACATGGTGGACTGTCAGCATTGGAGCACATAATTACTGTCTCATCTGGTGAGAACAAACTCCGAATGAATCTTTTACTATAGCAGACCATAGCAACCATTGCTGTGAAATACAAGCAGGCTGTCGGTGGCCGCTCTGGGGTATAGAGGGTTAATTTTAAAAAATATGGGTAGGATAGTGCAACATTAGGGTGAATTTGCTGACCATCAATTACTCTTACTTGGTTAAAGGCATGCCTCTGGGCCTCATCACGCAACTGCTACAAGGGGAATTCCCACAGCGGTGGAGGGGCAGAGCCCTCCCCACATCCTCTGCCCCTTGAGCTGGAGCTGAGATCAATGGCCCTGGCCCTGCCTCTCCAGCCACATTAAGCACATTTCATATTGTCCCTCACTTCTGCAGGTCCCATCTACAAACATTTTTCATCCATTTACTAAAACCCTGGCCAATTTGACCCACAACTTAGTAGATGGGTGAGGCAAGAACTAACTACTGCCTCTACTCTACCCTTCTTAATAGTGATTGATACCAGTTTACTGATGACTGACAGTTTACTGATGACTGACATTGAATGACACCACTCTGTGCACACATGACACCTTCACCAAATGTGCATTTCCTGATGCCCTGCTTT
Source organism: Notoglanidium maculatum (assembly GCA_030068355.1). NCBI lineage: Eukaryota > Metazoa > Chordata > Actinopteri > Siluriformes > Auchenoglanididae > Notoglanidium > Notoglanidium maculatum. The sequence continues at coordinate 22,142,591 of JAQQZX010000037.1, forward strand.
GAATCAGGATTTGGTGGATGGTTGTCTGGGTACCCCCTGAGCTTGTTAAGGTCTGAAGTGTATAGAGTATACTTCCTAGTACTATGCAACATATTTCTGTTCAATAGGGGGAGGCCTGCAACATGTCAGTGATCTGGATCACCGTATCCACTTCCATGAGAGAATGCTGGTCCTGGAAATGACGGCTTCCCCGCTGCATCCAAGGTGGAGTGTGGATTTGGGGAACAAGTTTTGGGGTCCTGCCAAATCAGTCACAAGTAGCTGGAACCACAGGGGGGAGAGACAGAAACAGAAAGAAACAATAGAGCCCTCTGCTATGTCACCTGAGTTTCAAGACCTGGAAGTGTCATAGGTGTTCCTTTGGGGTCCAGCCAAACAATTGTAGTGCTGACGTCCTTCAGTACTGCAGCTGCGCCCAGTAAAATTTTGCACTGATTATGAAATATTATTAATGAGCTATAAAGCCATGAATGGCTTTGCCCCACAGTACCTGAGCAAACCTTTTGTCTTTTATGTTCCACCATACATGGTTCAATCACACGGGTCTTTATTGAAACCTAGAATAATAAAGACTACATCAGGGGCAGAGCTTTTTTATTACAAAGTCCCACAGTTATGTAACACATCTTCCAATAAATGTTTGGGACACAAGCCTTAAATCTTTTAGACTAGTCTTAAAAGGTATTTGTTTAGTTAGTAGAATTTCTCTCAGTTAAAGGCACAGATTTGGATAGTGCATAGACATAAAAATAAAATGGTGTTAAATAAATAATTTTATTTTCTTTATGATTAAGGTGCATAATGCAATCATTGACACATTATGTTTAATTTAATGTATGAGTTTTTGGTATAACCTTTAAGTTCAATCAGATTAATCACATACAATGATTTATATATTAATGGAGCTTGTGTATTTTTGCATTTATTTACCTATTTGTTTGAATATGTTGCATATGTTCACATATAATTCAGAGGTTGTATATATCTTTTGATTTGTAGGATCCTGTTTTACTGTCTTCTGTGTTCCTTCTCTTTGACCTTAAAGTTTGTTTTGGTTTGGTGGATACAAATTCTCTGTGTGTGTATGAGCCCCTCAGACTGTGTTATGTGATACTGCATGTGTGAAATCTGGTATTTCTTCTTCCGCAAAATAAGACATCTTAATCTGGATTTTGGGAGTCTCCTGGTTTTTGAGTCTTTTTAAGATTATTTATAACAAACCTAAACCTCTGTGTCCTCTCTTTTTGAGAGTTCCCTTTTTGAGATTTACCAGTGGTTTACATCTTGTGATAAACCATCTGTACTTATGTTAAACCCTCTGGATGTTGAGAACAAACATGTCCCATGGCATCAGGCTGGCAATGCACAATCAGGCAGTAGAAAATCTCCAGCCAGTAACACCAAAGATGCATGGCACATCTGGCAAGGTATCCAGGCCATCATGAGTTACAAGATTCTACCATGTGTTGCTGACCCCGACACTAATGTCTTCCTCCCAAATACACTCAAATCCTTCTATACACAGTTTGAAATACTAAACTCTAAGCCAAAGAGGAGTCCACCCCTCTGTTGGATGACCAGGCCTTCTCTATGTCCTCGGTCTATACAAGGAAGTCACTCTCCAGAATCAAACCTCGCAAACATGTCTGATAACATGAATGATAACATGCTTCATGTGTCAAACAGGTTTGCTCCCCTCAGTGAGAAACCTGAAAGAGCTCTTATAGCTCTTATCTTATAAAGCTCTTATAGGAAACTCTATCTTAAGGTATATAAAATTACCTAGCCCTTTAGGGGCACTTTAGTTAAATGAATACCAGAAGCTAGGGCACTGGGCATAGCAGGTAATCTTTTAGACAAACATGGATTTTCTAAGAAAGTTATTCATGTAGGAGCTAACAATATATGCTTTTGTCAATACAATTCTATTTGTATAGTGCTTTTTACAATGGACATTGTCACAAATCAGCTTTACAGAAATATATAAATTCCAGTTATAAATTTTAAACATATGAATTTAAAAATGCATCCATAAATATAAACAGTATATATCACTATATATCCCTAATGAGTAAGCCTGTGGGGATAGTGGGAAGGAAAAACTCCCTGAGACAACATGAGGAAGAAACCTTGAGAGGCACCAGACTCAAAAGGGAACCCATCTGGGTGACACCGGGTAGTGTGTTCACAAATAACTCACTTCTATAACTGTGTTATATGGTCACAAATTTACAATTATGTAGTATGAAATTCACTATAATTTACTAAAATACACTATATTTGTAACATGAAGTCTATTTTCTTGAGGTCTTCAACTGATTCACTGATGGAGATTAGAGTGCAGGACTGTTCATGGCAATTGAAGTCCTAATTCATTGTAACAGAGCTGCTTCTGTCAACAGCAGTCCAATGCCCTTTTCACAATTTCTAAGTGTATGTTCAGCCTGTTCATATGGGGCCATTCTCAGCAGGTTTCCAAGTGATGATAACACCAACCAGAAAAAGGACATCAGGATGGATCAGGAAGGTCAGAAAAGTGATCAGGACCATTGGTATCTCAGGGGTAGCATGTTCAGCGCAACAGACAGAGACAGCGAGAAAGACAGGTTCCACTATATTGAGGCTATATCTGTTCCCCAAGCTAAACAAAAATGTAGAAATACTAAAAGAGTTTGTTTTAGTAACCTAATTAACATAAAATTAGATCATTCTGAATGTGTAGCCAGCATCTTTGATCTATTAAATCTGAAACACTTTTTGTTAATGAAGTTATTACTGATCAGGAGTTTAATGTACTATGTTTAACAGAAAAATGGATTAAATAAATGAATAAGTAGCATTAAGTGAAGCTAGTCCTCCCAGATACAGTTATATACACCAGCCTCATCTAATTGGCAGAGGAGGAGGCATTGCAGTTATTGATAATCTAGGCAACACACAAATACATGGTGTCATACCTGCACCAGCTCCGACACCCTCACCTGAGATGTGGGCATGAGAACACATCCCCAACCACCATCGGCATGGACACAGACATGCACTCCGATAACAACTCGCCATCCAACTCAGAAATGGATATTGTCATCAATGAGCACTCCATTACAGAAATGGACTACACATCCCAAGACACACAGCTTACAAATAATATGGCGGTGCACCTCCCGTGCTTAAGGTTACCTGGGTTCTGAGTAGGAGCAGGTGCATGCAATCACACAGGGAATAAAAGGGACTCTTACACACACACTTCTTTGCGAAGCATTAGCTCAGCTCCTCTGTGTGTCTACTATTGCCAAGCCTTCATTTTCTGAGTGATTACCCTATTCTGACCTTTTTCCGTGTTTTGACTTCCCGAGTTTGATTTTGCCCAGTTTGTGTGGTACGCTGATCATCTGACCTTTTGCCCGTTTACGACTTACCCTCTGCCTGCTGATCTTGTGCCTCTGCCTATGTTGTTTTAATAAAGTGTCTACTACAATTGCATCCTACCTGGTCTGGGTCACATGACACCTGGACATAAATTTTATGTGTTTGAGGTTCCTTACACTAACATAAGTAGCCACCATAAATAAGTATACCCATTCAATTCCACTAATTGTTATTTACAGGCAACCAGGGCCATTTGTTTTTATTTAATTGAATTTTTTTAATTTGCAGACTTCATCTCACACCTGGTTGCCTCCATAGACATTACCATTAATTGTTAATTTATTGTATTTAATGTATTAATTGATAACCCAGAAGACACTCTGAGAACGGTGTTCATGTCCACTCTAGATTCAGTAGGGGTTAATCAGAACATAATAGGACCCACTCATGATGCTGGTCACATCTCTGATCTAATATTAAATGTCAGATTAAGTATAGAGAGTGTAGTCACACATCCACAGTCTAAAACTATTTTAGACCATTATATCATCTCATATTATTACTTAGTAATAATATATGCACCTTGCCATGGTGTTGCGTCAAAAGAACATTCACATCAGCTACTGCACAGAGTTTTATCAGTAATCTCCCAGAATTATCAACTATGACTGGATCAGCATCAAATCCCCCAGAACTTAACCAGGCTACTAAATGCTTAGTGTCAAGAGTATAGCAAAACAATGTAGGTCCACTTAAACGAAAAATAATTAGAGAGAATAAAATTTGCACATGACACACACAACCCTAAAACAGACCACTCCGAAATTAGAATGTAAATTGTGGCAAACTAAATTGATAGTATTCCAATTAGCATGGAACAAGAGCCTATTTAAACTGTACCAAATTATGCTTACACTAGGAATAAGACCACTACATAAACCTTCACACCTTCAGTATGTAGTTGCAATAAATGTAATGGATTTTTTCAATGTCATTACAACATTACATACAAAACATTAGACAAAAAAATTCAGACTATGAATTTAAAGTCAGATAATTTGATAACTAACCCTGTAGTTAACAATACAACTATATCAGATTAGTGATTAGAACATTTTACCCCCCTTCAAGAAACCAAGCTAATTTCACTAATTTCCTCATCAAAATCATCAACCTGTGTACTAACTAGATCTCTTACCTACGTTTCCTCAAACAGATAATTCCAGGAGCAATCGAGCATATTCTATAAAAAATAAATTCTTTCCTTAGCACTGGCTACATGCCTAAATCCTTTAAATTAGCAGTTCTCAAACCCCTGCTTAAAAAGTCTGACCTGAACAGCATTTGATTTATTCACTGCTGACAGGATGTAAAGAGAATTTCAAGAAATCTAAAAAAACAAAATGCTTGCAAAATAAATTGCCTACCCCAGCTTTAACTTGGACGTATGTCCTTGCTTCTATCTCCAATAAGTAGGAAATTATAAAATGTGAAATGAAGACAATTATTCTGGCATTATACTATATGTTCTTGTAACTGTTGGAAGTTGGACAAAGGGAATACATTATACCAAGTAATACTTGTGGCTTATTTAATGTATTATGCTATTGTAGCCCAACAATTTTGGAAGTATTTTTATTTTTACACCATAATAGACTGTTTGACTAGGAATATTAAAATTTATTTTCACATTATGTAGAAATAACTATTTATTTATGCAACCCCTGGCAAAAATTTTTTTTATCTCTACTCTTGGTGGATGTTCATTCAGTTGTACTTTGTAGCAGAAACAAAATAAAATCACTGATATGACACAAAACTCTTATTTAACAGATGAACTTGTAAACCATACCTGAAAAAAATTAAATGAAATTGTAATTAACATTACACCTTTTTCAGATCAAGTAGCGGAAAAAAATTATGGAATCACTCAATGATGAAAAAAAAAACATGGAATCATGAAACCCAAAAATCACAATTAGTACTTTGTTGCACCTCCTTTGGCTTTTTGACAGCCTGAATTCTTTGAGGCATGGACTTGAGAATAAAAAGCAATATTCTTAAGCAGTCAGGTTCTAACTTCAGCTTTCAGTTTTCCAAGATGGAGCCTTGTCATGGACTTTTTTCCCCCCAATTTCCACCATAAATCTTCAATCGGACTGAGATCTGGACTCTTTTCTGACTGTTATTGACTTGATATGCCTTTCCTGAAGTTTTGATGCTCTTTGCTCTGTAGCAAGATTCATTACCATTCTGAAGAATGAGTTCATCACCACCAAACCTACTTTTGATGGATTTAATGAGAAAAGTGTTCAAAATTTTAATGTGCATCTGTGCATTTACTGTAAAGATTGCCATCTCCCCAGGGCCTTGCAACATGCAACCCCATATCATTAATGACGCCATTATCATTAATCAAAATTAGTGGAAATTTGCTTTGTTTTATTTAAGCAATCATCTGTATATGTTTCATTGGAATGGCACAAAACAATTTCCAGCATCATCTCCTTGGCCAAAGCAGATTTGTGATTCATCACTGAATATCACTTTCGTCCAATAATCCACAGTCCATGACTACTTCTTTTTAGCCCACTGTAACCTTGCTTTCTTCTGTTTTGGTGTTAATAATGGTTTACGTTTGGCTTTTCTGTAGGTAAATCCCCTTTCCTTCAGCCGATTTCTTAGTTTGGTCACAAACATTGATTCATGTTTCCGCCCATTTGTTTTTTAAATTTCTTTTGTTGTGCATTTTCTATTTTCAAGGTATATTGCTTAAGTTTTCTGTCCTAGACACTTTGACATCCTCCTTGGTCTACCTGTATGTTTCCCTTTTACAACCTACCCTATTTGTTTGTACTTGCTCCAAATTTTAGATACAGCTGACTGGGAACAACCAACATCTTTTGTCACACTCTGTGTTGAATTAGCTTTTTGAAGGAGTTTTATAATCCTTCCCATTGTTTCATCTGAAAGCTCTCGTCAGTGACATGTTTCCTGTCAATCAGCCAAGTGCAACAGCTTGTTAAGGTCTGAAAGCACTCTTTTTTAACTGCAGATTAATTTGCATATTTAGACAGGTGTTTGTTTTAGAAATGCAAATTACAAGGTGATTACATAATTTTTCTTCATCCTCCAGGAGTAGGGATTCCATGTTTTTTTGCCAGGATTTGTATACATACGAAAGGGCTAACCTTGTAAACTTGTGACATGGTAATGGTTAGCACTACAACAAAGAATTTATGAGCTAGATGAGTGGCTAAATCAGCACACAAAGCCCTTAGAATACAAGTCAGATAAATTAATTGATACTCCTTGTACACCTCCCAAAATAGGTAACTACTTAAAAAAACATTTTACGATTATATAAATGAACAAGATGAAAGACTGAAAACATGCCCAACCCCCACATGTTCAAAAAGCTGTTCAATGAGCACAGCACATAAAAATGGTCCTATCAGGAGTTCTTAGATGTTACTGTTCATGTTTCAAAAACTGAATAAACAGGGGAAAAAACTTTCATGGACAGATAGTGAGAAAATATTCTTTATATATAGGGCATTTCTTGTACAGAAACAGTGCTGTGCAATAAAATGCTTTATTCGTAGCTTAAATGAAATGATCTCTCAAAAAACACATGAAAAAATGGTAAAATCAGAGGTCTCAATAGAACAGCAACTTTAAAGCCTAATGCAGCAGAATAAAGAGTGGATAACCTACAACAAACACACCACAAGATTAATTCTGAGCCATGCAATTGCCTGAAACCCTGTGGCTTAAAAATGCAGTAAGGTCCACAAATATTTGGACACTGACAAAGTTGTTCTTATTTTAGCTATCACAATATATTGGAATTGAAAATAATGAATTTTGAGTGCACTGTGGAGAATTTCATTTTTACTTTGAGGATATTTACATCCAAATAGGGAGAACGATGTAGGGATCACAGTCCTTTTTCCCTTTGTAAAGGACAATTAGTTACTCAGTTGTTCCATGGCCAAGTACATCTTATTTCCTTATTATTTCACTTATAATAAGTAGATACATGGTCTCGAGTTGAAAGTCTAGTATGGGGCACTTGCATTTGGAATGTGTTGCTATTTATCTCTTTATTTATTTATGTCCAAACAGCTGTCACTGCCAGGCAAAGCAAAGCATCATTAGAATGGAAAATAAATCAAAACAATCCCATCAGAGAGATGGCAAAAACATTAGGTGCAGCCAAATAAAACAGAAGACAACTGTGGTAGATGACAAGAATTCTTTACCTGCTGAAGAAAAAACACTTTACAACAGCTGGCTTGATCGAGGACACCCTCCAGGAGGTACACTATGAAGTGTGATCAAAAGGTTCTGTAACTGTTTCTGTTGCGAATTAACGGAGCACGGCACGGTCATGCATGTGCATGAGTAGGTCCATATTAAAAATCCAAATGTGCACATGTGCATGTCACAAAAACACATTTATTACAGTGCCCAATGTTGACAGCATGACACCACATGGCATACTGTCTCATGAAAGTTACTGCTTTCTCCTGCTGTATGTGCATGGCTGTGTCATGCTCCATTCATTCGCAACAGGAATGCGCTAGGAACATTTTGAATGCACCTCATATAAGGCCTAAAGTTTGTCACCTGGCAATGTGAGCCTTCCCCAAATTGTTGCCACAAAGTTGGAACCAAACAATTGTAGAGGATGTCTTTGTATACTGCAACATTATAACTTTCCTTCACTGAAAGGGAAGAGACCCAAACCTTTTCCAGCATGACAATGCCCCTTGGTTTGCTAAGGTTCTGCTGAAAAATCTCAAGTGGCTCGCACAGAGCCCTGACTTCAACCTCACTGAACACCCTTGGGATGAACTGGAACGCTGACTATGCCCTGGAAAGCCTTCCCAGAAGAGTGGAGGTTATTAAAACAGCAAAGGAGGGGCTAAATCTGGAATTGGATGATCAAAAAGCACATACGAGTATTATGGTCAGTTGTCCACTTACATTTGACCATATAGTGTAGGTGTATCTGGGTGAAATTCAGCAATCAAGAAAAGACATATTATCATAGTCATATATAAGACCAAAGCAAATACAGAGGATTTACCACAGGATGTTGGTAAGCCTCAAAAATAGAAAGACCATAATAGAGTTTGGAAAAAAAACTACCAAAAAACAAACAAACAAACAAACAAAAAAAACACAGATATGCACACTCTTAGGGAAAAAAATGAAGCAAACCCAATATTGCAAGACATTAAGCTTTTAATGGTCTCAACAGCAAATCATTGGTCAGGAAAATTAGCAAGAATTAAACAAATAGATAAAGTAAATTTGTGTGGGACAGCTTTCCCCTTGATTCCCTTTAAATGTTCCCTTGATGTTCCTTTAAAAGTGTTGTGGGTAAACTTGCAGACGGATTTTTACAGAAAGAAGAGTCCATTTCATTCCACTCAATGTTAAAGTCTTCAAACAGAAAACATTTTGGAAAATTTTGAACACCCAGTCAAGTTATTTTCAGTTTTATATAATTTAAACATTTAAATATTTTAATGATTTTCTCTTTGCATATCAGAAGACTATGTAAGTGAATTTCCCTGTTTCCAGCTTTTCCCCCCAACAGTTTCAGCAATGAGCACTGATGAACAAAAGAAGGCAGAGGTCTCAGAAGTGCTTTTTTTAGTTCTTGTTAATTTTCTGCCCGGTGATTTTTGTTGAGACCATTAAAAGCTTAATTTTGTTCAATACTGGGTTTGCCTCATTTTTTTGTACATTCCTGGAACAACAAATGGACAGATGAACAAATGAGACAAAGATCAATATGTTCCAGGATGATGACAGAAGAAGGGTATGGAGAAGAACATGATATGGAGCATACCACCTCATTTTAAAGCTTGGGCATGTAGTATGGCTGCCAATAGAACTAGTTCCCTTGTATTTATTAATGATACAACTGCTGCTAGATGAATTCTGAAGTGTAAAGGTTCCCCTCCAACAACCCCCTCCAAAAGTATTGGAACAGCAAGGGCACTTAATTTGATTTTGCTGTGCACTGAAAACATTTGTGTATGTTGTGTAATCAAAAAATTAATATGGGAAGAGTGAGAAGTTTCAGCTTTTATTCCCTTGCATTTATATCTAGTTATGTTAAACAGAACACAGCATATTCTGCATTAAACTACCCAGTTTTTTATGGGGGCTAAAGTATTGGAACAAATTCCTTGCTCCCAGTAACTGCATCAAGCCTATGACCCATAGACACCACCAGATTTTTTGGTTCTTCATTGGTTATGCCTTTCCAGGCTTTTACTACAGCATTTTCTAGTTATCTGTTTTGTGTGGTTTCTTCACTCTTCTTTCTTCATTCTTCTCTTCTGGAGGTGAAATGTATGTTCAATAGGGATAAGATCTGGTGATTGATTTCCCCCCTGGTGAAGTTCTTTGTTGAGGAGGCAGCGTGTTATGGATCATTGTCTTGCTGCATAATAAAGTTCTTCCCCCTTAGTTTGGATGTATTTCTCTCTAGATTGTCAGACAATATATTTCTTTACAATTCTGCATTCATTCTGCTACTACTATCATGAGATACACCATAAGTAAAAATGAATGAGCTTGTTCCAGAAGAAACCATGCAAGTCCAAGCCATGACACAACCTCCTCCATGCTTCACAGATGAGCTTGTATGTTCAGGATCATAAGCAGATGACTCCTTTCTCCATACTTTGGCCTTTCCATCACATTGGTAGAGGTTAATCATTATTTCATCAGTCCATAAAACTTCGTTCCAGAACTGTTGTGGCTCATCTCTGTACTTTTTTGCAATTTCCAATCTGCCTTTCTGATTTTTACTGCTGATGAGTGGTTTGCATCTTGCAGTGTAGCCTCTATATTGTTGTTCTCAAAGTCTCCTTTGAACAGTGGACTGTGATCTTTCTACCCCTGCTCTTTGGAGGTTGGTCATGATGCTACAGACTGTTGTTTTGGTGTTTACTGCTCTCACAATTTGTCATCAGTTTTCCTTGGATTATTGTTTTGATGTCTGTTGCACAGTACAAGAGTGGTTTTCTTCTTTTTCAGGACATTTCAAATTGTGGTACTGGCTACACCCAATGGTTTTGAAATACCTCTGATGGATTTTCCTCCTTTTCTCAGCTTTAGAATGGCATGCTTTTCTCTTATAGACAGCCTGCTGGTCTTCATGTTGGTCTACCCCTTTTAACCACAAATGCAGTCCTCACAGATGAAATTCAAAGTTTAAACTGAGATCCCGTTTACACTTGCTATTAAAATGCGTCTTGGGCGATCTGAGCACTACTGGATAGCGCTAAATACAAGTATAAAGGACCTTAAAGACGCATTCGCTCAAACCACTTGTCGAGGTGGTCTGGGACACATTTAACCACATACCTTCTGTAGTGTAAACGCTAATGCGTCCCAATGCATCCGGAACACGAATGTAACAGGAAAATACGTCATTAATGCTGGATGCAGTGATTGATTTGGTAACAGCACAGCACACTAGAATAAAATGGAGGGGAGCACCAATGTACATGGTTGGAGTTCAAGAAAATAACGAAGGTATGTTGCAAGTTTAACGTTTTGATATAATTTTGCCCGGGGACCTTTAATCATCTAGCAGAAGCGAAATTTGAACATCAGCTGGACACCTTAGAGACGCATGATAAACACAGGAGTAAACAGCGACCTGTCTTGGCAGTCCATTTGTGACCTGAATGTTCAAGATGCATTTTAAAGCAAAGTGTAAACAGGGCCTGAGAGTAGATTTCCAGGGCTAATTAATGATTAAACAATCAATCTAATATTACACACTTGGGTAACAAGAAACTCTTGTTCCTTCTCATGTTCTTTAGAAATTTCATTTGAAATTGGATGGTTTGATACAAAATGTGTTATGTTCTATGTTGTTTAACATATCTAGATGTAAATATCAGGGAATAAAATCTGAAACTCTGTTCTCTCTTTTCATACTTGACCTGAACCCAATTGAGCATGCCTTTCGCTTGCTAAAGGCAAAAGCAAAAGAAAAACACCCCAAGAACAAGTAGGAACTGAAGACAGCTTCAATAAAGGCTTGGCAGAGCATCACTAGAGAAGAAACCTAGTATCTGGGTATCTGTGGGTTTCTTTCACCCATTTGGATGTAAATACTTTTAAATTAAAACTGAAAGTCTGCATTTTAAGCTCATATTAATTCTTTAATTTCAAGTCCAGTATACAGTGGTAGATAGCTAAAATAACTTTCCCAATGTCCAAATACTTATGGAACTGAATGCACATGAGCAGTACTGGATAGAGGAGCGGCCACTAGGTAGAGTAGTGGTTGTCAAAGCTTTAACATAAACCTATAGGGTTTTCAGTTTGCTAAGTATTGCACCTACTGTTGGAAGGACAAGTTTATTTCTGATGAGCAGCTCCAAGGGAAGAAGCAGCCAACCACATCCCTTTTAATAAACAAGGAACTACAGCTGTGTCATCACTTAGACAAGATAGCTGAAGTAGATATACTTAATATATTAAGAAATAAAAACAAATATTAAATTTATGGGGCTGACCTATAGCATAAACAGTTCATTATGCCCTAACATCAACTATCAGACACCATCGACTGTCAAAAGAAAAAGATGACTAAAAAAAAATAATTAAACCAACACTACAGAGAAGTTGATCTGCCCAAAGCTTACTATCAACATTGGAAGCATTTTTCTGACATCAGCCCTGTGCCTCTCAGACATGAAGAACTTCATATATATGTTTTGAGTTTATGGAGAGATCATATGATCCTTTGTATTGTCTATGTGACAGATGCATACGCAACACTTCAAAGAGCTTTTAGTGTACATGTAAATGTAATAAGCTAGCAATTTATGAACTGTGTAAACAAAACAGGCATAACTTTTAACTGACCTCAATTTAACTCTGCAGTTCAGATGACAGTATACCAGATCATAATAGCTTGGTATGAGTTTTTAGCACTACCGTTTCTAAAATAGTTCAGTGAATGTCCTGAATGATGTAATTTTCTCACTACAGGGATAGTGCTCAGTTAATGTATTCCCCTAATTGTTTCTTAGAAAACAAGGTGGAATATTTTTTCTTTTCATTTTACATAATTCAATGATCCAGCACTACCCAAATGATATGTCATTGCCACTGAATGTTCAGCATTCAATACTTTTTGTTTTGTTAAGTTTGTTTCATTCATAATGCATGCTAATCTCTTCTTTATCTTTACAGGAGTAACTTCCCTACAGTGACACCGATGACAAAAAACAACACAATTACAGCAATGACCCTGATGCTCAAGCCCTCCTCCTTCACTGTGACAGATGAAGGTATGGAATGATGAGCTGCCATCACTGTGTTCTTCCTCATCCGCAGACAATCATCTTCCTGCTATGGAAGAAAATACAAGAAATGGGGACAATTATACACCGTTATATAGTATTTTATATTTGATGCTTCATCTTGTCATACATGTTTCTAGTTTTCAAGATATTTTAAGCTATCTGCTAGCTAGTCTGTGAAACACAACATTACCCTAATCTGTTTATTTTCTTCTCTTAGTCGCTGCACCTCCACCTGAAGTCTTCTGCACTCCTCCATAATCCTCTTCACCTCTCCATCATCCAGACTGGACCCCAATTTCATGGACAATGTAGTTGAATCCGATTTAAAAAAACTTGAGGAAATCTTACTGGTGTCCATGTCATGCTATTAACAGAATACACACACACAAACACATACACAGTAAACTCATGAGATTAAGTCTACTCATCCAAAATGACACATAGAAAGGTAACATACATACATTATTGAAAGACAAAAATATACACTCACTGACCACTTTATTAGGAACAGTAGTACAATTCCACATTCATGCCATTATCTATTAGCCAATCATGTGGCAGCAGCACAATGCAAAAATCATTCAGATACAGACTAGCAGCTTAAGGTAATGTTCACATCAAACTTCTGCATGAAGAAAAAGAGTGATCTCACTGACTAGCTGTAGCATGGAAGTTTGTATCAGATGGGCTGGTTTGAGTATTTCAGAATCTACTGATCTCCTGGGATTTTTGAAGCAGAACAGTCTCTAAAGATTACACAGAATGGTGCAAAAAAAAACAAAAAACATTGAGTGGGCAACAATTCTGTGGTTGGAAATGCCTTGTTGATGAGAGGTCAGAGAAAATTGGTCAGATTGGTTTGAGCTGCCATGAAAGATATAGTAACTCATATAATCACTCCGTCAACATTAGTGAGCAGAAAAGCATCTCAGCATGCACAAAACATCATACCTTGAAGTGGATGGGCTACAACAGCAGAAGACCACATTAGATTCCACTCCTGTTAGCCAAGAGCAGAAATCTGAGGCTTCCATGGACATGGTTTCAATGGACAGCCTCAGACTCTTGCTCTTTCCTGACAGAGCGGAACCTGATGTGGTCTTCTGCTGTTCTCAAGGTTGATGCGTTTTGCATACTGAGGTGCTTTTCCGCTCATTACGATTGTAAAGGGTGATTATTTGAATTACTATAGAGCTCCTGTCAGCTCAAACCAGTCTGGTCACTCTCCTCTGATCGCTCTCATCAACAAGGAGTTTTAGCCAGCAGTCCCGCTGCTCACATGAGATTTGTTTTCCCTTTTTTCCATACCATTCTTCGTAAACTCTAGAGCCTGTTATCTGTGAAAATCCTAGGAGATCAGCAGTATCTCAACTGCTCAAACTAGCCCTTCTGGTACCAATATGTATGTCATGATCAGTCACAGAGGTCACACTTTTTCTTCATTCTGATGCTTGATGAGAACAATAAGAGAAGCTCTTGACCAGTATTTGAATGATGTTTTGCACTACACTACTGTCACATAATTTGATGATTGTACAGGTGTTCCTAAAAACGGGGAAAGTAAGTGCACATCCTTTTTTCTTCACACAGACACAAACAATTCCATAGTATCTTGACCAGAGCAATCATACATTTTTAGATTTTGAATAGAAGTACAGCACATTTACCGTTTTCTCATTCTCATTTGGCATTTCAAAGACACATCGCAGCTTCGAGTCCATCAGTTCCTCTGGCTTGGCCTCTTTCCACTGCATGAGAAACAGATAAAAGTGAAAAAAAAAAATGGTTTGAACAATGGAGTAGACAAGAAAATGGTCTTGGTCTACAAGATTAACTAGGTAGTGAAGTCCCTCAGAAACTGTGACAGTTTTGTGATGCAAATCTTCAGCATTGACTGACTTTTACACACACAGACACAAATTTTCCACATCTGTAATGGAAGACGTTAGTAGCAGGTGTGTTAGATTGAAAATCTTGTTCCTTTTCTGTCCTTTTTCTATCCTTTGACCCCTTTAACCCTGTTGCCATGGATTGTTATTCTGGCTTTCCTTTGCTCAGATTTAAAGGTGTCCTTCTTTCTTCCCTGTCCTGTGATCCAGATAATTTAGGTCCTTGTGACATTACCAAAGATGGTTTGGGTTACGCTATCGTAAAGAACATGATATACTGTTTCTGATTTATCTTATGTCGCACTCCAAGGGGGGGGGGGGGGGGTTGCAAAGTCTAATAGAGATTGAACCTGAATAAAAGTTCTAACAAGGTGCTTTAAGTTGCTCTAGCTTAGATTTCTTCTTTTCTGGCAAGGTAGGATTCTGACCTTTGTCTATTATCTATGTGACTCTGTTGGATCTAGCCTTATGCCTATATTATTGATGATTCTGTAGAGTCTATGCTAATTAGTTCTCTTAGGCATCTAATCAAAAGTAGTTGCAGTCTCCTTTAAGCTGTGAATTGTAGGCAGAGCTTACTAAAATATATTGAAGGTGTATATTGTAGTGTTTGTTACCTTTTCTTGTTCAGTTAGATAGATACCTATTCCTTCTCAGCCCTACTTCAACTCACTGACCTCACTCCTGACTAGACTGCGGACATACACTCTTGGGCAAAGAAAATGAGGCAAACCCAATACTGCAAAACATTAAGCTTTTAATGGTCTCAACAGCAAATCATTGGTCAGGAAAATCAGCAAGAATTAAAGAAATAAATAAAGCAAATTTGTATGGGACAGATTTTCCTATTCATTTCCTTTAAATGTGGATGTCTTGTGGGTAAACTTGCAGATGACTTTTTACAGAAAGAAGAGTCCATGTTCCACTCAGTGTTAAAGTCTTCAAACAGAAGATATTTTTGGAAAATTTTGAATACCAAGACAAGTTAGATTTATTTTTTTTGTATTTTATATCACTTAAACGTTTAAATATTTTCATGATTTTCTCTTTGCATACCAGAAGACTATGTAAGTGAACTTCTCGGTTTCCAGTTTTCCTCCCCCAACAGTTTCAGCAACGAGCATTGACGAGCAAAAGAAGGCAGAGGTCTCAGGAGTGCTTTTTTTTAGTTCTTGATAATTTTCTGCCCAGTGATTTTTGTGGAGATCATTAAAAGCTTAATGTTTTGCAATATTGGAATTGCCTTATTCTTTTAACCCAGGAGTGTACGCCTCAAACCTCTCTCTGTTGTCACATCTCACATACCTAGAGGCTCTCCACCACAAACCAGAGGTTTAACTACCAGTAACCTCATCAAAACCCTCCACTGTGGTCTCAGTCTAAAGTCTCAGTGATGTTAGGTAGGGTTGGAAATTGTTTGAATTTTTTTTATTCCAGTTCTGCTTATGGGTTATGGTTTTTATCAGTTCCTCACTTGGGTACCATAAAGGTAAAAAAAGAGGATTAATGTTCAGATAACAAAAAAATATCTATATTCTGCAGCAGTCCTGTAATTTAACCCTCAATACCCCAGGAGAATTCTAGAACACTACAGAATTTCTCTGAGAATAACAAAGATATTCCTTTAATTTTGTCATCCTGTAACCCCTCAGCAGGTCAGTCAGTCACGACATGAAACTAGGAAATACTTCAAAGGTTTCAATGGCAACAACCCTTGTTTTCTTTTTCAAAATAAAGATATGGTGTTCATGTATCCACAAAATGTGGAATTATTTAATGAATGAGTGTTTTACTATAGCAGAACTTCCTTTAAAATTTGAGCTGGGTACGGTCGTTAGTAAAATATGAGCAGGCTGTCGGTGGTTGGTATGGAGTATAGAGGGTTTTAAGAAAAGATTTGATGTGTCAGTTGTTTTCATTTTCTTTATTAAAATGAAACTACACTTTTGACTGTTCACTGTCTGTTTCACACTGTTTTCACGCATGCTTGCATACTTCTAAGCAAATGGCTGCTGCGTGCTGATGCATGACGTAGTCACCTACACAGGTCCTCAAGCATATCCTTGCAGATATGTAGGGCTTAAGAACTGATGAGCAGAACCATGTTTTAAAAAAATTGGATACCTGGAAGCGCGTATTTTCTTACTGGTTCTAATTTGGAACCTACTTCCAGTTCCCAACACTAATGGTAGGTGGGCTCTGGAACTGCCAGTATGCCACACAAAGTAGAATCATTATGGCTTTAGCTTCTTATTACACTCACCACTTGCTGGCACTAACTGAAACCTGGCTCACTCAACAGAACTCAGCTATACTGGGTGCTCTGTTTACGCTTTCTCACACTCAATTAGATACCGACAGGGATGGTGGTACAGGTTTCCTGTTACCTTCATGCCTCTTTCCCAGTCTCATCTGATCATCATATCCTTCAAATTCCATGCAGTAACAGTTACACTCTTCAAAAGTCAACAGTCAAAAGTCTGGACACCAGATACTCTTCAACACTCTTCAGCAGTCAAACGTTTGGGCACACCTACTCGTTTTCATCATTTTTTCTTTATTGTTTATGCTTTCTACGTTGTAAAACTACTGAATACATCAAAACTATGAAGTAACACGTATGGCATATACTGAATTATGTGGTAAACAAAAAAGTGTAAAAAA
>JAQQZX010000037.1:22176791-22190588 GCA_030068355.1 Notoglanidium maculatum
AATCTTCAGTTTTGTCATGATTTTTTCTTATTTGTATCCAAACATTTTCGCTCCCGTAAGTGACTTATCAACAACGGTTTGTGCAGCCTGGGCATGTCTGAACAAGCTTGACGCTGTCTCGGCATACTATAAAGGTGGCTTTCATACACCGATCCTGCTCATTTGGTTAATATAGAGTGTCAGTGTGTATGTATAGTATCAGTAGCAATATAAGAGTAAGCTTGATGCTATAGAGGTTTTGGTGTCGGGCGATATGTCTCGTGTCAGAGTCCGCACTATTCTCAACAGAACTGGACACTTCCTAAAAAGTTAGTTTCAGGACAGAAAAATGTGGCACTTGAATCGCTTGTCAACCCAGCAAAAATATTTTTGCCTCCTCTTCACATAAAACTGGAACTCATGAAGAATTTTGTGAAAGCACTGAACAAGGAAGGTGAAGGTTTTCGTTATTTAAGACCGATATTCCCATGAATAACTGATGCCAAGATCAAAGAGGGCATTTTTGTTGGCCCCCAGATCCAGACATGTTATGAGTGACAAGTGGTTTGAAGATCTGTTAGTTGGGCTGGAAAAAATTGCCTGGAAAGTCTTCAAAGACGTTGTTGACGATTTTCTGGGCAACTACAGAGCAACAAACTACATTCAGCTGGTAGACAAACTTCTCAAAGCATACAAGACAATGAAGTGCAACATGTCACTTAAGATTAATTTCCTCCACTCACACTTGGACTTCTTCCCCGCAAAACATTGCTACGATGGAGAAACGATACCAGGGCAATTGGAATCCGTCAGTGCTTGCTGACTGCTGTTGGACACTGCAACGTGATGCACCAGACATTGAATACAAAAGAAAATCAGGAGCAAAACATATTTAATTCTGTTGAATTTAATAGCTTATGTGAAACAAACATGACTAAACACGTTATTGTCAGTAAACATACAGTCAGTCAGTACCTACGTGATGCAGTAAAACCAAAACTATATTTGTGCATACCCAGTAGGAACCTGTCACAATCAGTAAAAACCTTTCAGGAAGCAAAACTTTAAAAAAAAAAAAAATTGTTGTGCAGTGTAGTTCATGCCTGGGTGGTGTGATGCAGCCTTATGCAGCCAGTCAAGTCTGGTATATACTGAGAAAACAAAACTTGATGGAAAAAATAAAATAAGACAGAAGAAAATGCATATTGCAAGATATGCATTTGCTTCTAGCTTATTTTAATTTCTTTCTTTTTTTTGTAGCTTCTTAAACTGCATGCACCACTGCTATACATCATTGCAACTTTAGAATCTACAAAAAAGATCTTTTGCAGACACCACTGCAATAGATCATTGCAGTAGGTCACTGCAATGGATGGAATCTATTGGTGATTAACCAATACTATTGTCAGTCATCTCAAGCCTTTCATTGGCACCTGCTCCCCTCTGTCCTCTTTTCCACATAGTCTGGGTCTGATGTCTCTTCTCAACAAACGCAAAAAAATGGGTTGAAATAAATTTTGTCTCTCTTACCCTTGTGTAAAACTGTAAAAATGTTTGAAATGCTGAAATAGTACACGCACACCCCTAAACTATTTTAGCCTGATATTTGCTTTTGTTTCATTGTATGGCAAGTAGCACAGAGTGACTCAGTAATAGGCATGAGGAAATGATGTGCTTATGTCTTTAAAGTCTGTGATCTCATCAATAGCTGATGTAACCACATGTGGAAGGGATTACTTTGGCAAACCTTTGTCAAGCATTACAGTACAGAGTTACATTCAGAAATACTATGCAAGTCTTTATTATGCAAAAAGAAGCCTTATGTTAACCATGTCCGGAAGCAGCACTGACTTCACTGGGCTCGGAGGCATCTGGGATGGATTATCATACAGTGCAAATGTGTATTGTGGTCAGATGAATCGGTATTCCAGGTCTTTTTTTTTTTTTTTTTTTTCTTTGAAGAAATGACCAAAGAAAAAGGACCATCCAGATTATCAGCAACCAGTCCAAAAGCTTGGGTCTGTCATGGTATGGGGATTGTGTTCGTGCCTTTGGCAAAAGTAACTTGCATGTTTGTGATGCCAGCATTAATGCAGAAAGTACATTGTGATTTTAGAGCAACATGTGCTGCCTTCAAGATGACATCTTTTCCAGGAACATGCATGCATTTTTCAACAAGACAATACAAAACTACATGCTGCATACATAACAAAGGTGTGGCTGCAGAAGAAAAGGTGAGAATTTTGCCAGAAACGTCTGCCAGCCGTAATATCCACTGAAGGACCGTGGTTCTTTTACACATGGATATTTCCAAACAAGTGCCTCAGCCACACTGATAATTTGCATCCCTGAAGGATATGCTGTGTAAGAATGAATAGCCTGAGTCAGCTTTTCAGTTATATCTCTCTTTACACTTTGGACAGAAACTACAGCAAATAAAACCAAACCTTCAATCACATCTTGATGGCTTCATTTCAAATCCACTGTAGTGTGTACAGAGCACATTACCAAAATTGTGCCACTGCCAAAATTTTTATGAACCTGACTGTGGTTTTAAAAATCTAGACCTTAACCCAAATAGCTTGTGAGCTCATATAATAATCTAATATGTGCAAAATACGTAATGCTTCAGGGTAACCAAGTGAGATTTAGAAAGACAATATGCTGCCAAAGGATAAGAATCACTTAGTGCCTGGTGCTCAACTAGAAGGACATGCCCTGATGACTTGAGGTGATATGATGTCAGATGCTCATTGTAATAGGAATTATGAGTCTTGACAATGAAACTGAAACTGACGACGACATGGAAGCATACCTGGGTACAGTTGAAAGGATAGCACAATGCACGGGATGGCCCTAGCCTTTCATCAAAATTACATTCCCAGGAACTTTATCGCCTTCACTTGCCCAAGAGGTCGCGTATATAATTTTAACGAAAGAGGTAGGATTTTATAGTGTCTTGAGAAGAAGATTTTCTGTGTTTTTGAGATTGATAATTTAAACCCCCATTTGTTCGCCCATTCTTCCACTTTATGTATTGCCGCTTTAATTCTTGTGTTTACATGCAATACATTATGACCTCTGGCCCATAATGTGCGGTTTTCTGCATATAGGGATTTTCCCATGCCTTGTTCAACTGATGAGATGATGTCTTTAGTCATGATATTAAATAACAATGGGATACATACACTCCCTTGTGGGGTTCCATTCCCTACCGGATATATTTCAGAATACTCTGTGCCTACCCACACCTGTATCTTTCTGTGGAACAAGAAGTCTAAAACTCAATTATACATCCTGCCACCTATTCCTAGTTTTTCTAGTTTTATAAGTAAGCCCTCAGTCCAGAGCATATCATATGCCTTCTCTATGTCAAAAAATACTGCAATCACCACTTCCCTGTTAGTCTAAGCCTTCCTAATGTCCGACTCTAGGCATAACACTGAATCCATTGTTTTTCTGCCTTTGCAGAATCCATTTTGGTAAGGAGGGAAAAAATACTTTCTAGTTTGTATGTTAGTCTTTCTGTAATCATCCGTTCCATAATTTTACACAAGTGAGATGTTAATGCTATTGACCTGTAGATAGTATGTTCTGATGGATCTTTCCCTGGTTTTAGAATAGGACTATTTAGAACTATTATTGCATGCCAAGCCCAGCTCCTGAAAAACAACCTCCCACCATAATCCCTGCTCCACCAAACTTTACACTTGGCACAATTCAGTCAGACAAGTACCGTTTTCCTGGCAACCTCCAAACCCAGATTTGTGTAACCTGCACATCTGAGAAGGCACCATTAACAGATGGTGCCTTCCAAATGATGTCGTTTTTTAGTGTTATTGTTTTCACACTTAGGGGAGAGTGGGAGAACACAGGAGTAGCAGAGAAAAAACACTCTTCAGTCTGACTTATTTTTCAGAAAACATCTGGTCCACACTCCATACCAGTAGTTGGCAGTAGTGCATCTATGGCTGCAGAGGTTGACCTGCTCAGGAGAGATGGAGGGAGAGCCCATATATGCGCACAAGCAAAATCTTGCTGACTTGTAGCGTGCGGTACGATGGAAAAAAATTGCTTGACTATGATTGCGGGAATTATCGACAGGCCTGAATGCTAGGATTGCAGAACTGATATAAAGGCCAGAGGAGGCCCACACAATACAGAAGTAGAGGGAGAATGGAAAAAAACCCACTCTAGCCTACTTTCAGACCAGAGAAACTTTTTCATAGTTCTTAGAACAGTTGGTGGAATGACCTCTTTGTTGTGTGTTTGCACTGCAGGAACTGAGAATGATTTGATTGATTATAGTTGTTAGCATACCATTTTTAGGAACTTTTTTTAGCTCTTACTTCAGGGTAGGTACTCTCTCCGCACAGTAGGAACCATGAGTGACATAAGTGTACGGTGAATGGTCTAGAAATAAGTGTATTCTTTGTTAAGCAGTTGTTTGTACTTGTTGGTCACTGTGCATTATAATGACAGGATAAAACAGACAGGAAATTGCAAAATGTGCTTGCAAAAAAAAAATCCACATGACCGCATGTACAGATGAGAGAAGCTCAAACCCGAGGTTGGCAAACTAAAGTAAAATAATAAAAAATCCTATACGATCTTTATTTATACAGAAATGCATGAGTGCTGCTGGCAAATCCATATGGTAAAAACTTAAACGAAGTCTAAATCACTGAATCACCAATCGATTTATCTCGTTGCTGGATATTTTTCGTTGCTTTATGAAAAATCTTCATATTGTCGTATTAAATAGTCGAATCCTGTTCGATTAGCAAAATTCTGTGTTGTGTTCTGATTTAAAGCCTTAAATTCATTGAATACATTAGCTGTGGAAACGGCTAGTTAGCATTTAAAAAAACAAAACAAAAAAAAAAAAACTATCACTTGTTTAAGACGGCATATATCACTTGTATTCGATTTGCCAGACTGTCACTTCAGCTTTCCTATTGGCTGTGAGAATCCACACAGGAAACGGGCCCTTGATGGTGTGTACTTCTTGGGGGAGAGACTTGTTCCTCTCAACTAGTCCCTAGAACTGTTTGGTCCGAAAGCACCTTATATGCGTTATCAGAATATGCCCAACTTCGCAAGCGCAATGGAGTAGACTGCAGTATGCTGAAGGAAAACCACTTTAGCATTATTTTCTTTTTTTCTATTCTTATTTGTTAATGGACACATGATTTATTAATTTTAAAATCAATTCAGTTTAATGTGATTTATGTATCTGTTGTTGTTCACTCATGATTTACACGTCTTTTACTTGGCTCATAATGTTCTGTCCTTGCTCATGTTTTTCTCAACAAACCATCTTGTTTATTATAAACTGGTTCTTGGTCTCCTATTTCTTTAGATATCTTACTTCTGCTGAAACTGTAGTATTTTGATGGTCATCTAGAATGATTTACAGTGCCACTCAATCATGCCAATAGCACATGTACACAGATGATGCGAAGAAACTTGAAGTTCTGAGGCAAACTGCACTCTGTGATGGACTGAGAGGTGTTGGCTGTACTTAAGAGATCAGTTTGTAGGTCGCACATGGCACAGGAGTGATGAGGCTTACAAGCTAATGGTGGACACAACTAGTAGTCTCTCAAAAAAAGGATAAGGATGCACTTGCTATGCCTGAAGAAATGACTAGGCGATAATAGGGAGTCTATTGACAACATTGGAGGACAGGTTACAAGTTGCAAGCCATTTTGTACATAGCTCCAAGATACACAAGGTCTGACACAGTATTTGGTGAGTAGAATAAAAGACCGGAAGTGACCGCATGTTTGGTACATATAAGTACTATTTCACTGTAATTGTGGGAGATCTTGGCATGTTGTGTCCACACACAAAAGGATGTTCAGATGTTAAAATGCTGAAGCTGTGAGTTGGAAAAGGAATTTTTACAGTGCTATGAAGCACTGCACTTCAAGTAGGAATGAGAGTTTGTGGGTTTATAAGGGATACTAGATTTCAAAATGATTCTTTTGACTTAACATTCCTAAAAATATTCTCTTGGGATGAAGAATAATTTATGCACCACTGTGCAGCATATAATTACTCGTATAAATTCTTAAACATAATAATTACTCTGCCTGAAGTTCGCTTCAATTGAAAATCATTTTTGGGTAAAAATGGAAGGAGAACTGTCTTGGACTAAAGCCACTGCTTACTTTCACATAAATCAGGGGCCTATGCCTTGTAAAGGCATAAACATTAGTTTCAGTCATGTGTCTTAACAAGTTCATGGTGATTGAAATATTAGTGAAAATTAAGAAGCATTTATTTCCAGTGACCCTGTGACCAACAGGCTCAGTTGTATTTTAATACTTAAATTTGGGCATGATTGCTATTAGTGAACTGTTGTATTTAACCTGTTTCACAAAAGTAATGCGTATTAGGTCTGGTTTATACTTATGGGTTTGCATATTTTTGAACATGTGAGGGCAATGTGCTTGCATTGGTAATCTGATCATGTCTGCTAGAGGCAGAAAACTGAAAACTAAAAGTCTTTTTCATAGCAGAAACAATGGAGAGACAAAACCGAACAATACTACTTACTTCCAGGTTCTAAATTCTAATATGCAGTATAAGTATTAAAGTTTTGAATCAGTTGAAGACTTGCATAGTGTCTTAAAGAGAAATTATTAAATAATTTAACCTACCAGCTGAAACAGTTTCACTTAATTGTTTTTAAGTACCACAGGACCTTAAACTTAGATGTTTAACTATAAATATCATATAATTAGCATGCATTACATGACCAGATGAGCTGCAGCTTAACACGTTTTTTCTTTTGCTGCATATAAGTGCCTTCCTGGATGCTTTGTGGTCATTTTAGGAGATGTTAAAATTACATTGGCAGACTAACCCTTGCAAGAATAGGCAAGCTTCTTTACAGCGTTTCTCGGTATGTGACTGGGCACCCATCCCTGCCTCAACTAATCAGCGTTCACCTAAAAGTTGGTTAATAATTCACAACATGATTTTGGAGGTGTCCATGTCATCCTGTCAGATTGCCTCTGCATTCTAAGTTTAGCCGTAAGCCCCCTTCCCATTTTGCTGTGCAAATACATTTTAGCACTTATAAACCATGCAACTGCAAAGACCACCCTTTAATCCAATTATGTGCACCTCTGCAAGAGTCTTTGGGCATAAGTTATTCTATAAATCTTCTTGTTCATCTGATTGCAGAGCTTTAGCTATATAGATATGATTAGAGTTTCCCTTTTCAGAAATCTGTATATGCAAATGAGGAAACAAATTAAGTAATTGGGGTAATGTTTTAAATTATGTATATGAATGCAGACACAAATGTACAACAAAATGGTATGCAAAAAATATTTAAGAGGCCACTGTTAATGGTGGTCAACATTAAAAGTGGTCCATTTTTTTCCCCATAGGTGTTTTTCATTTTGATTGTGGAGCATAATATTTATTTACAAATTTAACATTAGGTAATCAGAAAGACTAGAAATTTGTCTGCGTGCACTATGAATGGAGAACTGATACACCATATAAATAGCATGACTTAGCTCAATACCAAGTACTTCTGTTGTTCAATAGTTTTCAGATTAATTGGCTATAAAAACAGATGGATCTATTACTGAGGTTTTAATCTTTCCCAGTTCTGGTTCAGATGGAGTCAGATTAATTATTGCCATGCTAATGCTAATGCTGATGCTGTTTTGCTAAATGATGTTTCTCCCTTGTGAATTAAAGTGCTTAAATTTTGTTTAACTGTAGGGCATCAGGTGAAGAAGCAAAGGTGAAGCCATTCTTGCCTAAGGACAAACAGTTTCTGTTAACCCGTAATGGTATGTAGCGTCTTATTGGACTGTGGAAACGTTCATTCATAAAGCAATGAGTTAAATACATAATTGAGTGTAAGGTCAATTATAATATATAGATTCATAATGTATTGGCTAAAATTCATAATGTAGCTTCCTCTGTCTCAGTTCCATGTTACAAGCGTTGTAAACAAATGGAGTACTCTGAGGAGCTTGAGGCCATTATAGAAGAGGATGATGGAGATGGAGGATGGGTTGACACGTATCATAATTCTGGTGAGATCGAAATTGACTTTCAAAAAGTTAACCCGTTTCTGTAATTGTGTCTATATTAAAAATATTTAAAGTAACTTTAATTCTAATTAATAAAAATATTCATCACTTTAACATTACCAGGGACTGGTATGATGGAGGCAGTTCATGAAATCTCATTGGAGAACAAAGTAAGATGGTAACTGTACATAAAACAGAGGAATTTCCATTTAGTACTTACAGACTTGGGCATTTTCTTTAAGCTGAACATGAATCTCTCTTCTCTACCCCCCCCAACCCCCCCATTTGAAGGATAATATGAACATGAATGTGCATGTGGGCAGTGGAAATAGTGATGATGATGATGATGAAGTGGAGGCAGCAGATATGAAGGGTAGCTGCAAGAACAATTTTAATATACATATTTTATAGGTTTTAATGGATCTTGATCATCTTGAAATACAAATACAATAACTGCTGTGTAAATATAAAGCTAGTCTGTATATTTCAGAGTATGAAGAAAGTGGGCTTTTGGAAACCGATGAGGTACGTTTTGTGCTACTTATTCTTGTATATAGACATTGGTGATTTATTTGTGCATGTAAATATTAAAACTTACTACTTTAACATTTGTGTAGGCCACTCTTGACACAAGTAATATGGCAGATACATATAAGTGGAAGGCTGAAGCAAGCGGAGAAGATGCCATTCTTCAGACAAGAACCTATGATCTATACATAACTTATGACAAATACTATCAAACTCCTAGGCTGTGGCTTTTTGGATATGATGAGGTTCATGCACAATCCTCATGACACAAAAAACCAGCAGACATGTTATTTTAGTCTTTAAAAGCACAGTCATTATTAGCATTACATTTTTATCCTTTTGCACTGTTTCCCAGGAAAGACAGCCCCTTACTGTTGATCAGATGTATGAGGACATCAGCCAGGATCATGTGAAGAAAACAGTCACCATTGAAAACCACCCACACATGCCTCCTCCTGCTATGTGCTCTGTGCACCCATGCAGGTACTGAAATTCAGCCAGCCTACACAAAAATTGTTTTGTGAATAATTCTGTTAATAAATGCTAATAAATGTTAATAAATGCCCAAAAAAGGGCCTGACCCAGTATGGCCTCTCAGAGTAGGAAATCTTTCACGGTTTTGTGCAATTTTTATCCAACTCTTGCTTGTTACACACAGTAAATCCTTGATTTACAAATTATAGGTGTCCTTGATTTTGCAGTATTTGCACCAATTACAGCTGCTAATATAGTAGGTGTCGACGGATATGTATTTTCAGGGCAGGTGTATATAATAAATTATAGATATAAATGACACACATGTATATGTATATATGTGTGTATGTATAAATAAATGTAAACCTTGAATAGCTCTTAACAAAAATAGCTTCGCATAAAAGAAATGGCGATAACTGTATAAAGAGCTCATTCATAAATAAATACATTTTCATAAATTTAGGAAAATTAAAATTTCAGTAAAATGGAAGGAGAATCGATTCAGATCTGCTCCCATTCTTTTCATGTATTGCTATGACTTTACTGAAAACACACTCATGCATGTACTGCTTCATTCCAGTGTTTCTCACAAACAGCAAAAAGCATGTTTTGATCGGATTTACTTCACACATGGTTCACATTGCTACCAATCCAGTAGTGCTTGCGGGTGAGATATAGCGACAAACTAGGAAGGGTTGATTGGTTGTTCTCAATGCTTCATCCACATTTCAAGCAATTCAGTAATGCTGTGGGTGGGATATTGGGCCAAGAAAGGTTTTTTTTTTTTTTTTTTTTTTTTTTTTTTTTTTTTTTTTTTTTTTTTTTTTTTTAATAAATGTGGTTGCTTCAGATTTTCTCAGCAATGAAGCAAGTTCAAGTGTCGATTCTTTTTCCCAAAATATATAGTCATGTTTACATCGAATACTTGGCAGAAAAAGAAAATCATAGAATGTCAAAATACTCAATTACAACATGATACTGTAATGAAAGGTGGAAGGGTTGTTCATAAATGTTAATTTTACTATTCACTGAATGCAGGTCTAAGGCTTCTTTCAGACCACAAATCTAATTTCACTGTTCCGATTTTTTGCTCAGATCGGATTTGCCTATTGTGACGGTTCACATTCATAATTACAAGTGACCTGTATCTAACTTTAACAAGAATGCGCCTGTCCTCCGAAATGACATGAATGACATGAACACAGTGATACAAAATTGCACTAGTCCTGCATCACCAGTGACAAAAAACGTATTTGTGAGACGACTAATTGTATTACAACCAACGAAATTGACATGCTAGTAGCTAATGTATGCACCACATTTTTCTCTGGAGGATGGCAAACAGTTCATCAGCTGTAACTCTCCTCCAGTATTGTTTTACTGTGTGCTGATGTTCTGACTATTTATGCTATCTTGGCAAAACATGATACCATAGTGTGATAAATGCTGCTGATAGTGGAGAATAAAGTTTAGCTGCTGCTCTTAACCCAAACCCTAACCTCAACCCTAACAGTTAAAGCTAACCCTAAAACCACAACTTTAAACCTAACATGCACCCACTAAGGAGCATATCTCAATAGGTAGCACAAATAGCCAGAACACTATGCTGGATGATGACACGCACAGCACGTGCATACAGGCAATAAGCCTCATGAATTCCGATCCGAGTGCTCTCATTCAGGTTGCATAACCGCTAATTGGGTACGTATGGGATTTAGGACCACATATGAAAGTCACTCAAATCTGATTTGAAAAGATCAGATTTGCGTGCCCACACAGCCCTGAAAAGATCAGATTTGTGTCACATCAAGGTAAAAAAAAAAAATCTGATTTCAGTCACTTCAGCATGGCAATGTGAACGTAACATTTTGATAAAATATCCCCTACACTGAGCTGTAATTAAAGTTGTAACACCTTTTAGGAAATTTTTTTTTTTTAGAAGTAATACGGAGAGACAATTCATGTAAGGCTGCAATTACACTGGATGAAACCTGGCCGGACCTATGATTTAAGTTTTGTGACCGTATTAACCCTGTCAAATGCCTGTCGAAATCTGATTTGTCGATCCTAGCCATGTCTTTAGATAATCAAGTGGTCATCAAATCCACTTGTAGAGTAGCGCAAACATGAAATCTGACAAATTTCAACAAGGTCGTACTTAGATTTCTTAAAAAAAACAAACAAACAAAAAAAACAAAACAGTGATTTTAATTAACATCTCCCCCTATGGGTGACCACATGCTGAACTTTGCAAACGAGTATGGTGTTTCATGTTCAAGTTTCATGCAGTTACAAACTCCACCCTGCTGGGATGGTTTGGCATGTGGAGGCCATATTGTTTACAAATCAGCTTGTTTTGGATAATTATTAAGCCTCAGATTCCACTGAGTATTTGACACTAGTCTTGTGGTGATGCACCAAAATCCTAAGACTATTATGCTAATTGGCATAATAAAATAGCATTCAAATAGTGCCAATCCAACAATTTGAAACTGAACATAACTCCATAATAATGCTGGTTTTACATCCAGACTCCATGATCTGTTTTTACTGAGAGATTGCAAGTAATGTGCTACTAAACACAATTTGTCAATTGCACTGCATTTCCTCTTTTTGTTTGTCAATACAGCAGCATGGCTGACAGCATAAAGTTAGAAATTTCAAAAACAAAATCAACGTCAGCTATATGGATTTTTTTTCAATGCGCAGCAGCAACTGGTTTTCAGGTGAATAAGAACTCCTACCAGTAGTTGAAAATCAGGATGAATCAGGCAGGTCCGGAGAGCAGAAGGGGTCGGTGTCACTAGCATATCGTTCAGAATTCATATAGAATTACCATGTATCTCTTGACAGATTATGCAGAATCTACCTAACACAGATTAGGTATTCTCATGACCATGTAATAGTTAAAGAAATTGTACAACATGAACAGAGTGGCAGGGACTTCAGAAAGACTAGCTTTGACAGCATAACTAAAAGGGAGAGCCAGAAGGTTACAAACATGATGGTGCCCTTTGACATAAAGTAGCCAGCCACTCCAAAGTCAACAGACCTGTGTGAACACGTGACAGTGGGGAAAGGGAGCGACAACATCAAACATTCAATTTTACCAAAACAAACCTGTGAATTCTCCAGATCTGCCCCTTTGCCAAAGAAAAAAAAATTAACAAATGCATTGACTAAACAAATATGTTTTCAGCCTAGATTGATGATCTAGGCTGAAATGAGGTCAACAACCTAGACAATGATATCCTTGTCTAGGCTAGGCCTAGACAATGAGATCAACAACCTGAGTGAGTGAACTTGAAAGTGTGAGAGTAGGGGGTGACAGCATCCAAACATCCCAGTTTACCAAAACATTTTATGCCTGAGAACCCTCCAGATCTGCTCCTTTACCTAGTAGAAGACTATTAACAAAAGGCTTGGCTAAACAAATATGTTTTCAGCCTATATTTAAACACTGTGTCCGTGTCCTAAACACTCATTTAAAGGCTGTTCTATAGCTGTGGGGCTTTGTAAGAGAAAGCTCTTCCCTCTGCTGTAGCCTTTACAATTTGAGATACCAGCAAAGAGCCTACACATTTGATTGAAGTGGGCATGGTGAATCATAAAAGACCAGACATTTGCTCAGGTACTGCAGCGTAAGTCTTCAGTCAGTGCTTTATAAGTCAGTAGTAGTATTTAGAATCAAGTATTTTAAATTGTATACACAGCTAGCTTCTGATATATTTCAAGACAGTTTGATTTCTTTTAAGAAATAACATCTTATTATAAGCATTTGTTCTATGCCATACTAGCTAATTTAAAGAATAAAATTAAATACTTGCTTTCAGATAGATTTAAGTTTTTAGTGACTAGAGTTTTATTCAGAGTGACTAGTTTCAGGAGTTCTTGCCAAGAAAAATTTGCTTACCTTATTGGCAAATTTTTTACATTTTTTAATTTATTTTTTAAACAATAAACTTTTATTAAATTAAACATGGCTTCTTTCTAGTTAGTGCATTTAGTTTTGGCTTTATTTAGCTATATTAAATTAAGAATGTAGTTAGTTAATTATTAAAAGAAGAAGAGGAAATCTGATTCCTCTGATATGGTGCATTGTTAGAGCTTGTTTTTAAATAAGTACATCTCAAAATTAGCTAGAATATAGTAGTAAGATAAAGAAAGACAAAATATTTAAAAAGATTGACAAATTTTTGCCTCATAAGAAAAATAAGTATAATATATAATGCCTTAAGAAGTAAGGCATGTGTACTTCCCTGAAATTAATTTTTTTTTGTAGGTCATTGTACATCTGCCAGATAAAATTATCTAAGCAGACAGATCTTAATGATTGAATTATGCATCTTAATCATAAAAGAAAAATAATCAAAAAATAACCACAGCCCCCCCCCCCCCCTTTGTATGACTCTAAATCATCCACAAAGCAAGTTTAAACCTTCTAATCAAACAGGCATAACTGCTTTCCAGCCGGGTACCCATCTACATATCCCAAAATAAGGATAGGTCTTGCTCGTTTATTCATGTACCAAGCATAAGAAAACAAATTCATAAACAGAATAATAATGACAGATATAGGTATAAGATATAGGAGTAAACATGATTGTGGTCCCTGTTACTTAAACCTGTTTCATACTTTTAGAAACATACAGACAGTTACAACAGATTATAACATAAACTCAGCAAAAAAAGAAACGTCCTCTGACTGTCAACTGTTTTTACTTTCAGTAAACTTAATGTGTAAATATTT
>JAQQZX010000037.1:22207161-22223031 GCA_030068355.1 Notoglanidium maculatum
TATATATTTTTTTTTTTACACTTTTTTGTTTACCACATAATTCAGTATATGCCATACGTGTTGCTTCATAGTTTTGAGGTATTCAGTAATGTTTTACAATGTAGAAAGCAAAAAAATAAAGAAAAACCTATGAAAAAGAGTAGGTGACCCCAATCTTTTGACCGGTAGTGTACATGTTCACCTTTTTATACATAGTGGATATAAAAACACTTACACAACCCCACAACCAAGATAAAAAGTGAACGTCATTATCAACAAGTCGATGAAATGGGGAACCACAGTGGCATTACCAAGAAAAGGACAGCCCTTCAAAACTGACAAAAACAAAAGTACATGGAAAAAAAACCTTTAAGTGAGGCCCTACTGCAACATTAAAGGCATACTCACAGTAGGCGATCCATACCATGCCCAAGCACATTTAACCCCCATTTGTTTGACTAGTGTAATCCATTATGTCCACTGGTTTCAGACTTGCAAAGGATTTAAGTCCAAGTATTAAAAATTATTCTTATATTTATAATTGTTAGTTTGTCCAGTTACATTTGAGTCTGTGAAAATGGAGGGGCTATGAAAAAAATGGCTGTAATTCCTCAATGGTTAATGCAATATTTTGGTTAAACCCCTTGACATAAAGCTGGAATTCTACACTTCAATAGCATCTTGATGGCTTTATTTTATTTGTAGACCTTTTTGGGCATAATTCTAAAAGATATATTTGGTGCAAAAACAAGACAACTTAAAAGCCAAAGAGCATCATACGCATAAGTGAAGCATTTTCATGGCAGCTGGGACTGTGGCAATATTCAAGATAAAGGGAATCATGGATAGTTCCAAATCCCAATCTATTTTGGCCCAAAACCTGTAGGCCTCTGTAAGGCAGCTGAAGATTTCACCTTCCAGAACAACAGTGACCCAAAGCACCCAAAGTGTTGAAGTCTGCAGATGTCTTATCTTGCATGTCTTTCTCCCAGGTGACTTGTTGACCTCAGTAACACTTCTGGCTACTCAAGAAACACTTTGCCTCCTTGATGAAGATCACCAGTGGAGTAAGAGCGGCTCCAGGCTCGCCGACAATGAGAAGGCAGAAACCACCAGTGGTCAGGCCACTGTTCGTGAAATGCAGCCTATCAGCTGTGTAAGCTCTATCCGTCTATTTTCGTCTGATCCATGTAAGGTGGACATTCAACTTTATGATGAGGTGTGTATATTTTAAACCGATGTTCCTTACTTCATTGCACAGAATATAATCTGGTTGAGACAAGTTTAGAGACTCAGGCTATGTCCACGCTAATACGCTGTATAATATGCTGTGTTTACACCTGGCATTCATACTACTCAGGAGTTTCAAGCCGCTAAAACAGGGTGTTTTGGAAATGGTCCTGTTTTAATTTGAAAACATTTTAGCATGGTTGATTGAAAATGGAGGCTTTTAGAAATGATGACTCAGACACTCGCATTCACTTCCTTATTGGGTCTTATCAGTCATAACGAGATGACTTCCCAGATTCGTCATGCTCCTATCTTGTGACCTATTACCGGAAGTAAATAAATGACATAAAATGCAGAATTTCTCATGGTAAGCAACAAGGTCAGCAGCGCTTATAATTCATTATCCATGCTGCAGTCCCCACTGGAAGTCGAGGCTGATGTCATTTATTTTCTTCTGGAAAAGGGTCTAGTGATGGCGCATGATGTATCACACTAAAAGTTTTCAACAGGCCAACAAGGCCAACAGCATTTCCAAAAAGCTTCATTTTAGAGGCTCAAACACTTTTGTGTTGTATGGACGACGTGTAACTGTAGCAACAGTGATGCATTTTTAAAACTAAAACGTATTAGTGTGGACATATCCTCAGAGTAGTATTGCACTGCCTTTCCATTTCCATTTTGTCATATAGTTATGTCTGATAATGAATCAAATGTATCAGTTCCGTACTTACTCACCTCACATTACTCTGTGTGCATGTGTATTTGTATGTGTGCATGTGTTGGCAGTTGGCCAAAGAGGAGAAAACATGGCCTTTAAGGACTGAGGCTGTGAAGGAGATCCAAGGTTTAGTGAACTGGATCAAGGACCAGTGGGAGGCCATGTTTGGGGTCAAACTCCTCACTGCTATTCAGTAGTGACTTTTCATCTATTGTTATCTTTTTTTATTGCATTGTTCTCAGTTCTTTATGAGCACATGAGTTTCTTTGCACTGTCCACTTGGATGCTCCATGGATTTAAGCTATGTGTATTATCGGTATTTAAGATTTAAGGTATGTGTATTATTATTTGTTTACTGTGTATTAATAACGATAATGTTGCTTATTGTTCTAGAAGTTCATGCTCCAAGTCCTGTGGCATAACATCATGGAGATACTGTAGAATATTCTCTTTTTTTTGCTGCAAAGATTTAATTAAATCAGTAACTATGTATGTACATAGCTAATCAAAGTACCTTTGTTGTCACACATGAAAATATGTCAAAATTTAAATTAGTCTGTTATTAATAAATGCTGTATTGCAATCCACTATTCATAACAGTTAGTATTGGGGTGTATATGTTTTCAATAGTTAATTCTTGTGAGCTGTCAGATAATCTTATAAAAGCACTTGCGTGTAAAATTTGTTTTGGTTTTTGAGTATAGTGTATAGATGGTGTATAGTGTAAAAGAAAATTAGAAGGTAAATGACTGATCTCATAACGTTGACTCTGATACATTGTTAAAAAAAAATATTTAAAAAAAACATGCTGTGCAATTTACCTTGCTTTGTCCCACTGCTTTCATTTAGCACCTTTGATTATATATTTTTTTCTGGACATGTGCTCAGAATTTATTTATATGAATAAATATATAAATACGTATATGAATGCATATATTGTGTGTAGAAAATGCAATAATATGCATAGAAAACAGCTGTAAATGTCAGATAATTGTGTATGACGTACGTGTGTATGCCTATCTGTTTATATGCAGGCCATTTTTCAATTGATTTATTTCAGTGGTTATAATAAAATGATTTATTTCATTTTATTTTTGCTACCTAAATAAACTATGCCTGCATTTATATAATTTGTTAGTTGCACTATTATACAAATATAGTATTTTCACAGTTTTCATTGTCCATCCCAATCACATTTTTTTTAAATTCACCCACTCATTTTTTTCAATAATTTTATTCTGGTCAGGAACTCTGGGCATGATGAAGGAATGTACCCTGGAATAGATGCCAGTACATTGTGGGGCATCATTGAGGAGTGGATCATGACCGAACCCCCCCACCCACCCCCGACAAAGCACCCAACAAAGTTATTCTGTGGGGGGCCTGGATCTGTAGGTGCCGGTGTATCACTGGTTTCCACCAGTTCCACCACTGGTTCGAATTTTGGGCGTGGGAAGGAATTGAGGCAGGAACTCAGGAAGGAACTGAGGCATAGCTGCAGGCTTGACTAGAGATGCTGGAACAGGAGCAGGCTCTGTGAGCATGGCAGGAATGGGAACAGGCGCTGTGACTTGCGGGGGAACTGGAACCGAAACAGGAACAGGCTCCGTGACTGGAACTTGATGTCGACTGGTTACTGTGATGTCTGTGGCCACACAGCCCCGCTGCCTGAAAGTAGCAGGTGGTCCGCCCCACAGAGTGAGTGCTGCTGCAAATCATCCCTGAGCTGGCCTCACCCTCCCCAGCAGCATGGGACCAACTGAGAGAGGAATCGGAGACTGCCCAGGCTGTGAAACTCGGCACGGCTGGAGGACAATTACAATCTACCCTCCCTCAGAAAACAGTGAACCATAAAGGGGAGGTCACAACGATGGTGAGTAAGGCAGTCTAGAGTATAATGTCAGTTCTCTCTTTCTCTGTCTCGCTCTCTTATCTTATCTTAGGATGTTTAGAGAGATTATATTTCTCATTCAGAATATCATACCACTATTTAAAATTATAGATATTCTATCACTGTAAATGTACCTATCAGAACATCATACCATATATAGGTATGTAATTTTGATAGAGTAGCCTAAACTGATAGATATAGCTATCAATTTGCACTACCAGTATGCTATTCTGACAAAGTATGCCAGCATCTGATTTTTTCCCCTCAATGTGACACAGATCTGATCTTTTCAGGGCTGTGTGGACAAGCAAATCTGATCTTTTCAAATCAGATTTGAGTCACTTTCATATGTGGTCTTAAATCCTATACGTATCCAATTTGCAGCTATGCGACATGAATGAGAATGCTCAGATTGGAAATCATTGTGGCTATTTGCCTATACATATGCGCTGAGCACTGAGCGCTAGTCTCATCAGCCAGCAGGTTGTTCAGGCAATTTTGTACTACCTATAGAGATATACTACTTAGCGGTTGCGTGTTAGGTTTAAATTTAGTTATTCTGAGCCTTGAAGAATTAGAGAGAGGGTGAGACCATGTGACGTAACCCCTGCATGTGGCTTCACCCCTGTTGAAGCCCAGCACACAGCCATGACAGTGCTGGCAGTGCTCATGCTCACAGTCAGTGCTCATGCTATGCCTTGGTGACAAAGTGTAGCCAACATGCTTAATGTGCAATTTGAAATTGTGAATTAAAGAAAGAGGAATGTAAAACATGAATTTCGGAAACACTCTCAAATATCACAAAAAATGTTTTTATGCTCACATGAGGTGGTTTTTCAGATGATTAAATAAAGCAATATTTCTCAAAACTTAAATGGAAACTTTCCAATTTAACATTTCCAAATGTGAAAATTTTCACATTTAAGTCACGTGGCATAACAAAGAACAAATGGAAATGCTACCTTTCTGAAAAAAAGAGTGCTCTGTAGGAGCTATCACAAAAACTTTTATGAGAGGAGAAAACCCAGCTTTAATTGCACAACATCACTCAGTGGAAACATAGACCATTTGCAATTGTGTTTTGTTGAAAATGTTAAAATATTGCTTCCATTTTGCTCAAAACTGCAATGGATACCCAGCTTGTGACAGGCTGGAGAATGAAGGGATGGTTTTGGGAGGAGAGAGGGAGGTAGAAAGGTAGATATTTTGTGGTGTGTAAAATAACACAAATAACAAAATGTTGAAACTGGAAAGCTTGGATCTATTTTTACAGCTGAATTTTTTTTTGTTATTACAGAGAGAGTATAGAAAGTACTAAAAAAGTACCATTGGGTAGCAGTACCAAATTCCACCAGTTCACCCTGTGAAGGGTTCCCAACAACAGTTCCCTTACATTATGTCATCTATGCTGTAGAAGTCCAATGATGACCCACCATACTGGAGAGCGATGCAAGTTGGCACTCAAAGATTACAAAAAGGTTACTGAACAGTTCAAGAAAGCTTACTGTAATATACTGGACAGACTCGGTAATCAGGCACAGAGAGCTGAAGTCAATGGAACGTCTTTACTTGTGGGCATCAGTGGGGAAAAAACATATCACAAGCTAATTTTTAGCAGCTAGGTGTACAACAGGCCCTTAATTGTTGGCTAATCACAAAGTAACATAGCAACAGCAATTTCACATTAGAGCCACTTGGTGGCATCAAAACAAATACATTCCAATTCATTACATCCATGA
Source organism: Notoglanidium maculatum (assembly GCA_030068355.1). Classification (NCBI taxonomy): domain Eukaryota; kingdom Metazoa; phylum Chordata; class Actinopteri; order Siluriformes; family Auchenoglanididae; genus Notoglanidium; species Notoglanidium maculatum. The sequence goes on from JAQQZX010000037.1 coordinate 22,212,719, forward strand.
GCAAACCTTGTTAAAAAGGTTTACAACAACAAAAATTAAACTACTGCATCTGAGTGAAATGTCTTGAACAGGAAGCAATCTTTAACTTCTAGTGTAAACTGATATGCATCTTACCAGTATACCTTTCACAACACACTTTTACTATACTGTGTTTTAAAAAGTCAGTCTTTGTGGTTTTTCCCGAGCTCTTCCTCGGTACCTGCATTTCACAAGTGAGCTTTTGGTTGTTGTGGGTGTAACAGGCACTGGTTGCACCTCTACAGTCTGTTCAGTGGAATCAGTGGGTGTACTGGGTGGAAGAAATGGAACAGCCCAGTCCATTTTTACTGATGGCATGGTTTCAGCAGACTGACATAACTGGAGGTCTAGCAACCATTTCTTGCCATACTAACGTGTAGTATGACCATCCCCAGTCTTTCCAGAAGAGTTGCCTGAAGCCATTTCTCTACTCGTCCCCTGAAATTTCAGACACATACTGTCTCTCCTTTCAGAAAAACACAAACAGGTGAGACTCCATGGTCATGATGACACTTCTGTGCAAATTGCTTTTCTCCTACCCTTTTGGCAAGCTCAGGTTTCAGCAAACTGAAACATGTTCAGATGTCTTGTTTCAGAAACAACTCAGCCAGTGTCATGCTGTGAGATGTAATATGGTTTATAAGAAATTTGCAAGTCTTTTTCTGAGTGGTATGGGAGCCTTACCACTGCTTCCAGCACATCTTTCATCAGAGCTTGTTTTAGGATTTGCACTGATCTCTCTGCTGCTCCATTTGATGCAGGGTGGTATGCAGGTACAGCAGTGTGTTTGATTCCATTTCCCTACAGGAACTGTGTAGATTCCTTAGACACCAGTTGCAGACCATTATCTAACATCAGCTCTTCTGGCAGTCCATATGAAGCAAATAGGCCCTGCAAAACTTCAGTAGTGTTGTGAGAAGTGATGGAAGACATGGGGACAACTTCTAACTATTTTGAATGTCTATCTATAACCAGTGAAAAATACTGCTTGTCTTCTCAGTAAAATCAATGTGAATTCTTTGCCACACTCTTTCTGGTCATCTTCAAGTTTGCAATGGAGCCACCGCTTGCATTTTCTGTAAATTTTGGCAGACAGGGCACCATTTCATAAGTTCCTGAATTTCCCCATCAAAGCCCGGCCACCTGAGGTAACTGCAGGCAAGAGCTTTCATACAGCAGATACCTGGATGCTCATGATGAAGGTCAAATGTTTGAATACTTACACTTCATGCTGTGTTTTATGCTGATTTTGTCTTCCATGTGTTCCTGTGCTGTATTTTGAATACATTGAACCAACTCTTACATTTTAAGCTAGTTGTAGTAAAAATTGTAATAATTTATATGCAATGACAATTAGGCCTATATTTTGTTTATTGGAAGGAGTATGTTTTGTTATTCAATTAGTAAGAATGAATTTGTTTGGAATTATGTCCTGCAAACAGCATACATATCAACATCTGTGCTCTATTGAATTATTATTGTCTTCAGTAATATATAAATTTTTTTTCTTTTAGTAATAGTAAATCATGGTAAACTGGATCTAAAAACTTTTGCACCTGATAAATTATTTTGACATGTGTCTGTCATTTGATTCCCCAAACTCTTGGCACCATGCTGCCTGGCCAACCGCCAGCTTCCACCACAGAGCTGGACTTGCTTGGTAAACTCTAATTATCAGGTTCATCCAAGTTCTCTTTATGGAAACTTTGTTGTTTATTGAGCATACATGCCTTTTTTTTTTTTTTTTTTTTGAGTATACACGTATTCTTTGTTCTTGTATTTTCATTTCATTGTTGAATGTTTTCCTGTGTATAGTTTCCTGCCTGCCAGTTTGTTATATTCATGCTAACTATAAATAAAGCCACTCCTGCACAAGAAACCAGCCTCTTCACTCCCAACCTTCACCCAGCATTACGTGACAGGGTCTCATTCATTCGGTACTAGACATGGCTTTAACTGGAAATTTTTTTTTTTTTTTTTTTTTTTTCCTTAGTTAATATTGTGCAAATTCAAACCATTTCAATACCATTTAGATAGCTTCCAATACATTGCTACGTCTTTGTTCATACTTAATAAAATGTGTGCATTTACAGATTGTAATATTTTTTTGGTTACATAATACATGTGATATTTTAACCACATAATTTAAGCTGCTCATACTCTAAGTGTACAGACTGAAGGAACAACTGGGTTTCCAAATCATTTAATGATAATCTGAAAATAAAACATTTTTCTCTCAGGTGCAGTTTATTGAATTAAAACCAATGTCTTGCAACTAAGCTACACGATTACCAAAAATTCAGTCTGAACGCAGACTGATAAACAACAGATTTGAATAGTATCTGGAGGCTACACGATTACCTAAAATTAAGCTACATGATTACCAAAAAGCAGCTGAAAGCAGACTGATAAACTACAGATTATAAACAACAGATTTGAATAGTATCTGGAGGCCCAACTGCATCAAACTTTATCTTACAAATACATCTCCAGTCCCAAAATTTATATACATAGGGTAAATTAACACTTTATGTAACAAAATGTAACTTTAATTACAAAACATCCTTTACTTGACATCCTTTAACCCTATCCAAGTAGTGAACACACACATACCCAGAGCTGCAGCACCTGGGGAGCAATTGGGGGTTAGGTGTCTTGCTTAAGAGCATTTCGGCTATGGATACAGAGAGAAAGGAAAGTGCTGTTCATTCACTTCCCCCCACCGACACATTCTTCTGGGACCTTTTGGTCCCAACCCTGCTTCTCTAACCTTTTGCCTCTCATAGCAAAAAGACATGCAGATTAGGTCAACTGGCTACTCTAAATTGCCCATTGGTGTGAAAGTGAGTGTGAGTGGCTGTTCATCTCTCTGTGTTAGCCCTGGGATAGAGTGAGCTAGACTGATCACCTGCCTCAGGCGTACCCTGCTTCTCACCCAAAGTCACCTGGGATTGGCTCCAGTTTCCCTGTAACCCTTGATGGATAAGTGGTATAGATAATGGATAGATGCATACCTTTTAAATGATATTTTGATCTGTAGCCATCAGAATGAATTTAATACGTCTTCTTTTGTCAAAGACATTCTTAAATGCCATCTGAAAAAAAAATATTATAAACTAGTATGTAAAGTACGTAAACCTAAGTATGTTTTGGAAGACATATTACTGAAAAGTGTTAACTTCCTCTATGAATGGAGACTTTGGAAACCCTGTGTATTACAAGCTTTTCAAAAGTTCATTTGCATGAGCCTGAACAAATACATCAAATGCAGTTGCACTCCTCAGGTATAATATTTGGCAGTGTTTCATATTTGAATGAGAATCCTCCATCTGAAGTGGTGGTGAAGCGTAGTGACTTCATACTTTCGGGCACAGGTGCGCAGCACTGGCGTATACCCAGAAGTGTGGCTGTGAACTCAGGGCTTGAACAGTTCCCATGGCAGTAGTAAAAGCTGAAAGTCTTTGGGTGGACAATCCAGTTGTCCCAGCCCAGCTCCTCAAAAGAGATCTCAATCTGCTCCCTCCTGCAATAAGTGTCATCTTTTTCAGGTGAGGGCCTCTGGAGCTTCTCAATAACAGCTGGTGACCAGGCAATGCTGGGTGCTCTTCGGGCACGCTCAGGCCCATGTGGCCTGACATGGAAGTGCAAGAAAGGGGTTTTGTCCTCCTCTGAGGTATAGCAACCACATACTAGGCATCGCACCTGCAACAGAAATGGCCCATTGGCTATGGCACTGTGGAAGTTGCGCTCAAGCCTGTAGGTGCTCCAGCCATCTGGGCTGCACTTAGATGGTCTTTGAGCTAACAGCATTAGCTCCTGGTGAGTTGTGAGAATATAAAGTGGCACAGAGGTGCAGTTTACTGCAATGGCCTTGCCAGCATAGAACCAGAAGTCCACTGAGGTAATAATGGCTTCCTGACTGTCCAGAGATGGCTGGAAGTAATAGGTAAAATGGCGGGGTGACTCCTCAGAAGAGATGGACACTGAATCCAGGCAGGTGCTGTCTAGGATAGGGAAAGGATGTTAGAACAAGCCACACCATTAAAAACAATTTCTACTTCCATGTATAATGTTTTATTCTAGCACATATATCAGTCCCTTAGTTCCTATGGCCATTCTTAGTCCATGTGGCATATTCCTATTGAATTTTGAGATCACAATAACTTATTCTTATTCCTTCTACTTTAAGTTGTTTTATTTTTGCTCACATAAAAACACACATTTGTACTCCATTATGTAACCTAATACAATAAGTAATCCTATTTTGTATCAGCAGCTTTTTAATGATGCATCATATTTCAGTCTTATAAAATCTTCACTTGCATATGACCTGACATTTCACTGGCATAATGCTGTCTGTTGTGCAAGCTTTTGTCACTAGCTGGCTGAAACCTGGCGATTTTGCCAGTATAAATATATGTATTTTAAAACAGTTGCACCGAAACAACAGCATAATAGATTTAAGAGACTTATTCAGTACTTTATTACCATAGTAGCTGATAAAATTTCTTACTTCAAAGAAAACTTATTTTGCTTGCACTACCTAAAAGTCCCCATGTTTGGCCAAGATGTATTCTGTCCAAAATATATTTAGTTTTGAATTAATATCTAGGGAACTCCTGAATTAGAAAATCAGTGGAATACCCTGTGTGAACGATATGAAGAAAGTCTAAGGGTGCACTTCACTGAAAAGAACAAGGCTAGTTCTGTTTTCCAGTAGTATAACATTAGCTCTAAAAGGATTATATTGTGCTTGGTAGCAGACTACACAAAAGGGTACATTATTTTTTCAATCCTTAAGAGTAATATATTTAGATTAAGACTAAAGACACAGATTGACTGACCAGAGCTGGGGAACAGAATGACTTGGGAAATCTCCTGATGCTGCCTCCTCTCAAGCCAAGCCTCCCTGCGTACTCGCTGAGCTCCATGCTGGGCTGCCACTTGCACCCTATGACCAGATGAACTTTGTAGAGTCAGAACAGGGGGCTTGTCAAGCTGTAGTCCCTCCAGAATGCGTCCTTTTAACCAATCCTGCACCACTTCCTGGGGCAGATTTCCCTGGCAGGCCTGGCAGTGAAGACCAATCCATGCTGTTGAAAAGACAAGGGCACGAATAATTATACGGGGATTCATAATCCAAAACTTTAAATCCCGTTTTTTCTGAATCTCTGAGTGAACAGACTGAAGAATCTGCCAGTTGCTCAAATGTGACTATGGTGTCCTTTGTCTGTCCCTTACTTTGCTGTATGTTCTTTTTCTTCCTAACAATCCTACAAAGAATTAATCTTGTTTTTGATACAATTATTTAGGTTCATGCTATCAGTGTGTATCCAGTAGAGAAGAAGCCAATGAGATGGAAATGTTTGGGGAATTGTTGAAATAACTTTCCCTTGGCCTTGGAGGACTAATAGTATCACAGTGTATAAACACTTCCCTGATTCAAACTACAGGCCTTATAACAACATTTCACTGAAACCTAATACTTTTAAGTTTAAATTAAAAGCATGGGAAATGTTTTGGATTTTTTTTATAACTGTCTGTTTTTTCTTGATATATGCAAATTGTTTTCTTTGTGATAAAGCTGTAAAACTTGTTAGATTTATTTTTGCACTGTTATGTAACATAAATTGTCATTTGGAGTCTTAGGCAGCGAGAGTTTTTTCTTTTCTTTTTTTTAATTTGTTTTATTTCTGCACCTTTTTTTCTTATTATTTTTTAAACAATGTGCCCTATATTTGAGAATAAGACAAACAGCACAGCTTACATTATCATATTCCCAACCTTGACCAGTCGAGTCTGCACTATTTGGCAGAGGACCAGTTTTTTTTTTTTAAAGCATAACAGAGATGTGCAAGCATCTGCACCTATCTTATAAAGTATGAACTATTAAATACACGGCATTTAAGATTTTAATAGCAGCTGCTAGACAGAATTTTGTGTTTTCTGGAATGAAGCTTTTCTCATAATTAAGATGATGTGTTTGTGATCTGCTCTGAACTAATGATTTCTATGGAGCTTTTTCCTTGTAGTAAACAGTATAACAAGTATACAGGGCCATAGCCGGCTATGAGGTCACCGAGGTCTGGACCTCGATAATTTTTTAAGAGCTAAAATAAAATTTGAAGCTAAATATTCACCTGAATAAAACATCAGCAGTTTAAAATGTCTAAGTGCCAAGTGCATTCTTAATTCAGTTCAAATGTGTTATTATTTGCTTCTGCTGCGTGTGTGTGTGTGTGTGTGTTTGAGAGAGAGAGAGAGAGAGAGAGAGAGAGAGAGAGAGAGAGCAGAATGATAGAATGACTCATTAACGCGCACAACATTAACGTTCACTGAAAGCAGTTCGGATTCACGTTGTGTGTGTGTGTGATCATTCAGCACCTTGAAGGAGGGTGAGCCGGTCAGCAGCACTCCCACAGAAAGCAGTTCGAAATTACACATTTTTGGAAGCAACTCTTAGGTGCCTCGTTTGTGAACTTGAAGGCAGCATATAATTCGGTAAGACAAAACAGTGATCAAGTCAAGTCAAGTGGCTTTTATTTCATTTTAGCCATCTACAGATGATACAGTACATAGTGAAACGAGACAATGTTCCTCCAGGACCAAGGTGCTACATATAAGACAGCACAGAATTACAAAAGTGCAACAGAAGACAACATAAAGTGCATGTGTGCAAACATAGAAAAGATGACAAAGTGCAAACATGCAAACATTGCAGACAGTGCAGACATCATAAGACAAGATAGTGCAGTGCTAAAACGAATCAAACATGCAAAAATTCCAGAGGTAGATGAATGTATACTGAATGTGATTCTGATGAATGTGCCTCTGTGTGTGTGTGTGTGTGTGTGTGTGTGTGTGTGTGTGTGTCAGTCCAGTCCCTGAGTCATTGAGTACAGGTCATTATCTGTAAAAAATGTTCCAAAACAGGAATCTGGTATAGTGTCTGGTATAAAGATAATTGTATGAAACATGTTAAATATAAGCAAAGGCTAAGGCTTACCTGGCTATGTTAAAGGTTGGGTTTCTTTCATATTACACCTAATGGGCTATATTAGTCTAACGTTTTTCACTAAACGTCATTAATTAATAAAAAAAATACATAAATAATAATAATAATAAAAAAGAAAAAGGCCTCATGTGAACACAAAATGAAATATGAGAGAACAGGCATGAAGGAAGAAGTGGAAATTATTTTTAATTCACCTCTATGCCAATAAAAAATATTTAGCAGTGTAACAGCACCTGAAAAAAATCTAGGAACAATTTACAAAAAGGCGAATTAGGTGTGAAGTAATTGAGGTTACAAGAAAATGGTGTAACATAAAAATGGATGAGAAAAAAAGATATACACTGTACTGCTATTGTATCACTGTTTTAATTATCTTGACATACTAGAAGTGATGTATAGTGTTAAAAGATGATGTTGTGGTGAAAGGAACAAATTTATATGCCTGCTTTCATCCTCCAAAAATATTAAACTAGTCTTTAACATTCTCTCTCTCACAATGAGCACAATAACTTCAATCCTCCATCATCTCATTTGTTTTGGCTTACAGCTATGCACAATAGCCATTATATGGTGGCATTTTTTTTTTGTTATAACTGAATGATTAGTTTTATTTGTCCTAATAAATCAGTCAATTTATTTATTTATTTATTTATTGACACGGCTTTTGACAGGGCTATCACATATGCATGCAGCCGAAATTTCTGGCATCCATTAATGCCTTTCCACAAACCAGCTTACTACAGACCTCTTGAGCATGATTAAGTCCACAGGTACGTTAAACTAATTTCTGCCCTGTCAGAAACAATGCAATTAACGGAACCAACAAATGAACATATTTTAATATAAAGAGATTTGGGGAAGTTCCACAAAAAAAATCATTGTTTCTATGAAATTATGACATTGCTATATTGACTTGCTTTCTTTATTTTTCATGTCCTTTAATTAATGTCAATGATATAAATTATTGGGTTTCACAAATTTTCCTGATATTATTCTAAGTCACTGCAAATTATATGATTTGAAGTCGATAAGTTGAGGTTCACATTAATTAGTCTTAATATACATAAATTTACACACACACAAAATGATTTAAAAAATAGTAATTGTATGTGTCACTGTCTAAAGTGAATAGATTCTGAAGAAAATGTGAGTGTGTCACAAACACACGTCATAATACTATTACATGCTTAATGTTGCATTTAACACTGAGCTAATTTGACCCTTGCATCCACTAGCATTAATGTAAGCACAAAAAGCACAAAAACTGTGGAGAGCTCCCTGGAATGCGTTTCCATGGCCGAGCTGCTACATACAAGCCTCACATCACCAAGTCCAATACCAAACGTCAGATGGAGTGGTGTAAAGCACACCGCCAGTGGACTGTGGAGCAGTGGAAACATGTTCTATGAAGTGACGGATCATGCTTCTCTGTTTGGCAGTAAGATGGGCGAATCTGGGTTTGGTGGATGGGTCATTCCAGAATTGGAGGACATTTTAGGCTTTAGCACTAGTGAAAAATTTACCCTTTGTTTTATCAATGTTTGTGTGTATTTAAGAACAACAGGTACTAAACCACCAAATGGATTCATCCTGCTCATCCTGCTCATCACACTATTTATGAGCTGTTTTATTATTTGTGTGCTTTGTATGGCACAAGCCTGTTACCAATACCCAGGAACCTGAAAAAAGAATACTTCAAAATATTTTTCAATAAATCCTTTGTCATTAAGTAAAAAAAGTCACATTCACATTGAATAGTTGTTTTATTTCAGATAAGATGACTTATTCTAATTAAAGTAATTTTTTTAATCATTCCTGCCCAACTTGTCAAAAGTAACATTTTTTTTTTTTTACTAATTTCAGTATGTATTTACAAATATTTGCTCAACCTATTGAAAGGACAACAGATTAAACCCTTGTGAACTGAGAAAATCATTTAATATTAATTTAATAAAAATTATATAGTAAAAGGGTTGAAATTACAGTAACAGATTTGCACAAAATAACAGGTTCAATTAGACACCTTACTTTTGATAGTACATTGTGGCATAAATGGGACAAATACTCAAGCAAATGAATCCACCAGTAATCTTTTGTGCACTTTTTTATTTTGTAAATGTTTGCTTTGTTCCTGTTATGATCCTACTGACATCATCACGTAAAAAGAATGGTCTCAGCGTGGCAGCAATTCCCTGTGTTTCTTCCTCTGGTACCTGAAAACATATTCATTTGCCTTTTTCCCCAACTCCTCCTTGAAAATCCAAAAACCCCTTCTGCCCAAGAGGGGGCTCAAGATTTTGCACAGTATTGTACATATTTGAATTAAGCAAATCCAGTGCATCTCTTTTTCAGTGCATTAACTGAATATCATATGAATTTATTTATTTATCATATTAATATTGATTTAACAGTAACAACTTGTTTCTTGTCTGTTACACAGTTAACAAACTCCTCCTAGATAATTAATCAAATCCACTTCATATTTGGTGAATGTAATCTAAAGACCTTGAGAATGTTAAATTGTTTAAACTTTTGAGTTTGTATTGGATGGTGCATCCATGGCGCTATGGCGAATTTAGGTGTTTTGTCATGAAAAAGGAAGTTGCTGTCATTCACACATACAATGTCAAAATATCAACAAAATTCAAAGGTTTAATAAGAGTCGTAGCCTGAGCACATCCACATGCTAATATTCAGGAAAAGGACTAGTGCCACCTACTGGCAACAGGAAATGCCATGTTTTATACTTTGACGTACTCTTCGCAGCTGGTTGACAAAATCCAGAATGCATAGCCATATCAAGCAGCATTGCACCAGTGCCACAGACACATGTAACGATGTGATGACCTAATCATTGCTGCTTGCACCAGTAATTTTTTTTTCTTTCTTCATGCTCACTCATTTTTGAGGCCCTCACAATGTTTAAAAACTCAAAATTTGGCACAGGCATCATAAATAAAATTATGAAAAAAAAAATAAATTTATGTAACGCATGAGCTTGGGTGTGGCTCTCTTGTGGCAAACTCTTGGCTGGTATATACTCCAGACATACACTATATTGCCAAAAGTATTCACTCAATTGCCTTTACATGCATATGAACTTAAGTGACATCCCATTCTTAATCCATAGGGTTTAATATGATGCCGGCTTACCCTTTGCAGCTATAACAGCTTCAACTCTTCTGGGCAAGCTCTCCCATTGAGAGAATTTTTGACCATTCTTCCAGAAGCACATTTGTGAGGTCAGACACTGATGTTGGACGAGAAGGCCTGGCTCACA
>JAQQZX010000037.1:22229093-22256106 GCA_030068355.1 Notoglanidium maculatum
GGGGGCAGTGCTATGATCTGGTGTTGCTGCAGTTGGTCAGGTCGAGGTTCAGCAACATTATGTGCCCAAAGAATGAGGTCAGCTGACTACCTGAATATGCTGAATGACCAGGTTATTCCATCAGTGAATTTCTTCTTCCCTGATGGCACAGGCATATTCCAAGATGACAATGCCTGGATTCATCAGGCTCAAATTGTGAAAGAGTGGTTTAGGGAGCATGAGACATCATTTTCACACATTGATTGGCCACCACAGAGTGCAGACCTTAACCCCATTGAGAATCTTTGGGATGTGCTGGAGAAGAATTTGTGCAGCAGTCCGACTGTCCCATCATCTCTACAAGACCTTGGAGAAATATTTATGCAACTCTGGATGAAAATAACTGTTGTGACATTGCAGAAGCTCATTGAAACGATGCCACAGCAAATGAATGCCTAAAAAGGTAAAAAGCTAAAGGAGGTCCAACAAAATATTAGGCATACAGGCAGTGCACATCTATCTGCATTTGGAAAGCTTAATGCAAGTGCTGAGTGGCAGAAAGGGAGAGCTGAGCAGCACAGAACTGTGTGTGTGTGTGTGTGTGTGTGTGTGTGTGTGTGTGATAAAACCTCTGAAAAGTGAAAGTAAATAAAAATAAAAAAACCTCTGAAAAATAAAAAGACCTGGGTTTTTTTCCTTTTTTAAAAACATACCTGTTTTTCATTTACACAACAATATAGGGTATGTATTCATATAGGGCATCAATGTGGGCTGGATGAAGGCTTGATTAAGCTACTTTATCACAGATATTATCCCCATCATTACCAAAGGTGCCATTCTGGCATGGTCTGTCTATGAACAAGTTGTTTAGTGAGCAAGTAGGTGTTTAGCTTTGCAAACTCACCTTGGATTTCCTCCTGTAAACTCGAATTGCTCCTGATTCATTGGCAGACATGCTGCAACTCAACTCTCCGCCTCCACTTGATATGTCCTGTACAGTTTGCTCAGTTGCAGTGGCAACTTGGTGTGTTAGGGACATTTGATGTATTTTCTGCCTGGGATTTTGTAAGAACTGCAGAGTCATGTACAAATGTGAACATCAGACATCAGATTTTAAAAACAATGGAAACTTATTAATATTATAAATACTCCATCAATCTTGCATGACAAGCTCAGTCAACCATCCCACATATCTAAAATACTGTTACATTCAAATAATGTCAGAATAAAAGCTAACTGCTTACTGCAAGCTCAGTGGAAGACAATGCAGAACCATCCAGTTGAAGCTAAGAGAGACAGAAGAAACAAAGGAAATATATACTAATTAACTACTAAACAATTCTGCAGAAGTCAGCAAAAAAACAGAGCATGTATACACAACAGTAGGGCATGCATGTACACACTCCTTGGAAAGCAGCTCGTGGAGACAGGTGATACACGGTTGAGTTTCTGTGTGTTCTTTTGAAGTACAGCGGGTTGCCTTCTAGATTTAACTGCAATATAAAAAAAACAAGTTAAAACATAACCAGAATAAAATAACATATCCTGAAGACATTCTAGTTTGACAACAAAAGATAAGTGAGACAAAAGACCGGAGTTTCAGTCTTCCTGAATTTGAGTTCCAGTATTTCCTGATATTTATGACTTACAATTTTTAATTAAAATTAATTTATTGAAGAGAAAAAATGATCCAGCACCATGTTATTAGTACCATGTGTGAAAATGTAATTGCTCCTTAGTTACTCAATCTGACAATTAACCAAATTTAATTGACATTTGGGATCAGTTAGACACACCCAACCTTGTTTACGGTCACCCCTGTTAAATCAGTTATTGAAATATAGCATTCTGGAAAGGGTTGCAAAGCCATTTCTAAGGCTCAAAGACACCAGCAAACCACAGTGAGCATCTTACAGCTCTAATTTAATGATCTAAGAACACAATCTGAAATGCATGGCACAAGTGCATTTAGGGTGTGTCCAGGTCCACTTTTTCTAGAACACTTGAAAGAAATGGTCGCAGCACCAGGCACATGGTTCACAAGGGTTGTCCTAATTCTTGTAATTAATCATGGGTGTGTTTTGAATGTAACATGCAATAAACGGATCAAAGCATCACCTCCCATTTGCTTTTAAAGCCAGGTGCGCTTGTACCTTGGCAGATTGATATTGTAATGGCAGATTTGCCAGGTATTAGGGAAGAATGCTTCTCCGCAGAAAAAAAACGTATCTGCTTACGCACAACTTTTGAACAGACCACAGTAGGATTACAGCAGTAATAAAATAATAATCTTTCACATTGTTCACACCTTTTTATTTTTAATCCTTTTCATGTTTGTGCACTGCTGTGCATCTCTGTATGCAACAAGTAGAGTGTATGCACTTACCTATGTAGGCACATATTACTATCTTGATAATGTGCCCTTAACATAAGTGAAATACTGTTCGACTACACTTGACTTCAGACCAGGTTTCAATCACACAATCGCAATACGCCAATAAAGCACATTATCACACCTCATTTTAAGAAACTTTAAAACAAAACACTTTGATGAACTCCAGGACTTTTGCGATAATGTACTATGGACCGATGAGTCAAAAGTGGAATGAACATCTGGGTCCCGTTACATCTGGTGTAACGCTAAACCAGCATTCCATAATAAGAAAACCAGCCCAGCAGTCAAACATGGTGGTGGAATTGTGATGGTGTGGGGATACTTCGCTGCTTCAGAGCCTGGTCAACTTGCCATAATCCTGATACAGAATATCAGGTCATCAGTCAATGAACCGACACTTAAGCAAATTTGGTTCATGTCACAAAATAACCATCTGAAGAACAAGAGCAAGTCCACCTCTGTACAGCTCAAAAGAAACAAAATTACGGTTATGGAGTGGTCTGGTCAGGGCTCAAAATCCTGACTTCAACCCTATAGAGTTGTAGCAGGAATTAAATGAGCAGTTAAAGCCCTCCACCATGGCTGAATTAAAACGAATTCTGCAAAGAAGAGTGGGTTTCTCAAAATTTCTCAAATGCAAAGTGAAAGATGGACATCCAGTTATCAGAAGCATTTAGTTGCAGTCATTGCTGCTAAAGGTGGCATGTTAAGTTTAAGGGGTGTGACGACAGTGGCTACACAGTGGACACAGAGTGAAGCTAGTTGGGTGTGCTCAATTAACAGGTTTGTTTGTAGGCCAGATCAAGACTCTGAAGAGAACTGCTCCACTCCTGCAGTTAAAACATAGGTTCATTTGAGGGATTTTTAATTAATCCTCCACCACCACCACCAAGATTATGCTGCCACCTATCTAGATGACATCGTGATTCACTCGTCCACCTGGCAGGATCATCTAATCCATCTGGACAGAGTCCTCGAAGAGCTGCAGAAGGCAGATCTCACAGCGAATCCCCACAAATGTCATTTGGGGCTGACCGAGGCACAGTACCTTAACCCCAAGAAAAAAAAAAGGTGGAAGCGGTGCATCAATATTCCCGGCCACCACAAACAAAAAAACAGGTACATGCCTTTTTAGGGTTGGCTGGATATTACCAGCAATTTGTGCCTAACTTTGCCTCGTTTTCCACCCCCTTTTCAGATATAACCTGAAAAAGAGAGCCAGAGAAGATATGCTGGAACCCTGCAGCGGAATGGGCATTCTGGGATCTCAAGGCAGACCTCACCAGTCCTCCAGTTCTGCGGAATCCTGACTTCACCTGGCCCTTCCTAGTCCAAACACATGCCTCAGAGTCTGGCATCGGCATGGTCCTAGCCCAGGAATATGAAGGAGAGGAGCATCCGATACTATACATCAGCCGGAAGCTGACTCTCACTGAACAACGCTGGCCATCAAATGGGTGGTAGCCCACTGCCTAGAGGATGCAAGCGCTCCTCGCTGGCCCATGCTGACAGCGTGGGAAGCAGACAGCAGCCCGACCCCTTCCTAACCTCCAGTGAAACATCGTCAGTGTGGGAAATAATCCGCAACTGCCTCGAGGGAGGCGGGACTGTGAAACCCAGCACAGCTGGAAGGCAATCTTCAGCTTAATCCCAGCCACCTCAAACAAAGGATAACAAGAGGAAAGCAAGCCAACAGAGGTGAGTGAGGACTGACTGATGCTCTGTGTCTGTCTTTTTTTTTTTTCTCCAGACTCGCCATAATACAAAGTGTGTTACCGACTGCAGAAGACCCATGTACACCGACGAATCCTCCCGAAGCCCGTCTACCTCTGGCTGCTCCAACCCCAAAGCCCCACTCAGCACACTCACCTGTAGGCCTCGCCACTCCCGGACACAGACTTCTCGAATTGGAGCTCGCCGAGTCACCATTTTTTTCTTTTGTTTTTGTTTGGATTAGTTACCCTTCCACATGATAATTTAAAAACTGTTTTTTGTGTTTCCTCGTGTTTTCCTTGTTTAATTTTCATTTTGTATGGGGCTCTGAAACCCTTTAATAGCTTTTTCATATACTTTTACAAAATGCTTTGCAGTATGTATACACAGACACAGTCTCCAGTTGTAGGCACACCTACATTATCCCTGCATTCAGTACTTTATCGACAGGACAGCATAGCAATAGCAGTCAGAAAGTAAACATTACATTTAATCCTACTATTCCAACTAAACAAACAAAGAGATTTCTCACCATTTTGAGATTATGCAGAAGGAAGAGTGGAGCTAGTCGGGTGTGCTCAATTAGCAGGTTGTAGGCCAGATCAAGACGCTGAAGAGAAGATAAGTGCTCCACTCCTGCACTTAAAACATCATATATATTCATTTGACGGTTTTTTAATGTTGGCTTGACAAAGGTGTTAATAGTATAAGAATATCTCTTGGAAAATAAGGTGTACATTTCTTTTTTTTCCATTCTTTTTTTCTTTCTTTTACTACAGTCTACTTCTGAAACTATAAAACTGTAGTGATCTTTTGGACAACTTGGCCATGCCCACTCAAATTTATGATAATTTGCATAATATGTCAGAGGATTTTTGGCCAATCTTCATAGTATATCAGAATTTGGTAGCATCTGTGGGCTAATCTGCTAGTGGATTTTTGATGATGACCTAATTAATTAAAAACATGGCCACTACATAAATAGAACCATAAAGATACCATAAATTAACATACTTATCAAATTTTGTGATAATAGCTTTGAGATGCTAGCTGTTTAAAAAGCCTCTTGAAAGCTGACTGTCTTAAAGTGGCCATGCTCTTTCTGTAGCTCAGAGATGATGAAACATTCAGTCACAGATTAGCTGATTGATGCAGCACACCAAATTTCACCCCCCCTCCCCCACACAAAGTGGCCAATTTATAGGAGATTGCATTAGGTTCCTCCAAGAAACTACCATTCATGTTTCATGATGATAGCTTAATGGGAACCTTGTCAAATTCCCACTGAAACTTGAGTGGCCAATGGCAGCTAGGCTTTTCAGTAATTAGGGAGCATAATACAGTCATGGCAAAAAAGGTCATGGCAAAAAATGTTGACAACCCTGTGCTTTGTTCAGAAAATGCACCACTTCTCCCTGAAAACTGTTGAAAGTACAAATGCTTTGGTATTCACATGATTATTTTTTGTTTACATTGGAACAACACAAAATGCAAAACTAAGTCAAATCTGACATCATTCCACACAGAACTCCAAAAATGGGCAGGCAAAATTATTGACACTTCTTCAAAATTGCCAGAAATAATTGGATTTCAATCATGTGCTACACCTTTAATTTGCACTTAAACTCACCTTTGGCAGGTGCTGTCAATATAGAAATCACACTTGCAACCAGTTTAAGTGTAAAAAAGTTGACTCAATCTTTGTGTCTGTGGGTACCACACTGAGCATGGAGAAAATAAAGAGCAACGAATTGTCTGAGGATTTGAGAACCAAAATTGTGGAAAAACACAAACAATCTCAAGGCTACTAGTCAATCGTGTGAGAGCTTCATGTTGCTGTGTCCACTGTGCACAGCACCATTAAGAAGTTTACAGCCCATGGCACTGTAGCGAACCTCCCTGAATATGGACAACTGAGAAAAATTAATGGAAGACTAGAATGAAGGGTTGTTCGAATAGTAGATGAACAACATCAATCAATTACAAAGCAATTTCAAGCTGATTTGCAGACATGGGGTACAACAGTGTCAGCTCGCAGTATCCGTCGCCATCTGAATGAAATGGGACGCTATGGTAGGAGTCCCAGGAGGACCCCACTGCTGACACAGAGACATAAAAAAGCCACACTGGAATTTGCCAAAACTTACCTGAGGAAGTAAACATCCTCCTGGAAGAACATCATGTGAACAGATGAGACCATAATAGAGATTTTAGGTAAAGCACATCATTGTACCATTTACAGAAAACAAAACAAGGCCTTCAAAGTAAAGAACATGTCCCCTATGATCAAACATGGTGGAGGTTCTCAGACATTTTGGGGTTGCTTTGATGCTTCTGGCACTGGATGCCTTGACCATGGCATCATGAAATGTGAAGACTACCAAAGACTTTTGAAGCACAATGTAGGGCCCAGTGTCAGAAAGCTGGGTCTCCATCAGAGGTCATGGGTCTTATAGCAGGACAATGACACAAAGCACAACACCAAGGCACCCAGAAATGTTTTAAGCCAAAGCATTGGAGAGTTCTGAAGCAGCCAGCAATGAATCCAGATCTAAATCCCATAGAAAACCTGTAGAGAGATCTCAAAACAGCAGTTGGGAGAAGGCACCCTTCAAATCTGAGAGACCTGGAGCAGTTGGCAAAAGAAGAGTGGTCATAAATTCCTGTAGAGCAGTGTAAGAAACTCATTCATAACTTCCTTCGGCTACTCCCGTTAAGGGTCGCCACAGCAGAGCCATTTGTGTCCGCATGTCTGGTTTTGCCTAAATTTTTTACGCCGGATGCCCTTCCTGACGCAACCCTCCCATTAATCCGGGCTTGGGACCGCCACTCAGAAATAAACTAGACTGTGCACTCCCTTGTGACTGGGTTGGCTTCCCTGCCTAGGAATCGAACCCGGGCTGCAGCTTTGGGAGCCGTGAATCCTAGCTACAAGACAATGACCTTTCCAAACAATGTGCTACCAAATATTAACTTGAGAGTGTCAATTTTGTCCAGACCATTTCTGAAGTTGTGTGAGGAATGATACCAGATTTGATGTTTTTCTCTATATTTTCTCTTTATGATGTTCCAGGGCAAAGAAAAGAAATAAACATGTGAATACCAAAGCATTTGTCCTTGTAACAATTTCTGAGAAATGTGCTGCTTTTTCTGTAAAAAGAGCAAGGGGTGTGAAGATTTTTGGCCATGACTGTAGATGTACCTCACCAATTTCTACTTGATCAGCCTTACAGTACTTGAGAAACAGCTATTTGGACTCTGGTCCGTATGTAAGGCTAATCTTTGGAAACATTCTCAGAGCCTCGTTCTGAACATGTATTTTCACTAAAATCCGAATGACAAATCATGAATTACAGCTATTCGAGTTAAACAGCTCTGCCTCACTATAACTTACTGGCAAGTGGTGGCCATATTACTTATTAAATGTCAACAAATTTTTGATAATTCAGTTCAAATTCAAATACAGTTGACATTAAGTCAAGTCCAACCAAGTCAAGTCAAGTCAAAGTTTATTTATAGAGCACATTTACAACAACAAAAGTTGAGCCAAAGTGCTGAAGATGTGGCTGAATGGTCCGAAAGGAAATTCTCTCCGTTTTATAATTTCGGTAATAGAATCATGCTAAAGCAGAAATTTCTTTCTACACCTCATTTTCAAAGAGAAATTCTTGTTCTTGTGTGCAAATGAATAGCACCCCTCAGTGCCCTATTTGAGAGAGATAGTTACTAGTGGGTACCTAGTTCAAGTTTCATGTCCACAGCACAATTTTAACCCTGTCAAATGCCTGCTGAAATCTTCTTGGCTGAAGGCAGCTGTGTTTTTTAATGAAATAGGTCATCATTAAACAATCATTTACAGATTAGTACATAGATGCACCATACCAAATTTCAGCACCTTTGCTACTTCAACCCCTAGTAATAATAATAGTAATAATTACAATTAAAAAAACACTCAACATACTAAAATTAGCTCATCGTGAAATAAAAATTCCTGAACAGATCACTACAAAAAACCTTTATACAGAGCCATTACAACACACGCAGTCCTGACAATCCGAGTGAGGGATACAAAATACAGCCAAACAGTACTTCATAGTCATTAACAGGGTGTAATAACCATCTTGTCACTGTATTCACTTTGCAGGTCAAGTCCAGGTCAAACAGTACTCGTGCTGTCAATTAGTCAAACCAAAAGCCAAATGATCTTTCACGGCTGATATTTCATGGCACTGTAAAACACATGGAAATAATTGCAGCTGTTGCTGAGCTGACTGGTGTAGTAATCATTGAAAATTTAATATGTTGGATTCAATACAAGTCTACTTTACACTTAGGAACCTCTCACCATTAATGCTTTCCAGTTCATTGTGTGTGAGCACCAAAGTGACCAGTCTTGTTCTCGTGTTCAGGCCAAATTCTGGTGCCCTCTGCAGGTTGTTGTAGGACAGATTGAGATGTTCGAGCTCACAGAGTGGCTGGAGAGAAAATAGATCATAATATCATATATTATACAGTGTTATTATACTTAAAGTATAATACAGATTATACAATGCAGAACCTAAGAAAAAGTAGACCAAAAACTGAAACCTACCTTCAGAAATTCTGCACATTCCTGGATCTTGTTATGGCTTAAATCCAGTGATGTCAGGACATTCAACAAACTCTGAAAAAATTTCAATGCCAAAATCAGGGGGCACTACAGAAACATAGAACAATCAATACTTAAACAAACATCTTCACGAGTTTAACTCATACCTACACTGACAGTGAGGCTGAGAAGCATTGTGCCTTACCAGGGATTCATCAAGACAGGAAATAGAATTGTAGCTGAAGTTCAGAGTGTGAAGTTCTAACCAAGGCAGGGCAGTGCTGAGATCTCCTCCACAGAGTAACAGTAGCTCCTGTAACTCACACAACATACACTTTCTAAATCTGGACTAGAAGAGTAATAATATGCATGCTAATATCAGAAACTGATACCCCCAAAGTGGTGAGGCTTTTAGAGCAGATGAAGACCTCCAACTGAGCGCATACACCACATAGTCCTTCCAGACAATGAGGAGGAATTCTTTTCAGCTGGACCCACACACACAGACACACACACAGACACACACACAGACACACACACAGACACACACAGACACCAAGTAACCCAGTCAATGGCACACAAAAGATAATATAAATAAAAGTAAATCCACATGAAAAAATTAAGATAAATTATGATACAATGATTTTGACTTTGATTTATTTTTTAATCATATACACATTTCAAAAATACATTTCTGAAAGATACGTAAAATATACAAGCATTTAACTACTTCAGAACTTTGCAAGCAATTTTCATGACATTTCTATGATACTGTTAATACATTGTGCAAAGTGCAAACATGAAAAATTCTGATGTGAAATTTTAGCTTACCTCTAAGTGCTTCAGGGACTTAAAGGGGAAAATTTTCACAATGGATTGCAGTCTTACCCCAGGTGGATGGACAAGCTGTGTTTCAGCACAGGACATTAAGAAAACATTGTCAGCATTTCTGTGCAGAGGTTCTTTTAAAATCATATGGAAAAAAGTAGTAATTTTCCTTCTGCAACATATAATATATGGCTAAAAGTCTGCAGACACCTAACCATAACATCAATATAAGAGTCTTCCCCAAACTGTTGCCACAAAGCTGGAAGCACACAATTGTATAGAATGTCTTGTATGCTGTAACATGGCAATTTCCCATCACTGAAACTAATATGTTCCAGCATGATAATAAATAAACCCTGGCCTCAACCCCATTAAACATTTTTTGGGGTGAATGGCATTTTTAGAATGCCAACTGTGCCCCAGGCCTCCTTACCCAACATCAGTGCCTGACCTCAGTAATGGTCTTGTGCTGTTTTTGGCTATTTTCAGTAGAACATTTTAGGTGGCATTATAAATAAATATAGTTCACTGATCATGCAAAATTCTAAATATATGCTACATAAGGAAAGTTGCAGAACATCCATGTTGTCATTTAATATCAGAGCATTTTAAACACCTACACAGCTGTCAATCATGCTAGATTCACATGGCAGGCTCATCTGATGTTTTCAGTGGGGAAAAAAGAAAACTGTTCTGTATACATATTTTTGAGTGATAACTCACAGCTGCATACTATGGTGTTAAAGAGCAGAGCTCCTACATCAACTTGCTCTGTGTAAACACTTGATATGACCACGGCTGCCTGGCTGCATTAATCTACATTCTGGACTAGCCCAAGGTCCAGCTCAGCTCCTTCATTCCATACCATGTATTTTTCTTATGACCACTGTTGATGGCACTTGGTTCTACAAAAGTCCAAAATGATCTGACTTGAGACATTTGCCAAAAATGAAACTTTACATTGATGTCTTTTTACTTTTGAAAAACAGGGGGCTAGCTCTGTTATTATATTTATAACACTCACCCATACCCTACTTGCTTTTCACTTACTGGACCAATCAAAGAAAAATTTATAAATAAAATAACTTCCACTACTGTAATAAAATTTAAGTCACAGACCTCCTGACTATGCTTTGTTGAATTAAATGCTCACCCCCACATACACCTTTCTATATTAAATAATAGTATTATTTTTAAAGTAAATCAGTAAACAAAAATCAATTAATTCAATTTTTAAAGGTGGTGGTGCAACTGTGGGGGTGGGGGGTTTAAGTGATTGCTACTGATGAATCGTTACAAGTGCAACAAAGGTTATTTTAAAAACTTTACAAAATTTTAAAGGTTTTTTTAAAGGTGCAATATATTGATTATACAACCTATCTGAAGTGCTGCCTTTGCTGACAATACAAAAAATGTCTTGCAAGCTTTCTAGTCCCATACCTTGAGCGAGATGGTTTTCTGTAGCATGTCAAAAAGGAACTGCACTTGGAGCAGTGAGGTGGTATCGGCTGGGTGTGATGGCAAAGCCAGGAAGCCGTGCTGGTGTGTGCGTGTGATCAGGTACTGTTCAAAGAGATGTGTCAAATGTTGTATGCAAGTCACCTGCAGAGTCAGAGTGCTTGAGCCATCCAACACAGAGTCACCTAAGAATGAAAGACAGAAAAAAAAAGGTTAAACCCTCAAAGGACAAAATACAGATTACGTGAAAGGCAATAAAGAGGAAAGTACCATTATTCCGTAACAGTGTGGCAAGGCTGTGCACAAGAGTGGACTGACTGTCCTGGGTAACAGACATCCTCAGGGAATTTAGGCCTTTTAAATCAAACGCGAAGAAATTACACATCAATGGTCTAGGCTGGTGATCAATTTTTCCTCAATACTAGAAGACATGATTCAAATTGTGATATGGAAAAGCAACTCTCATAATTTTTGTTTACAAAACCAAACCTCGCTCATATATGTTCCTTTTTTTAACAATAACAACGCTGGTTACCTTATGCGTCAACCAAGATGCAATCTGCGGACACAACTAAATCATTACTGAGACACATTACAATCTGAAAAACGTTTAAATTACGCTTCTCTGCACTCCATTTTCACGTTGTTGATACATTATTTGCTTCCTGTCATGTGAGCAACACGCCATATAAACGTGCCAAGTAGGTCTAAATGCGGACGCACAGTACGTACATGGCACGCCCACTTTGCGGAGTCGGCAACTTGCACACTACGCCAGCCTTATTAGACTTATAAACAGTAAAAAAAAAAAAAAACAACAACAAAACGGAGCAACGCGGTAGAGTTTGAATGGAGAGAGGCGTAGCCAAATTGAAGTCACTTCCTGGTTAGCCTCTTACAGACCGTTCGTCTCCTCCGCAGACAAGGACTCAATTTTGAGGATGTAAGGAACGTAAACCACTGTTTAAGGGGCACTACTAATGACCAAATAGGTTTTTCAGATTTATCTGAGAGCTTATTATCTGAACAATACGGTTGTGCGACTGACCGTCGCAGGTATGTGACGTCATTTTTAGCGAAGTTGGAGGAAAATGTTTATCACGCACCATAAAGTGAGTCACGAGGTTATGGAGCCGGTCATACTGACGTCACGCCGAACATAACGCCTTCCATTTGTACAAGTCAGAAAACCAGTGTTCCTCCATTGCACACTATTTGAAACAAATTGTCAGTTACAGACGTTGGTGTTTACCACAACTGTTTTAATAGTCCTTTACCAGTGTTACCTGCAAATCTAATCAAAATGCATATTTAATAATAATAATATTTAAATTTCACTGGTTGGGGGAACCAGCTCACTACATAGGGTAGCCATTAGCCATTAGTTAGCAATGTCATCTAAAAACAACACATTATTGAGGTTCTTAGTGCATCAAAACACATCTCAATATGAACACAGATAAAACTTGGACAGTGCTGTGAGTATGACTAATTAACAGTATAAAACTATAACTTACGCTTACTGTTCAGGCATGGTGCCGCAATTTTGGAATTGTAACTCGGGGTTTGTGAGACTCTACCTACTTTCTGATTTGGAAATCTGACTTCAGGGTGCATTCCAATTGATATTTCTGACTTGGAACTTGGATATCCTGACTTCTGAGTACAAGTGGAATGCAGCATAAGACAAAGGAAGGGTAAACCTAACTGAGCTTCTCACTCCCCTATGAGGAGTAGACATTTCAAAGGCATGATTAACCTCTTGATAAGACCTTGGGTTAGGGTTAAGCTTGGGTTAGGGTTTGGGTTAGGATTAGGTGTTGGATTAGGATCTTCTGGCAGTACCAGTGTTAACATGGGTTGTCTCAGGGGGTGTGTTGTGTACTGAAGTGGGTGTGTCTTGTCAGCTGCGAGACTGCAGATGGACCCTTCCCACACATTCAGTGGTCTGAACCAGTGACATGAGAGCTGTGCTGACTTCATTCACGACAATGGATCATTATAGCAATAGCGGATCACGAAGCCTCTCAAAGGTTCCCAAAAGTTAGTAGCACATACTAGCACTACAGTGGAGTTGCAGCAGAATAGACAATTTGTGATACACTTTTAAAGAGTAAGATGCTCAAAGAATTGGATTGTATTTTATCAGCACATCTGAATCAAATTAAAATGTGCATCAAAGCATGCTACTGGGTTATCTCCGCCTAAATTAGTAGATTTAGGGAGCAGTAACAGATAAAGGATAACGTTAACAACACAAAACCTAACATTAACGTTCTAAATATGATATTTTTTGTGGAGTGAGGGGTGAGATACTACTACTACTACTAATAATAATAATATTCATGATTTTATATGAGTGTGTGTGAGTGTGTGTGTCTACCAGAGGCCTGGGAATTTTAGGGTTCTGCACAGTATCTTAGCTTTTCCTAGAACTGCACATTTCTGGACAGAGACCTCAGTTGTTGTACCTGGAATCTGTTGGAGCCACTGTCAAAGTTTGGGAGTGACAGCCCCTAATGCTCCTAGTACCACTAGGACCAATTTGGACTTCACTATTTTATTGATTTTATCCATGTTTACTGATTTTCTTGATTAGTTTTTGCAGCCTTATGCATTTTAAAATTCTAATCATGTAAGTAATCCCGGTTATTACTAAATGTATCAGTAATCTGATTAGCTATAGCGGGATACGGTTACCCTTTTTTTGTATCCTAATTCCATGTATTCTGTTACTTCCAAAACCTGATGACTAGATACAGTTGTGCTTGAAAGTTTGTGAACCCTTTAGAATTTTCTATATTTCTGCATAAATATGACCTAAAACATCATAGGGTTAGGGTTAGGGTTAGGCTAACCCTAACCCTAACCCACAACCAGTCAACCAGCCAAGGCTGTCAGAAAAGTGTAGCTGCGGCTTCTTACTTATAGTAGAACTACATATGCGCAGCACCTAAATTTGTATCGGCATGGACTTTCACACACTGACTGCGCATGTGCAAACTGAGTGCTCAGCTTGCCTCACTCTCTCTCTTCCTCACACATACACAAGCAAGCAAGGGTAATGTAGTTAAGAGAACTATATTCCAAATGAAGAATTAAATTTTTGTAATGATGCCATTTCACTTTTAACACAACATGAAGCATGTTAGAGAAGTGAAAGTTCTGTATCATTTTCAAACAGTCAATACTTTCCGGCCCATTGCATATACTGTATATCAATTAGAAAAACCCTGGCCAATCTGTTCAGTCAAATAGAGCATGGTTCTGCCAATTACAGACTTTGCTATCAATACATGTCTGTTTTTTAAAGATATTTTAGAGAGAGTGTATACTGTAAATGTATAATTTAAAATACAATCAAATGTAATACCTATATCAAGATAATAGCCATATAGCCAAGTTTCAGTTTATTATTGCCTACAAACAAGGGCTGTAATTTGTACTGTTTTAGATTTTGGCCTTAAAGTCTTAAATTAGCATTGTGAGACTTTCCACATTAAGTACTGCACATATCAAACTGTAGTTCACTTAAATATGCTTTTATTCTCTTTCCCTGCACCAGGAAAATTGTCTAAATAAATTTTGTTGAAAGCATCACCCACTCTTTTTAACTTGTACTTGCACCATGTCAGGTCCTCTACAACTACAACAATCAAAGGGATGAATGCAGATGAAATGGTGCCTGCATAAAAATAAATATAAATAATTTGCCCAATCAAAACACTGTAATATATTATTAGTTTTGGTTAAGAAAACAGTTCTACTTGTAGACAATTAATACTGACAAGCCCAATGACCTATCACATTCCAACTCTGGTGGCAGAAAACGTGGGTTGACCACTTAGATTCTAATGGTGCCCGCTTTGGCCCTGACCATGTAAACATTATACTTTTCCTAGTGTGCTTGTGAATGTATTCCATACATAAAAATGGATACTTCCAATGTTTAAAAACTCATGAACTTTACTACATGCATGCAAAGTAAATGCAATGTCTGAAAATGACATTTTCTTTTAATTCTAGCCCTCCTGCATCTATTACAGTTTATTTATTAAATCATTATTATTTTTCACAAGTAGGATAGTAATGCATTATGAACCCACTCATGAAGTTAAACTGTATAAAACATGACATTCAGGATTGTGATTTACATAGCAAAACTGTGTTGTTCTAATACCACTGTTTTCCATACACAAAAAGAATTTAGTCTGCATGACGTAAGCATGGTTGAGAACTGAAATTTTTTTATACGTTAGATGATGTAATTAATATAGTGTGATGTGGCACACAACAGGGGGGTGGTAGTTCATTACACTGTAAACTGCACAAAGTATTTAAAATATGAGCGTTATGACTTATGTGCTAAATCTGTGGCCTTGTTCACACTTGGTTTTAAAATGTGTCTAGGGCGATTAGATGGACAGTGGACAAGTGGACAGCCGAGACACATCGCCATTTACATCATGTGTCTCCAAGATGTCAAGGTGTTCAGATTTCATTACTGCATACGTCAATTCCACTAGAAGGTCAAAGGTCCCCAGGCACTGTTACATTAAAAATGTTAAACCTGCAACATACCTTCATTACTTTCTTACATTTCCATTTATGTCATTTGGCAGATGCCCTTATCCAGAGTGACTTACATATATCTCATTTATACAACTGAGCAGTTGAGGGTTAAGGGCATTGGTCAAGGGCCTAACACTGGCAGCTTGCACTGGGATATGAACTCAACCTTCTTTGATTGTAAATTTGATTACAACCTTCCAATCAATAGTCCAACATCTTAACCACTGAGCTACCACTACCCCCCCCCCCTTTGCACTCCAACCACATACATCACTCCTCTCCATTTTTTCCAGCATGTCTGCATGTTTTCTAGCTGTCACAAAAAAACAACATATGCTGCATTTATCTGACCTGATATATGAAAATTTATCATATGCATATTTACACAACCTATAAAAGTGGTTTTGGTACTATTGTAGGTTATGTGAACAGGTGGTGTGTGAAGATTAGATGTCACTGTAAGCAGTCATTGAGTATAATGAGATTAACATGTAAAAAGGATTTATACATTTCTTTTTTTAAATTGCATTCACCTGTTTTTGAAGCATTTGGCACACTAGAACAGTAATGAAATTGGGCACACACATCGTTCTTGAAAAATGAAAAGGTTACATTGTGCATGGGTTTGGGCATGGTCAAGGAGCTCCATAGCACCCCCGAATGCAGGCAATGTGTTCACATCATATCTGTGAAAAATCTAAAAGTTACATAGTGCTTGGTCCAGGAGCTCCATACAGACAATGGTTGGGATGAAGTTGCTTGGATATGCACAAAATTTGGTATGGTCATTGCTCTCATCATATCAGACAAAGTTTACTTAGTTTTATGTGACTTTCCCAACAGGAAATCAGCCATGTTGGATGGAATGTGTGATTTTCAAATTTTCTTGTGGTGCTTTGATGGGCTTACAATTGCTGAAAACTCATAAAACTGTACACATGCGTTTGTCTTATGACAGTCTTATAACTTTGAATTTGTTAAAATTAAAACTTCCCTAGGTTCAAAATGCATATTCGACTCCTTGGAAATGTACAAGAATGCAGGAAATTTAGTACACTCATCAAAGTTTGGCAATATTTTATTAGTGTGTGGTCATTTGCCTTGGGTGTGGCTAGCAGACTCCTTAGCACCCCTTAACATTTCTGAATGAGTTTGTCTCTGTAGTTGCCACGAAGTTTGTCTGATATTCATGATAAGGTACATTGTCCTCATCATGTCAAACATATTCTTCCTTTGGCTTTTATTTGGTCTGCCCAACAGGAAGCCAACCATTTTTAAATTCTTGCATTTTTCATGTATTTTTTTCTAAATCTCTCTAAAACCTCCTAGAAATTTAATTGGATTTCCTTTCCTTGGTTGTTATCAACATCAGCTCCAAACATATGTGATGATAACTTGCCAAGGTATAGTGGATACCACAAATGATAACGTAATGGTGTGCAATTGATTTGCTTGAGACATAACTTTAAACCAGATGCAAGGGTCTTCACTGTCAGGACACGGTTGATTGATGGTTATTAAATTTGGCATGATCATAATTTTGACATGAGCGTGGCATAAGCATGTCATCGGTTTGCCAGGTCTGATCAGTCTCAAATCGTGCACAGTTAATAATGTCCGAGTGCTGATTACACCAAAGTGCCAATTATGAGTCATAGTTATAGCGCCAGATATACTGCATGTTGAGACAGGCTTTTGTTAGATAAACTTATTGGTCTATACTCATATGATAGCATTTCTCTATTCAGAAGCTATGAACTCATGCCTTTGTGTGATAACTGAAAGCATTGTCTGACCTGGTCTATCAAATTAACATATCAAGTGAGGAAGCTTTACCAGACCCTGTCACCCCCTCCAAGCTGTTGAAGATCATTTGACTGTTCTTGGTTCTTTAGTTCCATGCATACACACACACACACACACACACACACACACATACCTCCTGATACTCACACACCCACATTAGCATGACACACATAGACACATGTAGACACTGTGACGCCGGTGGCCACACAGCCCTGTCGTCAAGACTTGGCAAGCGCTCCAACCCGCTGGTGTCCACCGGGGGAAGCTGGAGGATCCACACCAGCCCCACAACGCTAACCAGCAAGGCGGGGCTGTGTGATCTGGCACGGCTGGAGGACAATTCCCAGCCAATTTCCAGCCTGCGGCATCAGCAGATAAAACGGAGGCAACGGCACAGCTCGGGTTGAGTGCTGTTGAGGAGATTATTGATGATGCTCTCTCTCCCTGTTGCTTTCCCCACAGATTCGCGCTAGGAGGTCAGCCTATGCCCACGAGAGCTGCAGCAGGACGTGGAATCTCCCCGCTCGGACCCGGAAGCACGACCACACCCGCACTCTACACACGAGCTACCTTCCCCAGCGCACGTACCTTCACCACCTCAAACACAGACTTTTCTTGCACTCACTCACTTAAAGCACAAGTAAATAAGCACTGTTACCCACCTGAATCGCTGCCTTCTGTGCCTTTTGCTCTGTCACCTCAGTATCTGCTCACAACACACATACAAGCCTCTGTATATAAACTCTTCTTTGCCACAATAAACATTGGCTTGAGCATGCACTTACATTCCATGTCTATGTCTCTGTGTGTTCAATCCCCAGATCCTGGGACCGGGCCAGTGAAGACAAGAAACTTTCAGAAGTCAGTGATTGAATTTTGTTCTAACAGGTTTATGTGTTTTTTGGTTTTATCACAAGCTCCATCCCCTACACTTTGCTTCAGAACCATTCATATCCAGCCCCTCCTCTGAATAATTTTGCTGTTTGCCCCAGTTACTTCTTGCATTGTAGTGTGAGGGCCCATCATCCCCCTGTGACAGGGGACCTCTCGTTTTCATTTATTTTATTCTTCATGACTTGACCATTTTTCAGCTGGTTCCCGTGTATTAAAAACTCTGGAAATTTGGCACACACATTTGGTGAGACTTGCTATACTTATTGGTTATAAGGGTTATGATGATATTTTTATTGGTGTGTTGTGTTCAAGTTCTGTGGAGTCCAATGATGATGCAATCAAAGTTGATCGTTCAGGGAGATCATTGATAAAACTCCACGCAGTAGCTGACGTGAATGTTCATTTGTCACGATAGCATGGCAAAGTGCATATATTATAACTAAGACACATTTTAGAAGAGAGGAGATAATGATCTGAGATAGTTTCAGACTGTTGAACTGCGTCAATATTTTCTATACTTAATCCGAAAGTCAGTATCAGATCCAGGGTGTGACCACCATCATAATGGGTCTCATTACGTTCTGATTAACTCCTACTGAGTCTAGAATGGACACAAACGCTGTCCTCAGAGGATCTTCTGGGTTATCGAATTAATATTAAATATTATCTCCTACAATCAGTGCTTTGTCTAAAGAGACAACCACGTTTGAGATGACATCTGCGTGACTGCATGAATCTGAAGTGACATGGGGGGGGGAAAGTGAGAGTTTGCTCCAGTGCTTCTGAGCTTCATTTGGCCATCACTAAAAATAAGACTGAATAGCAAAACATTTTGAGCGGAATGAATTCAACAATGTCTCAAAAATAGTAAGTGCATCTCTTCTTGTGACTGAATATACTGTACCTATACAAAGGAGCACTGTTGAAAACAAAAGCATTACTATTGTCTTTGAATGAAAAAAATTTTACTGTCACATTTGCATGTTTCCTGAGGAAGTTGTTAATCTTAACTTAAGGTTTGAATTGTGAAATATCATAATAAATGTTTTTTTGTCACTTTTTTGAACTGACCCGGAAGTACATCGACCAGAATGAAAAACTACAATTTTTTTGCGAGATCTCAGAAAACTCCCACCTATGATTCCCCCCATGTCATTTCGGGTGCTCCGTACCATTATCCAGAGTGACTTACATAAATGCTTTTAGTTCTCTATCAGTCAATGCATTCTGATACTAGTTCACTAGGACCCAGGCTAATAATATCATCAGTCTAAAAACTCTGTTGGTAGGTAATACAGTAGGAAAGCATACTGACAAGTGTTTTACTGAAAGTGCTAATCCAAGTACTTCTGAAAGAGGTAGGTCTTTCTTGTACAAATTAGGGAGTCAGGATGCTTCTTCTAAGTTTGTAGACTGTTTTAGTCCTGTTTGGACTCATTCAAAAACTTTTCTTCATCAATATTGGCAACTCCATTTCATTCATAGATACATATAGCTACTGGGGTATGACTAACTTCTATTTGCCATCTGCACTGTTGCAATTCTCTCTGGTTCTCCTTTGAGATTTATGAACATTGTCACTCTGGGAATAGTTTGTCACCCTTGCACTTGTCCCAAACTTTGTGCATCTGCAAGTAACACTTATGCATGTGTACCTATTGCTTCAATCTGGTCTGATGAACAAATGACCTCATCAAACCATGACCTTCTCTTTCTTTGTGAATGGTTATCTGGATTTGAATATAATTTCTCTCTTTTAGCTAAGCCTAGGGAGCACTCTAACGGTGGGGGCATTTTATTTTTTATTTTTTTGACAAAACCTGTCAGTTGCTGGTACAAACCTACAAAAATTTACATAATTTAAAAAAAGTTTAACTATCAAGCTTCTTTTTGCAATTATTCTGTTTTACGCAACACACTTAGAAAACATTTTGTCTAGGTTCAATGAACTCCTCTCTCTAGCTTTTACCGTCCTAAAATTCTCTTTGGGTAACTAAAGGTTCATATGAATTCTCCTCACTGCCCTATGACTGTTGAATTCCTGTCTGTAGTACATTGTTTTTATTTTTCATCAACATGTGCACTTCCCTAGCCATTCATATGGGCTCACACTTTACACACTCTGTACTAGTGTCTTGGACACCACTCAATGGTCTGGCCCTTTGCCATGTGTCACTGATCACATATCCATTAAATTTACTATTGATGTTCCTCCTTTTTGGAGATATCATGGATATTGTATATCATTTTATTATTTAAAAGAAATTTTTAAAAAGATTTTTTAATTTAGGGCCATGAAAGCAGCTGGTAGACAGCTTGAACACCTGTACAAAAAACTGGCCTCAGTTTTTTATAGTAATTTCTTGCCTATGAAATTCACATTTATCTGTATAGAAATGCTCTAAATATTATCAGGTCAGATTACCTATTTAGCATCATACCTTAAGGCAGCAATAAATTTTATAGACTTTGCAAATAATCAGTAACCTCATTCGGCCCTCATCCTCAATTCTGTCCGGTTCTACTACTTTGTTTTGAGCATTTTCTTCAGTGCTTCCAAAATAAAATCACACCCACAAATCACACACTTACCTTGGTAATTATAGGCCCATTTCCAACCTTGCCTTTCTTTTAAAGGTACTAGAAAATGTAGTGGCCTCCTAGTTACAAAAACACATGAGGACTTACGATCTGTTTGAGTCTTCTCAGTTTTTGTCTTTTGCTCCCACCACAATAAACAGTCCTTCATAGAGTCATAAATGACTTCCTCCATTCTGCAGATTCTGGTCTCATTTAACATTCTAATCCTTATTGATCTCAGAGCTGCAATCAATCACAATATCTTACCAATTGCCAATCTCAGCTAGGCATTACCGGCACTGTACTAGCATGGTTGACATATGTTACTCACAGACAGCCCTTCATTTATATTGACAGCTTCAAATTGCACACTGCACTCATTCCTCAAGGCTATAAATAAGTCTCTGTTTTGTGGCTTCTTCTGTTTATCATGTACATGATTCCCCTGGGTTCCATTATTCACCAGTATGGTATTAAATTTCATCTTTATGCTGATAATTCACAAATTTATATCAGTACTAAACTCACAGACCCACTCCGAACTTTTGATTTATTAAGTTGCTTGCAGGACATCAAACACATGTTGACTTTGAACTTTCATAAGATAAACTGTGATAGGACAGACTTCATGTTGGCAGGATCACAGGCTGCTCTGCCAAGTTTAATGGTCTCGTTACTTACATAATATAACAATAATTCCCTCCACTTTCATTTGAAATCTTGGGGTCACCCTTGAAATTAACACAAATCCACTAATCCACAAATTAACACTGGAATCAAATTAGTCTTCACCTTCACCTTCATGATTTTGCCTGTCTCCACCACTCTCTCAGCTTTCAAAATAGAGAAAAATTGTTGCATGCATACATTACATCATGTTTTGATTATTGTGACTTGCTCTTAAAAATAATTAACTGTTATTATTATTATTGCCCTACTTAAGAAGACAACCAAGGGTTTCAGGGTTTCTGCTTGTGTGCACTTCACTTTTGCTGCAAATATGCTTTATGGTAGTTTGAAAATGTGGGAGAAGAGGTGGGTGGCTGCGGACCTAACTCATTGCATTGCGTATTATGCGTGAGTTTAATGAACATTGCGCCTCTCGTTGGTTCCAAGTGAAAGGGGCGTGGAAAGGTTTTTTGAGGTCGCAGCTCAGACTGGCAGCGCGAGCTCATGAATATTACAACAAGGCGGTTCTAGCTACTTATATACAAGTTCCTGGTTTAGCGGTTTCTCTTTTCGATCAAGTCCGCAGCCGTGTTGGTACTTAGACTCATCTAACGGCTCACTTCAAGACAAACTACAATGTGTGACAAGCTACCCTTCAAAGTCGGTCAGTCTATTTACAGTATATGCACATAAACGCTCAGTTTTACTTCCTGAGCTAGCTTGATAATGCATTTCAAAGCTAACTAATAATAATAAAAAAAAAATCAGCTCAAAAAGGCACCTCGTGCATGTCTACGCTTATATTATGTACATTCAATTTAGTCTAGTACAGGTTTGGTTGTTCTGCAATGTCGGCAATTTCCAATATGGAACTGTGACATGGCTGAGAAAGCTGACCCACGGCACGGCTTGCGGCTTCAGTAAATTAGCGGTTTAATTAGCTATAATTGTCTAATGAATTTGGAAAGTAGACAAAAACTCTGCGGAGACGTATCGATATTACCTGGCCACTAATTTATTCTTGAAGCTCTTAAGGAGTAGTAACAGCCATGTTGGAAGTTGTAGTCTTTTTATATCACGCGTGTAGCTGCTCGGCACCCGTAAACCACATAACCATAATGCACCGCTTTGCTTTGCTGAAGATAATGGTGTCGGAGTAATCGAAAAAAATTGTTACCAACTGGGAAAATTTACGTGAACGTCCCATCAACAACAACTTGGAAAATCGGTGAAAACATTGGCGCATGGGCTTAAGAGTGGAGGCTGAGTGGGTGGGGCTCGGCCTTAACCGGAACCGGAAACAGTGTGAGCGTGTCGGGGCATGAGCTCGGTGCTTGCAGCCATAGACTGCCACCGCCATCTTTGTTGTAGTTTTTGCTATTCCACCGCGTTAACGGGTTCCTTTCTGGTTGAAATTGTGCTTAACGCCATATTCTTTCAGCAAATACAGATGTTTTTATGATTAACGTGTATATGTTTTAAATTAGTCAGATGTTCTTGCTAACCATGATTCGTTTCCGATGCTCTTCGTTGTTACGCAAATACTGGTCGTCCGTGTTATTTCTACATTCCGAGTTAAAAGCACACGAAAATACCGAAGTGGGAAGAACCTTCAGCTTGGGAAATTGACCGTCCAAGGAGCGCGTGAATGCAGAGTTATGGAGAGTTAAGCCGGCCTCGCTAATTATTCTTTTGAGTTGTGAGCACTGGATTGTCTCTTAACTGAACCAGAATTGTTACTAGTATTTTTCTTTCGTCCTTTAGTTCTTTGAATTGTAACTTGTCTGACTGAAATAGACAAGGTTTAGGAGAATAACCACCGCTGTATTGCTTGTAAAGATTTTTTTTGCTTGCTTGTCTTCTACACTTAAAAAAAAAAAAATTCAAAAAGGAGTATTAAAATAATGATTAAACTTGTAGCTGGCTTGATTATTTGGACTTTGTTCCGTTGATTTGTGAGTCCAAAGGTCAGTTTTCAGAAGCAAGGTGACCATTCTACTGTGCTTAAGTCCTAGTTTACCACATTAACCTAACATTATTACATGGCTTATTTGCACAATCATGGTCAATTACAGCATTCTACGGTTTGTTATTTCTGTTTAACAGTTCATTGCTGTGGACCATGGCAGAAGCAATAAAATTTTAAATCAATTCAGTTATTTTTAGATCAATATTTTGTGTCAAATTGTTAATTTCTTTAGTAAGTGGCCATGTAATAAGCGTTAACACCTTATCATAAACATTAACCCCTTCAGTGAGTCAAGACCCTTCTGCTTCATGTTGGGGTCCTGCATGTTTCACTGTAA
Organism: Notoglanidium maculatum; assembly: GCA_030068355.1. Taxonomy (NCBI): domain Eukaryota; kingdom Metazoa; phylum Chordata; class Actinopteri; order Siluriformes; family Auchenoglanididae; genus Notoglanidium; species Notoglanidium maculatum. The sequence goes on from JAQQZX010000037.1 coordinate 22,252,882, forward strand.
ATGATCCCTTGCTTAACATGCACCGTTACTGCAAATATAAGCAATTAACAATCAGAAGAAAAATAGCTGCAAGTAGCGATGACTGGCCCTCGCACCACCAGTGCTATGACCAGATTAACACAACACCAATTAAATGAGTTCATTTTTTCTAACCTGAGATGGATGGTGGTGCTATACCAGTAAGTCACTCTGGGCATGTGGATATAATCATAACAATGAAGCCAATGAAATAAGCATAGAACTTATTTAGCGAGCTAGTGATTATTTATGTTGGATAACTAGCCTAGTACCTTGCTAGCAAACTAGCCACATGTTTCATAACTAGCATGATGGTGGTAATAAGTTCGAAGTCTCACTGTCATGGTCACACTGTCACCACTCCCTTTGACAGATCATTCAGTATTTGTCTATTTCACTTTAGCGGTCCTGCCCAGCTACTTGCCATTTGTCATTATAATCATGGAGAATGAATAGCATCCAGACATCTTGACATTATGTGTACCAAACATGAGTCTGATGAACAATCTAGAAGGATTATGTTAAAGTGTAACATGTGTCAAAACACACAAAAGCCAATATACTGTACCTAACTTCCTGTTTGGCAGGGCTAATGCAATGTACAAATCACGAATAAAAATTTGTTTGTGTTGGGGCGACCCACATGCCGACCAAATTTGGTGCATGTATGTGAAACTATAACGTGTATGTATGTTGGGCACAAGACTCAATTTCATATGGTGGTCACTTTCCACTCCACGGCCAAGCCTCAGTCCCTGAGTAGCGGTCACCTGCAATGACGTGTGTGCCAAGTTTCATGAGTTTTGTGGGGGCTCCAAACAGGTCAGAGGAGGGGATGAGGAGGGCATGATGTGTGAAGTTTTGTTAGTTTTCAAGTAGGGCAAGTGCCTCAAAAAAATTGAATGCACTTAAAAATAATAAAGTTAATAAAAAAAAACAATAGAGCTCTGGCACCTTCTGTGCTTGGGCCCTAATTAAACATTAGGGCTTTCAGAAACCTTGATCTCCTTTTGGGTAAGCTTCTTCATGTTACATAAATGAAGCATGCATTTGCTTTTGCGCACTACAGGCCTTTGCTAAGAAGATTAGCCTGTTCACTGTCTCAGGCTTGGTTGATGCTCTTTTGCAGATGACAATGTTGCCTCCTGTACTAAAATCCCTTTCTGAAGGTGAACTGGTGGCAGGGATACAGAGGTAACTCTTCGCTATGAAGTATACTTTAGGAAAGGCAGTTGTGTGGACTTTCCACCATTCTAGGGGACCGGATTCACTGTCCACACAAGGAGCTTGGTCCCGTTGATTCAACAGAATGGGGTTTCTTGAAAAAGCTGCTCAGTGTCATCTTCTGTTTTTTGCCTGGTTCTGCTGGTGCTCCTCCCTCAGGTCTTGCTGTACTCATTAAGCTGTGAAGTTCAGTAAATTAAATGATCTGGATTTCTTGCATTACCACAGCGCTTGGTTTCAAGGCAACTTTCTCAGGTCTCACATAGGAGGTTCTGAACCGAGGACTGTCCTTCATGTGGAAGATGACTATAGTTTTAATGTTTTTTTGTGAGTTCTGAGTCCTTGTCCTCTGGCTTCAGGACTTCCTCACTGAGCAGAGCACAGGCCACACATATGATACACTGACAATTGATACCCCTGACAGTATATCTGTGAAACTAACCAGTGGATTTAGAGCCTAGTGGACGGACTCAAGGACGTCAGGGTCGTACCATGGTTGCACAAGGTGTCTGTATTTTATCAGACCTTTTTTTTTTAATTTTTAATTTTTATTTTTTTTTTTTTATTTTTTTTTTTTTTTGTCGTCATCAGCTATGACTAACATGTGGCTGCCCACTGCTTCTCGTATGTGTGCTCACTTCTCACTGTGTGTTCACTTTGTGTTCACTGCTTGGATGGGTTAAATTCAGAGAGAGAATTGTCCCATGGGGATTAATACAGTATCCAAAATTTCAGTATTAGTATAAAATGTCAATATCCAAAATGCAAGTTTCCATGCAGAACATGGCCCAGAGCATCAAACTGCCTCTGCTGGCTTGCTTTCTTGCCATAGTGCATGCTGGTGTCATCTTTTCCCAGAGAAGCAACACAGATGCAACCTGCCATCCAAATGATGTAAAAGAAAACGTGATTTATTTGACCAGGCCACCACCTTCCATTGCACTATGGTCCAGTTCTGATGCTCATGTGCCCACTGTAGGTGCTGTGATGGACACAGGTCAGCATGGGTACTGTGACACATACACAGCAAGCTGTGATGCACGGTATGTTCTGACACCTTTCCATTATAGCCAGTGTTGACATTTTCAGCAATTTGTGCTACAGTAGCTCTTCTGTGGGATAGGACCAGACAGGTTGGCCCTTACTCCTCATGTGCATTAATGAGCCTTGGGTGCCCATGACCCTGTCAGAGGTTCACTGGTTGTTCTTCCTTGGCCCACTTTTGGTAGATACTATCCACTTCATACCGGGAACACACCACAAGACCTGCCTTTTGGAGATGATCTGACCCTGTTGTCTAGCCATCACAATTTGGCTCTTGTCAAAGTCATTGAGATCCTTACGCTTGCCAATTTTTCCTTCTTCCAACACTGACTGACCGTCCACTTGCTGCCTAATATATCCAACCCCTTGACAGGTGCCATTGTTATGATGTTTAATGTTATGGTTGATTGGCACATACAGTACCAGTTAAAAGTTTGGACGGTAGTTGATGTTTTTTCTTTATTTTTATTGCTTAATACATTTAATATCTTACAAATAATGATTACCTGTTGTTTCTGTTTAGTTGACTGGTTCTTGACATTACTGTACACTGCCACTACTTTGATACAACACAACTGATGGTCTCAAATACATTAAGAAGGCAAGAAATTCCACCAATTACATTTTGACAAGGCACACCTGTTAATTAACAAGCATTCCAGGTGACTACCTCATGCAGCTGGTCAATTAATTAAGCTGCTTAAGTAGTGTGCAAAGCTGTCAACAAGGTGGCAATTTTAAATAATCCAAAACATAAAACAGTTGTTTCCATGTTATTTGATGTCATCAGTACAGATCTACAATGTAGAACATAGTCAAAATAAAGAAAAAAAACCTAAGAAAAAAGTCTTGAGCCACCCTATACATACACACACACACACACACACACACACACACACACACACACACACACACACACACACACACACACACACACAC
>JAQQZX010000037.1:22256206-22271645 GCA_030068355.1 Notoglanidium maculatum
GACTGGGGTCGAGATCAGGTTTTTTAATCAGGGGTTTGATAACTGCTAATTTAAAGGATTTAGGTACATAGCCAATGTTAAGAGAAGAGTTGATTATTTTTAGGATAGGTTCAATTATTTCTGGTACTATCTGTTTGAGGAAACATGTAGATAAAGTATCTAATACACAGGTTGATGATTTTGAGGAGGAAATTAGTGATATTAGTTCAATCTCTTGAAGGTGTGTAAAACATTCTAATGGCTGATGTGATATAATTATATTGTTGTCTACCTAGTTGCTCATCAGATTGTATGGATTTAAATTTATATTTTGTATTTTTTGCCTGATACTGTCAATCTTGTCACTGAAAAAGTCATGAAGTCATTGCTACTGCGTGTTGATGGTATGGATGTTTCTGTGGCGTTCTTATTCCTAGTTAATTTTGCTACACTATTAAATAAGAATCTAGGATTATTTTTGTTATCTTCTATTATATTTGAGAAATACATTGATCGAGCAGCACCAAGAGTTTTCCTATAGCTCAGGAGGCGCTCCTTCCATGCTAATTTGAATACTACCAATTTAGTTTGATGAAACCTACATTCTAATTTGCAAGTGGTCTGTTTTAAGGAGCACGTGTCATCATTATACCAGGGTGCTAATTTCTCTCTAATTATTTTCCTTTTAAGTGGGGCTACGATATCTAGTGTATAGCGAAATGTTGACTCTAAGCATTTAGCCACCTGATCAAGTTCTGTGGAGTCGAATGATGATGCAATTTAATTTCAGGGAGATCATTGATAAAACTCTGTGCGGTGTCTGACGTGAATGTTCGTTTGTCATGATAGCCTCCTCCAAGTTGGTGTTGTCACCATTGGTTGCAGCCTCCTTGAACATATGCTAGTCAGTGTGCTCAAAACCATCCTGAAGAGCAGAGATGGCTCCTGCTGGCCAGGTTCTCACCTGCTTCAGAACCGGTTTGGTGCATCTGATGAGTGGTCTGTATGCTGGCATTAGCGTAACAGAGATGTGGTCTGAGTAGCCGAGGTAGGGGTGGGGCCCGGCATGCACCAGGAATGTTTGTGTAAACAAGATCCAGTGCATTTGTCCCTCTCATTGCAAAGTCCACATACTGATGGAATTTCGGGAGCACTGACTTGAGATTTGCATGGTTGAAATCTCCGGCGACAATAAACAGTCCATCAGGGTGTGCATTCTGCAGCTCGCAAAGAATCCTGTACAGCTCACAGAGCATATCTTTAGCATTAGCACTGGGGGGAATGTACACTCTGACAATGAGCATGGCTGTGAATTCCTGAGGTAAACAAAATGGTCTGCATCTGACAGTCACAAACGATGAGCAGTAACTAGAAAATAGCACAGAGTTCTTGCACCATTCTGTGTTGATGTAAACACACAAGCCAGCACCACGAGTCTTAACGCACAGAGCTGCTTTTCTGTTGGCACGAAACACAGTGAGCCTGGCTAGCTGAATGGCGGCATCCAGAACTCTGTCACTAAGCCAAGTCTCTGCGAAAATAAAGACGCAGCAATCTCTAAACTCGCGCTGGGTAGTCCACTGAAGTCGGATGTAGTCCGGTTTATTGTCCAGGGAGCAGACATTGGACAGAAGAATAGATGGGAGAGCCGGCCGGCTAGGATTATCTCTTAGCCTAGCAAGGACACCTGCCCGTTTGCCACGCTTCTGCTTCCTCGCACACCGCTTACGGCAGACCCTCCTCCGGCCTCTGGCATCAGGCGATGCCGAGGACTGGAGGCCTGGTTTCCATAGCAACCTGAGGACACGTAGCGTCTCCAACAGGTCAGTTTTTGAATGTTCCTTAACGTCCAGTAATGTTTGTCGTGGGTAGACATGAACGTTTGTTTCGTTGTCCATATACCATAGGAGTCGCACCAAGAAACAAAATAGCACAAAATAGCACCATTTCGGATCCGGAGTGGCCGCTGCATGCTACTGCCGCGCCACCATCTTGGATCGTTTTTCCCATATGTCATCCCATTGATTGAAAACACCTGAATTAATTTCACCTTAAAATTAACTGCTAATCCTAGAGGTTCACGTACTTTTGCCACATTTTCCTTGATAATAATATTCCCATCATTCCCAATCACATTTGCTTAATTTGGTTCTCTTTATATAGCTTTAAGACTTGTGTGAAAATCTAATGATATTTTAGGAATACAGAAAATTTTTAAGGGTTCGCAAACTATCAAGCACAACTGTATATGAACTTGTTGGACATTTCATTCCAAACCATTGGGCATTGATATGGGGTTGCCTTCTCCCTTTTCAACTATAACAGTCTCCACTCTTTTGTGAAGGCTTTCTCCAAGATTTCATGTCTGTTTCTGGTAATTTGTACCCATTTAGTCAAAAGATCAATCGTGATGTCAGGCACTGATGTTGGATGAGAAGGCCTGGCTCATTATTGATGTTCCAGTTCATCAAAAAAGTGTTCAGTTGTGATACCGCAAATAAATTAACTCATCTTCTGTTATGGGTGGTACCCACTAGACTAGGCTGCCATTTAGTTCTCCTGCCGGACAGGTGTTCTGCATCTTTCTGGTTGTATTTCTTCTTCATGAGTATTTACCTGGAAGAGCTAGATAAATAGCCTAGGCCTAGGGGAGAGAGGGGTGATACACAACAAACAACAACAGAGGGCTGAAGACTACTTGTTTTTGTGTTTAAAACTAGAGGGAATTTTTTATTACAAGTCTTTTGTTTACCTCTTTATTCTTTTTCTATAAATGTTTGTATACTTGCTATGAATATTTTGTATATAAGGGTAGCTGGTGTATTTTTAGCACTCTTTGAACTGGTGTGTCGATTATAAGGATTGCTGTCATGCTACATGGTACAGGAAAAAAGCAAGAAAGAGGAACAAGAACACTAAAGAGCCTTCCTGAGCCACCTTGAGATTTTTCAGAACTTTGTCTAAAATTTCTTTGTACACTGTCGCATTAACATTGAGCTGGTCGCAGTGGGGCATCCATATTAAATGTCCAAGGAGTTCTCACACGGGATTGCCATTGTTATTTATATTCCACCAGTTTGTGAACTGTCTCACCAGAGAGAATCTAATGAATTTAATGTATGTTAATGTCAAAGAGGCACACAGTTGTACAACTATCTCTCCTCTTGGCAGATCTGACCACTACCTGGTGTTCCTCATTCCCCTGTACAATCCACTTGTGAAGAGCCAGCTATTTTCAGGTCTATGAAAAGGTGGTTGAAGGAGCCCAGTGCAGACCTGCAGGACTGCATTGAGAGAACAGACTGGGATGGTCTTTGTGAGACACAGTGAGGACATTGATAATGTCACAGACAGAATACATCAACTGTGTAGACAACATGGGTCACTAAAGACATAAAAGCCCTTTTAAATGAGAAAAAGAAAGCATTCAGGTCAGGCAACAGGGTGACAGGAAAAAAGGTACAGAAACAGCTATCTTTGAGGATAAAGGAAGAGAGTGGCAATTACAGGAGGAAGCTGGAGCAAAAGCTGCGGCAGAATATCATCAGGGATGTGTGTAAGGACATGAAGACAATCACAGGCTGTAAATCTAGCAGCCAGGTGACTGAAGGGGCCAACAAGTTTAATCTGTTTTTAACCCACCAGGACCTCCATGGCACCCAATGTGTCAAAAGTGAGCTATGTGCAGTCTGTCAGACTACTAGGAATTCTGTTATATAAGGATGCATCCTGCAAACTATCAGCTGTGCTTTATTATTTATTGTATTTATTTAAATCCACTATACTTACCCATCACGATATTGTGTATAGAGTACAAAGGTATATTCATAACAAGAGTTTTTTTTTACATTTTATTTTAGCTTTAGACTTTTATATTTTTCCTTGTTTATTTGTGCCTTTTATGTTTATCTGTTCAGTTGTAACAATAGCAATTTCTTTCAGGATCAATAGTTTTCTTATTTCTTATTATGATTTTGATTACCTTTTACTGGAACAAAGGGGCCTAGCCCAAACCCTTGAAAAACAGCTTAGGCTTATGTGTAGCGGCTTGGCCATGGAAACCCATTTTATGGAGCTCTTGATGCACAGTACTTGTGCTGACATTGCTTCTGGAGGAAGTTTGGAAGTCTGTAGTGCCTGCTGCAACAGAGAATAGGTGACTTCTACACAAAACACACTTCATGGCTCAGCTGTTATTGCTCCTAAACATTTCTATTTCCACAATTTGGCCATATAGTGTACATAAGATACTCAGCATGTGTGTGAACTGTGCCACTTATGTTCCCACTGCTTTTGCACATACACACAAAATCATGCAGCAAGTATGATTCCAAAAATGTTGCCTGTGTTTTGTGTATGCTGCTTGAAATTACTGTGGTTGATTGGCTTGAGTATGTGGTATTTAATACTGGTTTAATTAACCTTGGCCTGTATGTAGACTTAGAGTATTGTTTTGTTCCATCTGGTTATGTTCGCTTGATTGTATATACTATTACCCCTCTGAAAATAGCTACCTTCTATATATATGTATGGTCCTTTCACCGGTAGTTGGACCAATGAGATTTGACAGAGTGTGGAGTATGTTATTTGTAATTGCATTATACAGTGCGGCCCAAATGAGTATGGTTTCCCTTTTGAGTCTGGTTCCTCTCAAGGTTTCTTCCTTTCATTATCTCAGGAAGTTTTTCCTTGCCACCGTAGCCGTCGTCACAGGCTTGCTCATTGGGGATTTAGATTTATATAGATAAATTTATATAGATAAGTTTATATATATAAATCTATAGATTCATAAGTTTCTGTTGTTATAGCGCTATACAAATAAAATTGAATTGACCATTCTAACACACACCCCTACGCCCCCCGAAAGGAAATTCACACCTTTCACACCCAGCAGACCATATGTCTCCTGCCTCCTGCCCCACAGCTGTTTGAGGCCACTTTTCATTGTTTCTCCCTTCCTGTACCCCCCACAGCTACACACACCTACACACACACACACCCCCACACACGCCCACTCTCACACACACACACACACACACACAGAGATGCACAAACACACACGTACACACATCCAAGCTACTGTATGTAAACTTGCCTGTCACAATAAACTTTGGATTTGTGCATACACCTACATGCTGTGTCTGTGTCTGCTTGATCCCCGGATCCAAAACGGGCGAGAAACTTTCACTCACGGAAGTCAGATCGAACCTGAGAGAACGGAATTGTCGCCGATACGATTTGGTTCTAACAATCATCTTGGTCTCATTGGCTTTTTTTCATCTGGAGCCACGTGCTAATGCACCATGCAGCTAATCAGGGTAATTATCCCAATATGAGTAGTGGGAGATCATAGGACCCTAGCTGTCAAGTTTGATTGCTGTCAGTTTTTGCTGTGCAAACACGTGTGGCAGAAATAAAAAAAAAATAATACTAAAAATCATAACAAAAATAATAGGGCTCCAGCAGCTTTGCTGTATAAACCCCTAAATATAGTTGCAAGTGATGATCATCCATGTACAAGCCACCTCACAGAAATTGCAAACAAAGGTGAAATTACATCTTCAACAGCATAAGTTGAAAAATGCCACAAAATTTGATTTCAGGGAATGTGATGTTAAATCTGAATAATGATGTAAAGTTTCATGAAATTTTAAGAGAATAAGTAATTATAGTCGATAATATCATAATAATAAATAAATAATAATAATTATTATTAAATAATAATAAATAAATAAATAAATATTAAATAATAATTTAGTCGAGAATAAGTTTAAAAAAAAAAAAAGGTGGTATTTTATAAAATTTGGCCTGTATTCAAAGATTCTGGTCATGAGGTATCTTAAATTTCATTGAGTTTGAATCTTTACATCACAGCATATTGGCCATAGAGTCGAAAAGAAAATTTCATTGGCTCATAACTTTAAAATGGTTGAACATATCAAAGTTCTTTTTAATTTTTTTTTATCAGCATGGTGTTGAGATGAGGCAAATTTCATGAAAATCAGATTAATTGTCTCAGATGAGTTCACAAATTGGTGGTAAAGGGTGTTTAAATTCAGTTTTCAAGAAATCAGAGGGAATAAAGGACTTTTTGGGCAAAAAAGGACAGAAGTCTTTCTGTTCTAACCCTTGTATTTCCCAAGATATGAGCATATACATAAAAATACTTATTATACCACCCCCCTAGAATCATGTGGTGGTAATTAAAATGTTATTTTTAGATCTCTTCTACTTCAGGAACCTATATACCACCTTTGATACCTGTATGACTTAGAGTTTTTGCTGCCCAGATACTTTTGCCAAAGAAACATAGAAACAATAATAGTAATCCTAACAAAAACAAGATAGTTCCAGCAGCTTCACTGCTTGGGCCACTAAAAATCAAAATAAATAAATAATAAATAAAGCTTCACTGCTTGGAACAACAACAACAACAACAACAACAACAATAATAATAATAATAATCAAACAAACACATAATGGTTTCAGCAGATTCACTGCTTGGATACCTAATAAAACAACTGACTTGGTGGCTGACTGGGGCCTTTCCGTGTGGAGTTTACATGCTCTCCCCATGCCTGCATGGATTTTCTCCAGTTGCTCGGGTTTCCTCCCACACTGAAAAAAACTGCAGATTAGCTCAACTGGCAACCCTAAAATTCCCATAGGTGTGAATGTAAGTGTGTACCCTCGTGTAGATTGGCAACCTGCCCAGGATGTACCCCCAGCTTGTGCAATAATAATAATAATAATAATAATAATAATAATAATAATGCAAGATTACATTCTTTAAATCTCATACAAGATCATACAAGATAGAGAAATATCAAAGCTGTTGGTGGACTGCATTATTTAACAGTCATATTAATATTACAGTATTCAGATTTACAGTAAGTTATAAAATACTGCAATATTACCACCATCAACTATATACCCCGAATGCATTACAAATCTACACTAACATACTGTACACAGATCTACAATAAAACACCTTTTTAAAATGACAATAAAAAAAAATTATAGCCACAATCAGCGATGATGAGCCCTCACATGAGACTCACATGCCTACCAAATTTGGTGCATGCAAGTGAAACTATACTCCAGGCACAAGGCTCAATGACACCAACACAAGGCTCCTACCTATTTTGAAGCTCATTCCACATCTAGTACTAACGTTAGCAAACTCTGTGCTGCTGCTGCTCTCAGCAGAATCTTCACTGCTTAGAATAGTTCACTTTCTAATTTCAAAAGCTTGAAAAATGTTCAGTTAATTTTTTTGCTCATTTTTAGGCTGCTTATTTGCTTGATAACACACAACATAAGTTAAATCAGTCTGAATCCATCATTGCCAGCATCATGATTATGTGACAGAAACGTTGATCATGCAGTGACCTTAGCCAGTGACGCTGACACCAATCATGAATTTTCAAATGTATTTGCATCAAAATATTGTGCATGGACATATTGGACAAAGCCCCCCCCTCCCCAAAATGCATCTCATTCTGAAGCACATTATTCAGTAAAATAAAAAATCCAAAGACAAGACTGCTGTTGTCTCAATTATATTTTTAAGAAAGAGTGTTAAAAAATTTGCAAAATCATTAAAAAAATTTACTCATTGTGCATACAGGATTATAGCTGCTGGTGCCAGTGTCACATGCCATTGTACTGTGAGACCATTTCTCTTCTCCTCACACAAGCTTCCTCTGAGTCCCTGTTCATAAGTATACATAAATATTTCGCTAACCCTATCCAATGTAGGAGCTTTGTTACAATGCAGTTTAGTAGTAGTCAGTGCAATTATATGCACTTTAAGTGTGCTTAGGTAAAACATTGTACTTATTACAATTATTCCTAGGTCATTTTATTTTATACAATAACAATAAAAAGCTCACATGAACATGAACATATCTGCTAGCTAATTGAGCTAATTCAGATAATGCATTGTTTCAAATCTTTACGTGAAAATACCCTTATTCTCATGAAACTGCCACTGACTTCGTTCAAAACATTTGTTCTTTTACAGTCCCACGTAGCTTGATTTCTTAGGTAACTATTCAGTCCAGTTATTCAGTACATAAACGTTCAAAGACTTAATCACTTGCCCGGAGTGCGGTGAGGGTTGGGGGTGGTGTGTCTACAATGTCTCTACAAATTCTGTCTGCAGTGACCGTGAGGAAACGGAGTATTTTGCACTCATTTTATTGACCCAGATGCGCGCACTCCTCCGAGGATGTTGTATTATGATGTCAGCGCTAAATGAGCACCGATTGGACACCGAACAGAGTCCAAGTTGTTGCACTTCACCTGTCTGCGAGCGCGCTTCTGTTGCCACTTTTCTTTACCTGAAGTTCGACAGAAGAGCAGTGCAAAATAACCAATTACAATGTCGTACGTACTGCTGCAGCTCCTGCTGTTGGTGACGTTTGCAGACGCCGCGCGTTCCGAGTTCGTATTCCGCTGTCCAAGCTGCAGCGCCGAACGCCAGGCGGCGTGTCCTGCTCTCACTGCCGAGAGCTGCGGCGAGATCGTGCGTGAGCCGGGCTGCGGCTGCTGCCCGGTGTGTGCACGCCGGGCCGGAGAACCGTGTGGTGTGTACACACCGCGCTGCGCCAGCGGCCTCCGCTGTTACCCCGAGCCGGACTCAGAGCTGCCGCTCGAGCAGCTAGTGCGCGGCCTCGGTCTCTGCGCGCTCAAAGCGGACGCGGCCCCGTGCACGGGGAGCGTTGAACTGAGCGGTGAGTAATCCATCCAGCCGTCAATTCAACATAAATTCGAGATGTATACGTGGATTCGCTGAGTTTGCGCCAGGCTTCATTGCACGACTTTAACAGTGCGTGCATGAGAGTCGCATTTTTACCCCTAAAACTTACATTGGTGCATAATTTTTATTTAAAACAAGAGAGGATTTATTTCGTGGCTATGTCAAAAGTACAAAAATAAATATTCTTGGATTGTAGACGACTTGGCTAACACTATATGTAGGCTATAGTAGTGGCTAATGGCCAAAATTCCTGAAATTGGGCCACTAACTATGTAAGTGAAAAAAAAATCTATATATTCTCTTCAGAAACCTGTATTAAAAGCTACAACAAGATTTTCAAGTTTTCGCTTGACTTCTAATTTTACGTATTTGTTCGTAGATTGGCATTTCACGCCCTGTACAGAAAGAATGATGTCAGCGTTTTAGTCTGGTGATAAGCAAAGCATTGATTTGACCTGAATTTCTTGGCCATTTTAAGGCAAAGCACATTCAGCTCAACAACTTAAACTCAGAAATTGTAGATATTTAGATTTTTATTTATACACGTTCTACAAATTGTCAACTGTCATGTTTTGCTATTTGAATATATTCTTGATTATTTCTGTAGCAAAACATAGAAATTGATTAGCAAGATGGACTTTGCACTTTGACCCTGTCTTGTCATAAATTCAACCTAGTGGGTATTAAAGGAGTGTGGTTTGTGAGAAATCCCAACCAAGGTGCCCTGTAACTTATGTTATGTTGTCAGAGTAAGAGAAGAAAAAGCACACTTCCTGGGAATGACATACTGGATCGAATTAACTTTGGAACTGGCATTTGGTAAAAACAATATGCGAAAGAACATTTTTAGACATAAAGATCTTACTCTGCATCTCATGATTGTAATGACACACTGCTGAGTTTGTCTGTAATTGTTTGCTCTTCAAATTAGTACTCGTAGTCTCCAGTGTACTAGGAGAGGATGGTCCTCATATGCCATGGAACATAGCTGTGAAGTATTATATCGTTATACCATTTAATTACATGAGGTTTCTAAGGGAAACAAATACCCATTCTTTATAAAAAGGATTGTGGTGAAAAGAACAAGAGTTATATGTCAGTGCTGTTTATAGAACTTTTTTCAGTTTGACAACACTTTGTAATTGTTTTCAGTAACTGTACTGAGATATTTTCCTAATCGCTTTACACATTATATAATGCAAGACTTACTTAATATTAGCAGTATAACATATTAAACTATAATCCCATTGTGTCACTGTGATCACTGAAGAATTAAAAGTGTTTTGTTAAAAACTCTTAGTCAAAAAATGATTGTGCTTGTTGGGTTGTTCTTGAAAACAGGTGTCATCTTCATATAAACCAATGGTCATCTTTAAAAACAAACAAACAAAAAAAAAAAAACAGGCCTCACACCATCCCTGGCCACCTGGTAGAGCAGCACAAAAATAAAAGACCCACTTAGGAGGTATAGTCAGAGGTCTGATGAGGTTGCCGGAAGTACTGAAAACAGTCCAAAATAATCCCCCTGCCTTCTCCAAAAGCAGGTACAGCAGTCATCCCCACTGGTGGTTCAGCAACTTGGATTCCAAAAATCTCACTGTACTGGGTTTCAAAATAAACTTGCAAACTCCCTGCAGCAGCTTGGAGATAACACAAACAATGTTACAAGTGTTACAGAGCTGTGTAAGGCTAGGGGTGAGATATGGGTATAAAGGAGGGATTAGCAGAACTGAGGAGCTCAACAGAGTTTGCAGAGTCCTTTTTTGCATGATCTCCTTGCAAGGCTGTTTGACTGACTAGATTTAAGATGGCAGCCCTTTTTAAGTATGTAGACCATAGTGTAGGAAAAAGTATCTTGCATATCAGGTAGTAACAAATGTTACTGGCACGTTTCCTGGTGACCCGAGGGTCATTCTGCCATGAACTTGACCAGCGATAAATTTATATAAAAAGGAGGAATGAATGAGGAGTGAGACAACAGCCTTTAATCTAAACAGTTTGCCAGTCTTACGTTTTTGTGTTTGCTTTATGGACACCAGTGAGTGATCATTTTAATCTAAAACTTTTTTGTAGTTGAGTACATTTTGGACTTCTGTATTATACATACTTATTGCATTATACTTACTTACAATGTGGTAACTTATGTTCAGTTTCAGTGAATGTGTATGTTAAGTTTTTTGATACTTTGATGTGCTTGATTCTTTAATATATAGATAAATCTTTGAACAGTTAAGCTATCTCTGTATCTCATTCTCTTTTTAAAAGTCTAGTCTAATTGTTTTGTTTGTCTATACTTGTATATTTGTATGTTCTATGATTGGTATATTTCTAGTGAGATTCTGAGGTTTACTTTAATGTTTTCTCCTTGTAAATTTCTGTATCTACTGGTCATGAATTTCACTGGCACTTTTCAAAACAAAACAATGCCCATGGTTAGCCTACAATATTAGCAGTCTGGTGATTTGTGTGAAAAGGGTGGCCTGAGATGAAATGAAATTTCAGGCCTGAATTATTGTTTCAATCTGCCCCTGCACCTACATCCATATAGTAGCTTTATTTATTGTTTATTCCACAGTAAGCCTCACATGGCTCATAGCAACAAGGTTGAACTTATTCTCAGCATGCTTACCTACTCCTTCTGTTTGGGAAATGACAAATAATCATGGAACAGTAATAAAAGATTTTGCAAGTTTTTAGGGTTTTTAAAGGTTCTACTTTCAGTGTTCTTCAGTAATCAGGGGCCCAAACACAGAAGGTGCAGGAACCCTGTTGTTTTATTAGGATTGTTAAGGTACCAAACATGTGGTTCTTGGAACCCTGTTGTTTCTGTTACGATTCTTCTTCTTCAAAACTGACTGTGCAGACCAAACCATAAGTCTTACAGACATGACATGGTCAGTACATAGTGCTCCCTCCCACTTCTCAGTTAAGAGAGATTAGCCTGATCATTTTACATTTTGGCACATATCAGGAATTCTGAAAGGCCTACAGTGAAAATTCTTTTTGGTACTTATTGCTTAAGTTCTCCTAAAGAAGAAAGTCCACAGAACAATTTAGCTCCACCCACTTAGATTTTTAATTTGCATAATATATAAAACTTTCATAATATAAAATACCTACTTTTCAGAACTTGTCTTAGGATTTTTCTCCTATCTTCACAGTCATGATGTCAAATTACTCATTACTTAGCAGTGTGACTCACAATAATTACCAAAAATATGTTGACATTTGTAAAGAATATGGCCACTTCATTTGAATGAATTCTAATGAGGCAGATCATAATTTAGTCTACTAGTTCTAACTTATGACTTTGCATGGATTTTCACAAAACTTGAACTTTGTATACAGGACAAACAAGATTCTGAGGTCATGTTCAAAGTTTGGCTTATATAAGGGGCAGAACTATGGTTAGATATCTGTTTTTCACAAACCATGCATCTGATGAAACTTGATACTGCATATGCTAATCTGCATCTTCCTTGATGACAATGTGGTTTCTTTAAAAACCTAGGTACCATCTGCTAATCAGGTTTCAGCAGGTATTCGACAAGGTAAATACTGAGCTATTGGCATGAAACTTTGTCATCCTTTGAAGTACCCCTATAAAATTGATATTGTCACACTGATCTTTGCCCTAGGGGGTGCTATGCATGTTTTTGCACATAAAACCAATGATAACTTTTGTAAAATAAGGGGTACAATGAAACTTCTTTTTTTCTCATGCCTTAACCCCTTATTTGCCTTTTGGACTATTTAGTTCTGCCCATGCACATTTTTGATAATTTGCTTAATATTCAAAACCTACTTTTTCAGAACTCATGCTAGGATTTGTCCTAGCTTCACAATTTTGGTGTGAAACTGTTAGGTAAACTGGTTGTAGGTGGACACATGTGCAGGTTAGGAGCCAGCATAGTCAAACCAATGTGTTTATTTATATACGCAATGGCAGAGGTACAAATATCAGCAGGCAAAAGGGTAATCCAGAAACAGAGCAAGGGTCGAGCAATAAGCAAACAGAGTGAACTAGGCAGATCAAAAGACAATAATCAAAGCAGAGACAAAACCAGAGTCAGAACCAGAAAAGCAAACACAGGAAGTAAACGGCTTGGCAATAGTAACACTGGGCTAGACTAATGCTTCGCAAAGTCTTAGCTCTAAGACTCAAAGTCTTAGAGTAATTATATACACAGTGTGAGTGTGCATGAATAGGATGCACCTACATCCAGTTGACAGTTATGTGGTGGAATGCAGGTGCTCATGGGAACGGTATGCATGCAGCAAAGGGCAGATCCTGACACAAACTACTTAATAGAGTGTGAACCTCAATAATTATCAAAATCATATTGAGATATTGAGTTTCAAAGTTTTTCATTCCAAATAGCAAAATTGATATGTGGAACAAGTCTTTCATACATGAAAATGACAGACACCCAAAATGTAATTTAATTGTACAATATCAAAATCCTATCAAATTTGTAAATGGAACAGGCAAGTGCAAATAGAACGTTCTTATCCTAAGAACTCACTTTCTGCATGAAATTGTAATGTTCTACCTTCCAAAAACAGTTTACTCATAATTTGCTTTATAACAAAATTAGTGTTGTAACAGAGTGTCTTCAGGTTAGGGCTGCAATCATTTTGGTAGTCAACTAATCTGTCATATTTTTTTTCTCGAGTCGTTAACGATTATTTCTGTCCCAGGTTTAGGTTTTGGAACAGATTATTTTCTGTTACAGTTTCCACTGTATGTTTTATTTCACCTGCTCAAGTGCACACCTGTGAATGTCACCCTATTGTCCAGTCTCTGCCTTAACATAAAGTTCCTATAGCGAATAAAAAAATAACGACCCATGAAACATATGAATTTTAAACTTAAGATTTATAGCTTAATCAAATATATTACTATAAATTATTGATGTGCTCCATCCCACAGACTAACTAGCTAACTTTAGGTGGAGGAGATTTACTGTTCAGAATGATTGCTACTGTTCAATTTATACTTCTGCTTTGAACCTACTCTGCACTCTACACCGTAGCCTGACATCCACCTCTCCAAAATGTAACCCCATGTTCTGGTGATGCAGACAGCAGCATGCAGATGTGTCAAAAAAAAAGAATTCACCTGGTTTATAATTAATCATGGGAGGTTTCATTTTCACAGGACATTTTCTTTAAGACATGTTGTGTCCTGTTTATTACATCTACAGCAACACACAGAAGTTGCTTTTCTGTGCTTTTTGACACAATTGACACTGCCTCAAGTGCATTGCAGTTACAAATGAACACTTATTTGGTTTTATAATTCAGCCCTTCAACACTAAAATTCTGTGTCGACCAGTTTTTTTTATCAACATTGTTGATTATGTCAACTAATCATTGATGCCCTACTTCAGGTATCAGAAAGTTAAATTTTATTTTATTTTAATTTTTTTTTATTTCTTATAATGGATTTTTGAAAAATAGTAACAACACCATCTAAAGCAAGGAAAGTGAATGTTAGTTCTTTTACATAAAGGATACTTAAAGAAAGTATATAAAATAATGTAATGTAATATAATATAATTTGTACTATTTGTTATAGAAGGTGGCATTACCATTTCTGCACAAATTATTGAGCCCTCCTTTTCTGACAGAATAAATTTGTGACGTGAATTGCTTTGGAGTATTGTATTTTGTTGTATTTTCAAATCCGAGTTCATCCCCCTTTATGCAGTGATGTCAAAACAACATGGCTGTACACAGCTTCAGAAATAACCAAAGTACAGCTTCTTACCTTTAAATGAGTTATACAGTATATACAAATATTAGCCTTAGCGTAATTATCATACAGTCATATCCGTTTATTAAAACTCAAACAATGACTATACAATTTACTGTTTGAAAAAGAAAATATACATCACTCATCTGAGTTAGCTGCCAACTTGTTGCTAACAAAATACAAATTGCTGCTTAGGGATATAATACTGCATTATATTTTATATAAACTTGTTAGTCTGATTTTATATAAACTTGTTAATCTGATTATAAACTTGTTAATCTGATTCAAACCTGTACCAATTCTATATGTCTGAAGTGATATTTGAAACTTTCTTTCCTTAGCCCAGTTCTTGGTTAGCGTTTTTTTTTTTAAATCTATTGTGCAGTGGAAGCGCAGAGTGAAGGAGGTGGCATTTACCTGGTTAAGAAGGCTGTACTTTTCCTTTGTATTGGTTTAAACTTCCAAATAGCATTTATTAATGTTTTAATTAAACATTTAAATATGCATTATTGTATATAAACATGTACAGTCTTGATTAAAACATTTTGAAAATCATGTTAAATCATTAATTCAAATTAACCGACTGCATGGTATAGTCAAAATCCATGCTGTAGGGTAAATTAATACCAGTGTACTTTTTATACCATTTATACCATCTGCCACTATATAAAGACTGTATTAGATATTGTTTCTAATGTCTTATTTGGCAGGGGGGGGGTGTTAACACTAGAAACGCTGGTTTGACCTACTCATAGCGCAGCTCGGCGGTCATAAGACCGCTAAGTCTTTAGAATAGGACACTGTTACTGACACATAATGATCACTAGATGGTGCTTTCTACGCAAAGCAAAAAAAAGATCAGGTTGTAAGATCAGGGTGCGTCCGGCCAATGTGTCATTCATTTCCATGCTGATAGTCGGTGATGATTTCATTATAAT